>JABUIW010000060.1:3122277-3150422 GCA_013363375.1 Menidia beryllina
CCTTCCTTCCTTCCTTCCTTCCTTCCTTCCTTCCTTCCTTCCTTCCTCCTGTATATCTGGGCGGGCCTTGTAAACTCAGAGGTAAGCACAGAGAGGCTGTGTGCGGGTGGCGGAGGCTTTCGTAGAAAACCCAAATCATAATCCGTCTCTGAGATTAAAACTGTGCTATGGAGCCTTAATCCTCCCCGGGGCGCACACACTGATGAGGCCCGGCAGCATTAATCCCACTTAGCCCGCTCTGCGGCCAGCTTTAATTGAAAGCATTTCACTTATTTAAAAAGGTGGACGCTGCCTTGCGGTCTCTGTTCTGTGATGTAAGAGTCACATGGTCCAGCTGCAGCCCCCCCCCCGTCACCTGACCCCCCGGTGGTCACGTCCAGATGTGGACCAGAGGTACTTTAACAATCACAAAAAGTGCTGTGAACTTTTCTGAGCCTCCATCCATGTTTTCATCTAAAACAGATTTAATTCATGACAAATAAATGTGATATTCCTGTTTAATTTAAATTTAACAATCTCTTTCCTGATTGGACAGTTTATTTTTTTAAAGGCCCTGAAAAGCTCAGCTTGTCTTTTTTAAGTCATTCAGTCTCATCAAGTATGTAAAATGGGTTTGGACTTCTTCCCAAACAAAATAAGAAATGTGTGCATCTTTGGGTTGATTTTGAAATAAGTTTTTATATATTTCTGTATAGACTCTGAAAAGTCCATCCATCTTTTCATCTAAAACAGATTCACTTTATGACAAAAAATGTGATAAATTGGGAGCTGGATGTGTAAAACATTCCTCTGTTTAATTTAAATATAACAATCTCTTTCCTGATTGGACAGTTTTATTTAAAGGCTCAGCTTGTCGTTTTTAAGTCGTTCAGTCTCATCAACTATGTAAAATAGGTTTGGACTTCTTCCCAAAATAAGAAATGTCAGCGTCTTTGGGTTGATTTTTAAAGATTTTTTTAATAGATATTTGTATGGACTGAACCAACAGACTTCATTAACTCTGATTTGTGGCAGTTTTTACGTCAGGATCGTTTTGTTTCTGCAGCTGAAACTCAAAACGAGCGTTTCTAATTAAACTGCTGTGCTAGCTGTAGTTGTGGAGAGGATCTAAATACCTCGGGGACTGGGCCGGGCTTCCCTCTTATCGGGACAAAAGCTCTTCAGATGCTTTGTGATCTCTGATTGCCGCCGAGTGGCCGCTGATTAGCGCTGATCCGCAGATTTGGCAGCCGTTAAATAACGCCGTCCTGCTCGAAAAATGGCATCCGGCGACGAGGGGAAAGCAGCCAGACGGAGGGGAAGAAAACAGAAAGAAACAGAAAGACTTACGATCATCTGAGAGGAAGATGGCGGAGCTGAGGAGGGCTTACCTCACGTGTCTCTGAGTTCAGTGATTGCAATGACAATCACCAGAGGCCTGACCTTGTGAGGCCTTTCTGATGATCGGAGGAGGAAGCCCTGAATTATGCAACTGTCTGCTGCACACAGGGAGCACCGGGGCACGCCAGCATCACAATACTCTGATTAAGATTTACCTAAAGGGTCAGGCTGCTCTCTAAACGGAGACGTTTCAGATTCAGGAGACAAAAAACACAAATGGAAATCAGTTCTAAGAAGCTCTCAGGTATAAAACTCAGCCCAGGGAACAGCTCGGATCTTAGGATTTTCCCGCTAAAAATCTATTTTTCTGAAGGGTTTTTAAAGCGGAGTGGTGGTAAAAAGGTAACAAGGGGGAAAAACAGCCTCCGACAGGTGGAAACTCAGCCCTGTTAAAGGTCACGGCGTCCGGATGCTCAGAGGAGCCGTTTCTCCAGAGCTGTGATTTTTATCTTGGAATAATCGGGCTCACGGACAGCAGAGCTTTTTCTCCATCAGTGAAGGGGCCTCACCCCGGACTTTAGGCCAAGGGCAGAAAACACCTAACAGCAGGAAGCCACAAAAACACAGACAGGTTTGTCTCAGCCAGATAACAAACGCTGGAATAAAACAACAGAAACACTCGATTATCTCACAGTTAGTGAAAGGGGGGGTTTGCTCTCAGTCCAAGATTCAGGACTGGATGGAAATTAACTCATTGGCTGCCAAACACGTCTATAGACATCTTTTATGTTTTTCAACGAGAGTGGCTGGGGGACGATCTGCTAAAGCTTGTCCGTAAGTATCGGCTTCTAGACAGAGTATGTAGTAACAAATTGACCCTCTAGGGGGCAGTGCCACTTTTGATGGGAGATGAGCATAGACTGTAGGCAAATAAGAAAAGGTAACGGTTCGATATGAGAGAACATGTCGCCGGTGAGACGCAAGTCGAGGAAGAACGGAATAAGGTAGAAACACATTTTTTTTCCTGATGAAAGAAGAGAGTCTACTCTTTCTTTTGGTGTGTTCGGTGTTTACATAGTCATAGCACAAACTATTCTGTGGCTGTTGAAAAATCAGTCAAAATGCTCAAAAAACTCTGGCAGTATGGGACTCTGTTCTGAAAATGGCTGGCAGTCAATGACTTAAATGAAAGGTCTGGGGGTATTTTGGTGTTTTGTCTCCATGGTTGTCTTATCATTTCCTGTTTTATTTTGAAAGATACATCTCCTTGTTTCAGGTCTCTTGGACCCCCCTGTGTGTCACCTGTCTGATTGTCTTCCCTGATTACCCATTATGCTCCCCTGGGGTTCCCTTCCCTTGGGTTTAAATAGTCTGAGTCTCTCCTTGTCTGGGGCCAGTGGGTAACCTCATAGTAATCCTTGTCTTCTGCCTTGATCCCCGTTTATGCCTCCTTTTGGAGTGAGTTTATTTCGGTACTTTGTCCACAGTCTTGTTTATGCCTCCTAAGAGTGGTTTTGATTTCATACTTTGTTTACAGCCTTGTCTGCCTCTTTTGAGAGATCATTATTTGATACTTTGTTCATAGCTTTCTCTGCCTCGTTTTCTAGAGTGATTATTGTTTTGCCTTTCCACTTTTCATAAAAACCCTTTTGTTAAACTCCATCTCTGCATCTGGGTCCAGCCTTGAGTTCTCACCCTGACCTCTGAGCTCTTTGGAAAACTTTCCCACCGATAAACACAGAGCAGAGCGGAGGTGAATAAAGCAACATCAGCATAAACTGAGAGCTGAGAGGATTCCACCATCTGATCGGAGTTATCTGTTTATGTGCGGCGGATTATAGGAGGAACGAGCCGGATCGGCCCGGAAAGAGACGCCGGAGAGGCTCTAATTGGAGGGGCATCACCAGGCGTTGTTGTGTTCCTCTGCTGTCTGACACACAGACAGCGTCAGGAGAATCACATCCCGCACAAAGGAATCCAAATGAATATGAAAAGGGGTGTTTGGAGAGGGAAAGCTGTGGTGGGCGCTCTCTGGGAATAGACTACAGTGGGCTTTCCTCGCTGGGTAATTGGACAGATATCTCAGAGCCTGTAACACTTTACCTCAGTATGTTTATGCTGTGGTTACAGAGCTAATTAGCGGTAAACAAGCAGCTGGTAACCACTTTTCAGATTCTCTTTGGTTGTTTTGTGCCTCACATAAAGGGGAGCTCTCCCAACAGTTTGCCGGCATCGGGAAGTGTTGAAAGCAATTCCCCCTCCGAGCTCTTCACCAGCGCAGTGAAAAACCTTAAGTGACTGATATTCTCTCGGGCATCAATGAGAACAAGGCCGGGACTTCATGTCATACAGCCAACAATGACTCCGGTTATTGTGGATGGGCTTTAATTGAAAAACCTCTAAAGATCTCAGGACTATTTAGGCTTTCTAATTATCTCAAAATGGCACCGAGAGCAGTGATTTCACACCGAGAGTGTGGGAGCATTATTTCTCTCCTCTTGGTCTTTTCAGAGGATTAACCCGGCCGGCGGCATTGTTCCAGAGAAAGTTCAAGGCCGTTCTAACCCAAATTAAAACAGTTATTAACAGAAAGCCTGGCCATGATGCTGCCGCCTGGAGAGCGTGCCTGCTTTCATTGAGGAAATCACATGGAAAACAGTGAATAACCGGAGAAAAGCAGCTGACCCAGATTCAAATCGGGAATTTCTTAGCTCCCTTTTCCAGCCGTTTAACTGGATACGTTACGACTGGAGCAACCCGGGGTGATTCTAACCAGGGATTCGGCACATTCAAACAACTGAAAAAAGGAAAAGCAGGAGCTGGTTCTGCTCAGTGAGTCACCTTGAGCATCTAAAAGCCGATAAAGTCAGCAACACATCGAGATTTCTGAGACACCTGGAGCGGATTCCAGTTAACCGGTGGCCCAAAGGTGGCAATGCGAGGTTTATCCAGTGATTAGCAAGTTAAAAGATCCTAAATCTCCACTTATTAAAAGCTTTCCAACAAAACGAAAGACTGACCTATGTGTCCCTGTTCAGGATGTGACAGGAAGAGAAGGCCACAACTGTTCAGGGCTGAGAAATGACGCCATCTTGAATAGTGTTTACGACCTGTCGTCTTAATTTTGGTGCCTGCTGCTGCTCGAAAGGCCAAGAAGTAAACTGATCACAAACAACTGGCTTCGTGGAACAGAAGGGAAACGCTGCTCGGGATTAAGCCTTCATTTTGTCATTTCCAACACTGAATGAAGCTGAGATCTCACGCAGGGAGCTTTAAAAGATTCCCGCAAACCAATGCTGGCACTAGTGTTGCCTGCTTCCGCCCTCAGGAGGTCCTTCAACAGCCGAACCCATTCAGCCTTCACTCAGCTTTCAAAAAGCTGCTGGAGACATACTAGAAAGTCGTATTTTTGACTACTTCAGCTTGAAACGCACGTCACATACAAATTCTATTTGAGAGATTTCAATCCTTTAAAGATTTCAATCATTTTTTTCGTTCAAAAACAATAAAAGACAAAGAACTAAATCTCCATATGATCAATTTTCTTTAAATTCCCTGAGATGGATCATTGATCGGCGGAAACGCCGATATTCTGCCATTTTACTGCAATAAACAGCAAACAGAGAAACTTTGCTGGTAAAATAAAAAACAGAAACTGAATGCGCTTTGACCAAAATTAAACCTGAACGTAAAGAAATGTAAATGATTAATGAAGAAAAATGGCATTTCATACAATTTTCAATGGTGCGTTTTCTGTGGTTTGGAATAAATATGTTGGATTTTGTGTATCTTAGACATTTTAGGACGATACAAGCAAACAGTTTTTGACCCTTTGGATAATTCGAGCTGTTTCCATTTAAAGCTGAAAGGCTTGAAAATAAAAATCTGAACAGAAAATGGATCTCCTCTGGGTTTGCGGCTGGAGTTTGGATTCAATAGGGGAATGTATGAATGAGACATTTTGTACCTTTGAGGAGATTTTACAGTCCACAAATAAAATACAAAACTCCAACTTCACAACAATACTGGCACCTTTATAACGTGAGGAGAGTCGTGAATCCTTTAATAAAGTCCACAAATGCTCACAAGCAGCTGAGATTTGGGTCTCGACCCCGACATGTTTTAAAGCTCCTGCTTCAACAGAAAATGCCCTCAGCTTTAAATAACTACACAATCCTTCTCTGTAATTTCTGATAAAGATGCAGAGCGGATATCTGGAAGGTGCAGATGGTTTATCGAGCGGCCTCTTATCTGTGACCACGAGGGACAGAATAATGACCGTTCAGACATATTAACCGAACTGAGAGAAGTCGTAAGAATCTCTCTCTGAGCTCCAAACGTGTTTATTTCCACCGACTCCAGCGTAAAGGCTGCTCACCCCTCCCTAAAAAAGAAACATTTGTGTATCCGTCAGGGGGGTTTTGTGTGGGTGGCCCATTTACGCCCTCACTGCACAACCCTGACAACATGAATCGAAGGCAAGCCTCTTTATGTATCCGGATACATTCAGTGCCCATCAACCAGACAAGTGCACCGAATCGGATTCCCCAAATCATTTTCTGGTATATTTCAGCTCCCTCTCACCTGGATTTAGACCCACTTTAGAAAAGCTGTGAGAAAAACAGAAATAAAAAGCACATGTAGCCTTCTTCTCTTAAAAAAAGGGACAGAGTGTTCTTGTATGTAGAAGAAGACACTCGGTAAACATGTTAAGATATATATAAAATATAAATAAATATAAAATATTAAACCCACTCTTGAACATTTCTAAAATGAGGTTTAAGGTAGGATATGGCAGAGCGTTCCCTCTGGATTTGAATGCATCCACACCTTCAGCTTCAGGCGATTCTGTCTGACCAACTGGCCGTTTTATCAAGATTTTATCAGCACAGAGCAACAGACACGGCAATAATAACGATAACGATACATCCCACTGATCTGCTCTGGCTCTGAAACTAATTCTCCTGGGATATTACAGGCAGACAGGCAGACAGCCGGCTTCCTGGCAGGTGGAAGAGGTTCAGTGGACTTTCTGTTACTTATTCATGTCAGACAAATTGGGAGAAATTGCGTTTCTGTGCTTCTGACTGGAAAACGAGAGAATAAATGTCTTCCCAAAACACCTAAAAGCGCCACATTTCCTCGTGTGGACGCAGTCTCCTCAGGCACTTGAGAACCGGGACTCTGAATCCTTTAACATCTCATCATCTTGGATTTCAAATCCCAGCAATCGTGTGGCTTTTTCAAAGTTGACAACCATCAGTTAGCAGAAGCCTGTAATTTCAAACACATCACGAACACTGCAATCATACCACTCAGAGGTAACTCCAGCTGCTTCGCGTTGCTTTAGGCTACGGCAAGGGTGGCGACACACTGACATTTAAAGCACAACACATTAGCACAGCAACGTGTGAAATCACAGGTCATCAGGCAGAGCCCACGTGCAGGTAGGGAACGTCCACTAATGATCAGAGCTGCAGCCAAAAGAGGACTGACATTTACTGGAAAAGGCAAAAGACGCACAACAACAATAACACAGAAAGAAAGCACCTTTCAAAGAAAGAAAATAAAAAAACACTGACGAGCAAGGTGTAATCTTCAGAGTTGTACCGAGATGACGCATCTGGCATTTAAAAACAGCTTTTACTCCACAATGATAAATGTCCATTTAAAAAGATGGAAAATTGCTCTTCTTAGAGAACCAAGTTGTGTTTTTTTTCGGTCTGGCTCTCTTGTTGCCTTTATAAAAGCAGGCAATTTCAGACACTGAGCAATACCATGAAAGTCTGATATGCAAATTAGTTGGCCAGCAAATCTGAACACTGCTCAGCTCCTCATCATGAGACCAAAACTAATCAGCTCCACAATTAAAAGATCTGTCCCAAACCTTCCAGTAAACAGAAACGCCAACTAAGGGTCCAAAGACAAGCTAAAGACGCTCTGAAATTGGTGAACAGGATAAAGATCCCAAACAAAGCAGCTGAGAGTCTGACACAGAGAAGAGTCAGAGTCCAGAACTCAGCCTGATTTAACCCTTTAAAGCCTGATCCAAGAAAAATAGGAAGAATATTGGATTTTTTTAGTCTGAAGTCTTTCTTTGGCCCCTCAACAACACATGAAGAAAAAAAAAACAGATATTATTTTGATCAAATTAGCGTGCAATAAGTCAAAAATATATGTTGGTGTAGTCTTCTACTGGCTGTTATCAGGTATATCTGAATGTGTACAACAGGGGTTTGAGCAAAGCTTTTACCACTGAATGATGCAAAAAGTCTCAGATCCAAAAGACTTCAGAAAGCGTATGAATCAGATATGATACATTTGGCATTATAAGGTTAAAGGCTGCAGTGAGACCTTCAGATAGCTTAAGCTACAAACCCCACCGGAGCAAACAGGACAAACCAGTAACTCAGCTTCCTCGTTCTAAAGACGTCTGCTTTAATTCAGTGAAAAATGACAGGCAGAGTAGTAAGTCATGTGCTTTTTGCAGCATTTTAAGACCTGAGAAGGTGCAGGTGATTTAATGCGAGGGTTTAGATTGGAAGCGTTCCTTTTCTGGGCTCTGGCTCTGAGCTGACCACAGACCCAGAGTACCTGTTGTTGTTGCTTCCATTAACAGCAGAATCTGTGTTGTCCTCCCACCAAAATGCACTCAGTCCTGATGGAGGCTGGGGCGCCTCGTGGAGTAATTTAAATGGGCTTTTCAGTGATTTCTGCACCTGGCCACAGCCATTAAGGCCCGCTGCCATCAACCAAGGGCTCTGCAACAGTTCAGGGGAAGTCAGTGGATATCTGTCAGAGCTGTTAAAGTCCACTCCTAAAGTCACCTGAGAGATGTCGGGAAACAAATCAGAACAATGTGCT
This sequence comes from Menidia beryllina, assembly GCA_013363375.1. Lineage (NCBI taxonomy): Eukaryota > Metazoa > Chordata > Actinopteri > Atheriniformes > Atherinopsidae > Menidia > Menidia beryllina. The sequence goes on from JABUIW010000060.1 coordinate 3,130,462, forward strand.
GAGGAGACGGAAAAGCGGGCAGAGAAAGGGAGTTTTTCTGCTGGTTTTAGATGACTGGCAGAGTCCTGGAGTCGACCTCTTTCTCTGGCTGTGTTCTCACTGATATTTCAGGGGACTGGTCATGGCGGGGGGACATGTGGAGCTATTTTCTCCCAGCTCAAATTCCGCTGGCCGAGGGGAAAGCTGCTCTCGGTGGGATCGGGGAGTGTTTGGGCTCATTTTTCAGTTGTGACGGAGAGAAAAATTGTAGCGCCTGTGTTCACGGGCAGAAAGCTTTCAAGTAAAGTGATGTGTGAAAGAAAAGATGGCAGAAGTGTGTTTGTGGAAATCACAGATGCTGACAGGGGGGAGAAGAATTACTCAGGATGCCTGTGAAAGGAGTAAGCTTCTGTAATGTTTCCCCTGTCTCCTGCATACATTTATGTTGCTATTATTACCCTCTGTTACTTATTAAATATATATCATTACACTCTGTAACTGAATAAGTAGCTTTCCTCAACCCGCCTAAAGCAGCAGAGCTATGATTACATGAAGCTAATAATATAATGACTTTCTCAGAGGGATTCCTCTCCACAGTGCAAACAGAAGCCGTGTCCTTTAAGGAGCCCCCTTTGCTGTCATCTGCACGTGTCTGACAGAGAAGTCATCTGGCTACAGGCTTCGGTATTCCTGTGAGAATCCGACCACACGTCCAAACAATGTGACCTTTTTTGCATGTCTCTGACTGTAGGTGTCTGCAGTAGGGAGTTCAAATCCAGTCTTACTGTATTTTTCTTCTCCACACACACACACAGAGAATTAGTGAAGGACGGATAAAATGCTTTGAGTGAACACAAAGAGCTGGAGCTCCCTCTACAGGTGACAGGCCACACGTGTCCCATGTCGCAAGCTCTTCTGGCCTTTCTGCTTCCAACCTCACGAGCCTGGAAGCGGGTTTTATGTCCCCAACAAGCAGCTGGGAGAAGCCACAAACCGCAGAGCTGTTGGCCGAATTAACAGCTCGAGCAAACAAACACAGAGACGGAAATCACCTACAGAGCAAACGCAACCAAATCAAGGAGGGGTCGGCCAAGAACAGGAGAGCGGCACCAGGAAAGGTGGCCAGATTCTGTCTGAACATTTGAGGCTGCAGCTCAGTCCTCAGAGCTGGTGGGTGGAGGGACGACGCATTCCCGGCTTTTGCGAAAGCAAAAGGAGGAAAAGCTTGCTGGTAATTCTGAGTGGGCAGAAAGGAGGTTTGTGGGTGGGCGGGAGAGCGAACAGGTTTTTATTCTGCAGAAGTGGCAGAGCACACAAAGGAGAGCCGAGCGTGTTGTGAGTAGGAAGGCGGCTGTGTAATGTGTCTCTGGAGTCCTGTGATAGCGCTCACATACGGAACGAGTGCAGAGGTTTTCTCCTATTCACAGCTCTCTCCTGGAGGCGACACGCTGCCACAGACTCCAAGCTGCTCCAGCCTGCTGGCCACTCTCTCCCCCATCCGGCTGATCTCAGACCTGCCGGGCAGCGCCGGCTCTCTGGGGAAGCTGTGACAGAAACGCTCAGAGTTACTGATGAAGCCGAGGAGGATTTAAAGCTGCTAAAAAAGCAGCTCCAGTTAGGAGTGGGACAACCTCATCGTCTGCTGGAAATTAGGAACACGTCCTTTAATAAGTCAGTGACAAATGGCAGAGCGACATCCTTCTCTGAGGGTTTAAAACATTTAAAACACATCTGCATTCATTTGAAATTCAAGTTCGATCTGTTAAGAGCTCTAAAGGGATATTCAATTTGAACTTCCTTCTACAGATAAAAGTCCAAAGAAACGATTTCCTGTTTTCACTGACCTATTCTAGAAAATCTAAACAAACAATTTGAGGCATGACTGGTAAAGAAAAACAGAAATCTATATAAATATATACACACATATATAAATACAGGTAACATCGAAAGGAAGCTGATGGAACCCACTGATAATGAAACATTTGAGTCTCATGATACTTCAAAGGGTTTTTGTAGACATAGAAAACAATCTTTTTGTGGAATAAACGATCAAACAGGTGAAGGGGCGTCTGTATATTTCAGAACAATAAATCAGTTTCACAAAACAAATGTCTTCTTCTGACTTCTCGTCAGTTAATATAATGTCAGATTGAGGGAAACTTCCTCTCTCCACACACACTTCCCAAACATGTACAGCATCAAAAACACAAACATGCCAAAAAAGGAGGGACAGAAAGAGGGGCGGGTGGATCCGTTTCAGTGTTATGACAGAGCTGAAAAGTAGCATCATGCCCGTCGTGTTCCAGCTCACAGGAAGCTGCTGCTGGAAGGAACTCCAGATGTGCTGTTTGCTCACTCATTCATTTCTTGTTTAGCTTATCCGGACTACTTCCCCTCCTCAAACCAAACATGTTTCTTTTGCTCTGCTGTATCTGAGGGCCTAAACGTGAACATTCACCCTTTTTACTGCGTTCAGGAGGAATCAGGTTGAGCCGATTCTGCCCTGATCTCTTTCTGTGTGGAGAAACTGACCTGGGTGTTAAGTTGCTGTTGCAGAACGGAGCTTTTCCTGACAGGAACTCTGCTCTGATCATCTCAGGTGTCAGCTGGACTCCCGAACCTTCACACCTGTTTGTCAAACACACGGCCCGGACATCAGAGGAGCAGAGGCCCGAGGAAAAACCCTCCAGCAACAGGGGCTCCGCCGAGCTTACAGGGCTTCCATTAGCGGCGGCGGATCAGCGGGGGGGCCGGCGGGAGGCGGGGGGGCTGTCAGTGGGAGTATATCTGTGCTGTAGTCGACAGCCCTGCAGGAGACACACAGATACCAGCGTTTTCCTCCTGAAGAGGCAGACCACACACTACAGAATCAAGATAATGCTCGCGTTTCTACTCAGTCTGACGGAGATGAAAGCTCTGCTGAGGGTCGCTGGAGCTGTCAGACGGAGCAGCAAAGATGAAGGCTGATGCTTAAATAAGGGGCTCTAGGAGGAGCTACACACAAGCACAATTATGAGCCACATTAAAACGTTTCAAATGTGCCGACTGGTGGCGTTGGGCTCTTTCCCATTTTGCATTCTGTCCACTTGACATAAATCATAGCGTTTGTGTTTACAAGATAAAAACAGACACTGTGCGGCAGCCTGCGAGGCAGTGACAGAAAATTAATAAGACCGAGCAGAGAGGCGGAGGCAGAGCTTTGAATAAAGGAGCAGATTTCCACAGTTATCCTGCAGATCAGCGCTGACAGGCAGAAAGCGGATCCGCTGCCTTTGCAAGGTGTCTGATTATGCAACATGAGGAAAGTGAGAGAGAGGTGAGGGATCCTCAAACGCCTCGGCCCTCTCGTCTGATAATGATCTGAAATAGTTTCTCATGAACATGGTACATGAAAACCTAAATTGCTGTGTTGATGGGGTCAGCGGCAGAGTGGGAGAGGTTGTGACAGCCACGCAAAACACGCAAACTGGGCAGGACATCCGGATGCTGTGAAACTCGCCGTCCTTCAGACTAAAGCCCGAACAAATCAGCATTTCTCAGAGGAAGTGAACACTTTTACACAGTGTGACCTAGATTCATCTCACTTAATGTGAAGCTCAACAACAAGCAGCAAAAACAGAAACATTTCAAAGGGAACTTGTTTCTCCATCCATGCAGGTGATGTATTCATGGGCTGGGAGTCTATTATAATATAAAAATGCTGTTCTTTGCATCCTCTTTCCCTTTTAAACTGGGTTATAATTGCTTATTCTTAGCATAAAATCTTAAAGAGGATCTGTTTTACGTGCTAAACGCTGTCCCGCTGTCCTCCTCTCACTCTGTGAATGGAACCAACTCGGCTGGAAAGATTACAGGCGGCCTGTCTGACAACCTCCAACCTGGCAGGTGGAAGAGGTTTGGTGGACTTTGCTATAACTTATTCATGTCAAACAACTGTGAGAAGTCATGTTTCTGTGCTGCTGAGCATGAGGTGATGGAATGGATACCAGGGAGGATAAATATTGGTGCTGTGAGCTGGAAGTCTGGGAAGCAGAGGATGGCTTCCTCTTTTCAAGAGGAGGCGAGTAAACAGAAACATGAGCACATCCTCTGCAAACCTCACTGACTGGCATGAAAAGCCTTTAGCTTTATATGTGAGCATGACTCAACTTTTCCAAGATGAAGGTCAAAAGTTTGAATGCTTCACACAGGGTGAAACGATGCGGGCAGCAGAGGCAAAAAAACAAAAAAACAGCCACTTTTTAGAGTGTTAACAAGGCGACTGTAAACAAAACCTCGTGGGTTCAAGTGGAGCAAGTTTACATGGTAAATATTGTTTCTGTGCTCAGCTTTGGGTGGCTGCTCAGTATTCATCCATTCTCTCCGTCAAAAATCAAAGAACCAACAGGAAGTGGCTCAACATGATGTAACAGGGTGTTGTGGAGGCAAACTCCAGCTGATGGGGATGATTCATTCACGCCAGCAGGAAGGTAAAACCCATCTCAACAACACAGGTCTGTTCAGGCTCAGCTGGACCAAAGCAAACACACACACACACACACACACACACCCACACACACACACACACACACACACACACACACACACACGCTCTGACCCACCTGCGTGGAGCGTAGTCCATGGCGACGGCCGGCCTGCTGGACAGATGAGTCAAAAACATGGAGTCAAAATTCCTCCATCTCATGACCTCTGCAAATTCCTCCTGTTGCCGGTCAAGAGAGAAACTTTGTCTGAACTGTAACTGTCTCAACCACAAGACACTTCAGCCCCATAAAATCATCTCTCGGTCGAGTGTTTTTAGGAGACTAAAAGCATTCCTGAGCAACTCAGAGCTTCCAGCGTCTGACAGAAACTGACCTTGTGACTTAGAAACAATTTCCTGGGATGGATTTCATCCCCCGTGTTCCTCTCGGGAAGCGTGTACCTGCACAAAAAGCAGCTGATGGTACAAAGGTTTGAAAGCTGAAGCTCTTTAAAGGGATATCAGCAGAGGCTGTGCTCCGTCACCTCGAATATGGGGAGAGGGGAAACTCCAGGTCACTCTCCAGGTGTTTCGGGGGAGGTTTGAAGGCCTGAAGGCCCGGCGCTGGGTTCTACAAAGCATCAGAACACAAGTGTTCTGTCATACAAGCGTCGGGTACTGACACGATGGAAAGAGGCTTTGGCCTTACGAAGATTCGAAGTGGGTTTGCTAGAAACGGCCTGGTCAGAGCTTCAGGAATAATGAAGGACAGGGGGGCGGAGTCCTCTGCTGCCACAGGCTCCTCCTCTGCTTTGACCCCAGAAGGCTTGTCCTGAAAGGTGAGCAGACACCAGAGCTGAGCACAGATCAGGTTTAAAAGAGGGTTTAATTCTCTTCTAAAGGTGGAGCTGCACTTACTGGAGCTCCAGAGCGAAGCGGTCTGGCCAAAGTGGGAGGGATGTAGGAGCTGAACGCGGCCCAAGCTGAGACGGGCTGGTACCCCATGAGCTCGTAGTGCTGGGGAACCTTAATGCCACCAACAGACAGGAGGGTTAGAGCATCTGGAGAGTGGTTTCCAGAGCAAAACACACAAACGCTGCGGACCACAACCCCAGCGTTCCACATATAAGGGCAGGACAGAGTCAGAGGCTCTGCCCCGGAGACCAGCTCTTCTAAGTTAAGGGTCCGTCATCCATCCCCTCTCTAACCCTTTGTCCTCGGGCTAATGGAGAGGCTGGAGCCCTCCCAGCTGTTTCTGATGCAGTCAGGCCTTTTAGGGGCAGGCCGCTGGTTATTTACCTTTTTAGTAGAGTTTGATTAATTTCAGCATTTGAAAAGAAACACAAGATATGCACAGTATAAACAGATACAAGCAGGATACATAAGCCCAACAAATCTGACCTCATGAGTTAATTTCATGCATAAAAATCTGCTTTCAGAGTCACGCTGGTCCTTCTGTGCCTCAAAACGGACTAAATCGCTGTTTGGCTGACGCTCTGATGGTTCAAAAAGGGTCCCTCTACTGAATTTACAGACTCATTACTTTGTAATATGACGAGATTGCAGAGCAGTGAAGATGAAAAGAGCACAGAAAATGCCAGACTGGCTGTGCAACAGGCAGGTGGTGTCCAAATGAAAGCTCTTCTGGGTGTAGGTTTGGCCTGGTTCAGGGAGCTTTCTTTATCCCATTGCGCATCAGGCAGAGATGCAAAGCTAAGTTTGGGGCTTGTCATGTAATAAACGTATTGTATTCATGTTTAAACTATCCAAACATGTAACTTTAACGATCACAGGTTTACTTCTGGCTTTTTTATTGATGGATGGAGGCAGTGCTGTAAGAAAAGTGAAATACAAAAACTCAGGCTTGTTAAAGGAGAAACAAAGGAGATGGCTAACTCCAAATAAACCTCCTGAAATATGACAGCGTGTAACAGCTGTTTCAGAGAAAGTCTGATCTCTTCCTGTTACCTGACAGCCTGTGAGGCGTTGGGAGAAAGGCTGGGGAGGCCAGCTGGGCCTTTCCCTGCATGCTCCCCCTCCTGTTCTGCGTGAGCTGCTGTCCGTGTGCATGCATGTTGAGTTAACCGGTGACGCTAAGCTGGTGTGAGTGTGAACGCATATGGCTGTCTGTCTGTGTAATGGACTGGCAACCTGAGCAGAGTCTACAGCGCCTTTGGGTAAATGTCAGCCGGGAGAAGCCCTCTGCAGGAACAGAAGGGTCTGGCATCAGGATGTGCTGTAAACGAGTACCTGGAGCTTGAAGAAAGGCACACGAGCTTCTGTCGTCACGTCAACAGGATCCACAGACACTGGGACCAGAGCCTGGAAACACCAAGAGGACGAGCGGGAGAGTTGGAGAATGAGAGGAAAAACAACCCCTCCACGGGGGGTCCCCCCATCGGTGTTCGATCATTTTCAAAGCAGTGATGAGGCTCTTTGATGAGGTCCTGCTGCGTGGAGACTCTGACTTCCCCAGAAGGGGCGGAGTATCCATCATGTCTTGTTTCCCAGCTCTGCGCTGTACTCACCAAAGGGTCGTCCTCATTAGAGAAAAAGGGGGACGACGGCAGGAACACTTTGTCTGGAGGGATTTTTAGCTCCCGTGTCTCCTCGGCTAAAGCAAACATAAAACAGGATAAAAGGAAAGCTGCTTCTGCAGGTTTATCACACGCTTTCAGAGCTGGGGATTCATTCAGATTTCCCGACTTTGGAACCATCTTGATTAAATATGCTTTCCCGTCATACAGTATTATCTCTGAATGATTAGATCACAAAGAGTCAGAACCTCTGTGCGGTGATTTGCAGCTTCTCAAAGCGCCTGCCAGCTCCTTCAAAGAGGACAGTCTCCGGTTCATACGACATCGGATCACGACCTGGAAGAGAGAGGTGGGCTCAGCAGGGCGCCGCTTTTCCAAACCTAAAACGTGTCATGTCAGGAGACGTGACACTTTCAGGCTCCTCTTTATTCCCTAACGAGCCCCTAATGAGTGCCACTGGAGTCAGGTGAGGCTCTTTATCACACTGAGAATTTCATCTTTAGTGAATTAAAACGCATTTTTAATTGAAGCGAGCAGCTGTGAATAAATAAATGGACTCCATTGGACAAACTAAAGGGGGAAAAGGTCTTGATCCACTTCTCGTTTCTTTCTATTTTCCCTCAAAGGAAGAGGCTTTCTTTTCTCTCTTCTAAAAGTTCTCTGAACTTTCTGAAGGTCTTTCAAAGTAGTTTTTTCCCTAACTCTCATTCAGAGAGATGTGTTTTTACTTTGCACAGCCACTTAACACTGACCTTTGAATCTCCAACGCATGAAGGAGGCCTCTAAGTCTATTTTGTGTAGACAATACCAGTGTTATGTGGAGACAGCACTGGTGGTGTCTACCACAAAGGATTTGGCAAAGAAGCACTTTAAAATTTTTTCTTAAGACATGTTACTGAAAGATTCATTTAATTCATTTCTCGCTCATTTTCATTTGTTTTCTTTGTCATTCAAATTAAACTCCTCTTTTTTTTGGCTGGGTTTGTTGTAGCTTCTGTTGATTCAGAGCTCTGTAGGAGGGTTTGGTGCCAAATGACACATTTTTGTAGTAAAATGCTATAAAAAGAGGTTGAAAAAGAGGGCGCTTAGAAGCCGCTGCTCCAGGGCATCGTCTCAACAGCCCTTTTGTTTTTTGTTTTAATTTCTATCATTTTCATCACATTTGCTCATCCCTGGACTTTCTCCACGTTTAGCCTTGAGTGTGTGATGTATTTTCCTCTGAATGAGTTCTTCTTTGTGCTAATATTTGAGCTCAATATGTCACAAACCTCCAGTTTCATCCTTTGCTGTTCCAGGTAACCATGGTGACAGTTTCTGCCACTATGATTGGTCGGAAGGAACACTCGAAAAAAAAGCATTTAATATGCTCTAGACTTGAAATGACATGAAGGCTTGTTATAAAATCATATCGCATTCGGAGCTTAAATGTTTCCAAACTAACAGAAACCATCTAAAGATTAACTTTTGCCATATTTACCTGAATTGATGAGGAAGGAAACATTTTGAAATGGTTTGGAGATGATTTGAACATTTCATCCATTCATTTAAATTATTACAGCTTTTAGAAACAAGTTTAATATTGATAGATTTGTAAAAGTTTAATCAAAGTGCTCAGTGAGATTTTTGTTAGGTGCCAAAAGTGGACAGAGGGGAGGATTTTGTGGATACCGGAGCTTTCAGGCTATGATAAATAAATATCCCCAAAATAAATACTGACTTTAAAGCTCTTTAATTTTGTATAAATTCAGTTTTAATTTGCCACCAAACCAATTTCCTGTTTTCATGGTGATATATAATTAAGTGAGGGGTGGCTTGAGACTTGAACTGGTCAACTGTCCATCTACTCTGAATTATGGACAAACTACGTCCTCCTGGTTTAAAATCTGTGCACGTGTACCTTGCGTGCTGCCTGCTGAAACAGTCTGAGGGCTCTGTTTCTCAGCTCCCACTGAATATCGGCGTAGAACTGGAAGGACGGGGCCCCCTCTGGGACCTGGAATAGGACACAGAGAGACTCAGCGCTCCCTTTAATAAGCTCACACTGTTAAAACCCAAAGTAGAAAACTGCAGGGGTTTGCTGGAAAACAGGTTGACAGGATACAGAATGACTTAGAAGGCTGTTTTGGTTCATTTGCAACCACAAAAGGAACTGTTATCAGTACGTCGGTTTTAGGGGAATTTAAGGTAAATCTTTCCTCCACAAAGAATACAAAAAAACAAGTGTAATCAATTCCTAAAATTGACATTAACGTTATAGCAACAGCGTAATGCAGCTATTTGAGCTTTGGAAAAAATGCTCTGAAGAGCCATGATTTGAAGAGTTAAATTAAATCTGGTCTGGTAAAACCAGGCGAATGAAACCTAAAAATGAACAACAGCAAAAACGAACCTGGCCGGCCTCACAAAGCGTCCGTTTGGAGGAAAGTTTGGCTGGTCCAGCACTAAAGTCCTCCTCCAGCCTCACAGCTCCCTTTTTCACCTGAAACACAAATTCCTGCTTTTGGAAACTCTCTGACTGGAACCGACTGGATTACAGCTGATTTACAACTAACTGGATTGTCTTTGGTTTGAACCTGACCGTGTCTTTGACGGGCCAAGAGACGGACTTACGCTGGAATTTGGAGCTTTGTAAAAAAGACCCAGTTTATGTCCTGCTCACAAAATGTATCTGGCTGTGTTGGTGTAAACAGTGGAAATTAAACACCTCAATGTTTTCTGCTTTGGAGAGTTTAGAGCAGAGTGGAAACTGTTACAGTTACAAACTTTTGGGGTTATGAAAATGCTTTTTGAGTTGTGGCTTTCAGTCAAGATTCCCAAAGAGGACTTAAAAAAGACTTGATGGCTCATTCCATCGTAAAAAGTTGCCATAAAACACCAGAGTGTGCAGATATGAGGCTGTAAAACAGGGATAGCCTGTTTTATAAACAGCAGGGGTGGAGGGCAGACCAGGGAGGAAGTGCTGTGAAGTGTCTGTGAGAGTTCTCTCAACTATTCAAACAAACTTTCCAGGTGAAACTCACACATGTGGAGTCATATTTCAAAGCTGAGCGTCTCTTTCCAACGTAACTCACTGACATCACACACTTACAGGGTGAAATCTCGGGTTATGTGTCTGATTATCAAGTGAAATGACGACACAAAGGAATAGGAAGCTGCTCATCGGGCGTCCATTCATGCAGAAAAACCTAAAAAAGCTGGTCTGTGATACGAAACCCTGAAAACTTTGTGGTCTCTACAACTCGTGTTGTTGAAACACAGGTTTTATTTTATTAGATAAGCAAAGAGATTACAAACTAAGCTGCTATTCTGAGGTCTATTCAGGTGGTTTTTGATATTTCCTTCCTCATAAAGTCTAATTTTAAAGCGATTAGATTAGTTTGAAGAAGAGAGCAAAGTAAGAATAGGCACAGAAAATCGGAAAAAGAATAGTAAAAAAAGCTCCCGACTGGTCAGTTTGGAGCTTTTGGGACCCCTGCTGCTTCTTTTGAGGTCCCCTTTAAAAAGAGTCCTGGTTGTCCTCTAAGTTTCCACCTTACCGTGTATTCCTGCAGAGCCGCCTCTCTCTCCTCCACAATCTGCCTCCTGGTCTGCTCTGACATCGGGTCCATACCCGAATGAACCCGCCTGCAGGTGATTCACATGCATGTATTAATGAAGCTGTCACCTTTCAACTTTTTTTTATTAGATTCTGGTCTCACGTCCTTAAAAGTGAAAGAGGAGGTGAGATCTAAAGAGAACCCGTCACATATGCAGCACATTTGGCTTGAATGTACCATTTCAGGTGGTTGGCCTGCTCCTCCTTCACAGCTCCTTGAATCTTTTTTCTGAACAGAGCTTCTTTCATCTGCCGGCTTTGCAGGCCTGTCGCAGAGCCGGAGGACAAAGCTGAGAGGTGCAGAAGAAAACAGAGTACAAGCTAGCAACACACGTCTGACGGAGAGGTTTGGGTGCACGGTTACCGAGCTGCATCTACCTTGCCTCACGTCTTTGGAGCTGAGTTTATTGATGTCTTTGATCAGCATCTTTGCCACCCCAGCAGGGGTACAGACATCCAGCGAGGGTGTAAATCCAAGCTCAACATCCCCCTGATCCTTCTCTGTCTGGTGTAAAGGTGAAGAAATAACAGCAAGAAACGAGGGGGATTAACCGGTTTTAGAGAGGAAGGGAAAAAATCAATACGCAATTCTGAGGTCAATTTAAACGTTTGTGTCACAAAGTAGCAATTATTTATCTTTTATCTTTTCAAGAACAGCTCTCAAGTCAATTTTAGGGAGAAAAGTACAAAATGGTCGATTATTTTAAAGAAAAGTTTGAGAAAACACATCAAACTGGGGAAGTAACACCCTTTTGGGCTGAAATGGACAGCTTTAAAGCTAAAGAGAGCCCCTCCCTTCTTTAGTGAAACTCTACCTTTAATCTATCAGCCTCCTTTTTTGACCTGGATGTGTTTTTATTTCGCTGAGGCACGGTACTTCGACGTGCTTCAGGTTTACGAGCCGGCTGCCTGTCCAACTGACTGTCACACAGGAAGACAAATACATGCACAAATCATGGAGCTTTCATTGTGAACACAACTGAAGGACTAAAGTACATTATTTTATACTATTTCCAGACAGAATGAACTCATGATAGTCAATGTTTTTACTTATTCCTCCTTTCTTTTGCTCACTCACACACAAAAGGCTGGGAGGTGGGGCGAGTTGGGACTTCGAATGCAGTGAAAACAAATGAATAAATAAATAGTTATTTCAAACAAACGATGTATGCCTGCAGTCCTGAGCTCTCCGTGATACATAAAGCTGGAGAGCTTTATAAGCTTGAAATACAACTACTGTATCACAGCTATTTGCTTTGTTTTGAGGAAAAATGGGGCAAAACAACACCTGGAACTCGTCGTGATTTTGGATCTTCAGAACCAGAGAATTTTTCAGGCCTTTACAGGAAAGTGTTACAGACCAAAACAAAAAAAAAAAAAAAAAAAAAGACCAGCATCAGTTCTCAGAGCCGATAGGTCCATATTGTGGCTTATAGACTTCTAAGACCTGAAGGCTGTGTGATCAGCTGTCAGATTTTTTCCGTGTAACGCTTGTATTCACAAATACAAGCGTGAAACAACTTGAAATCTAGTTTTATTGGCTCATTTCTGACCCCCCAAATTTTCATTTAAGGCTTTCTTTTATGATTTCTGCATTAAAAAACAGCGGAATCACCCAGTAGAGTGATGGGAAGCACAGGAGAAATTCAGAGGATTGTCTGTTCTTTTAGGGAAAATACAGTGAGATTGGACAGAAACAAGGAGTGAGATGTGGAAAAACAAGGGCTGTTCATACGTTTCACATGTCTCATCTGCTTTGGTTCAACAGTGGGAAACGACAAACAGAGGTGGAGAGTTTTATATGCCGAGCATCCATCGGAAAGCATACCAATCCTGATATCACTGCAGCAGCTACCGAGTTATTTTCATGAATTATTAACTCCTGGCTGAGATAACGCCAGTGGAAGAAGCTACCGCTGTGTGATGGATAGCCCCCTCATTCTCATGGGAAGAGGATTAAATATTGGGTTTTATGCTGGCTGGAAACATAAATTAGATCTCCAAATCAGGGCATTTTCTGGGAATCCACTCGTTTGCATGTTTTGCCCCCTCACCAGCTTTGCTGTTCGTTTGTTCAGACAAACAGAGATGTTTTTATGACAGGACGTATTCTGTGCTGTAGTCAGGGGTTTGGACTGGATTCTGCTTCAGGTAAAAGATGCTGAACTTTTATGGAGGATCACGCAGAAAGATAAGGTGGCAAACTGAGAGGGGCGGTAAAATATGAACAGACACAGAAAACATGGAAACTAAGAGGGCTTTCTACATAATGAGGGCCTATGTTTAGACAGATCTGTTTTTACCTGAGGCCTAAATGAGGGTCTGAGCTCCCAGTGATGGTGCACAGGTAAGGCTTTGTGTTGAACTGTGAGACGACCAGCTGGAAGGTGGTCTGAGAGGTCTCATACCGCAGAGGGCTGAACGTCACGGTGATCTGGGCTCCACCACCAGTCGGGATCACACCTGGAAGACTCACAACCAGAGATGCCTTATAAACACAACACAGGTCGACCCAGCTCGAAAACTAATGCCCCTAAAAGGGTGCTATCATTTCTGAAATGAAGTGCTAGTCCAAGACAAGGAAAGACAAAGACTATATTCATGGACAAGTTAGAAAAAACTAAAGGAAATTAAAAATGTTAAGCTATCAGGTACGGTAAAGCTTAAAACTGAATTTATAGAGTTAAAAATGCATAAAAGTGTTACACCAATAGTTTGAAAATAAAGAAAACCAGAGTAAGAAATAGTTAAAAGGCACTGGGATTTGAATAATGACTTTGTTAAAAGTCCTAGAGTGAAAAATTATTAAAAAACCATCATTAATATGAGCCAAGAAGAGGCCCTTTTTTTTTTTTTTTTTCACCGAATACTGGCTCATTTATCAAAAGTAAACGCATTATAATTTCCTTGTGACAGTGAAATATTGCTAAATAAAGACCTTGTTTAAAAAAGGAATAAACATTGCCTAAAAAGTATTCAATGTTTGTATTTACTGTACTAATCAACAAATCAAACCAGCATAAATGTCTGGAAATCAGGATTTTCCCTCACAGGGAACACTGGACTGCTATTTTGTCCCTGTGCACATCTGGACCTGCAGCTGTTTTTGTGGCCCGTGTCAGAGTCGGGACCTGAATGTCAGCTGCATTTATTCTGAGTTTCTCCTCCAACAAGCAACTGGCTGACAGCTGAAAAATAACTGCCGTTATTTTGAGTCATAAAGGGTGTTTTTGTTCACCTCTGGGACTCTTTTTGCTGTGTCAACACAACCTCAGGTGTCACTGACTGTTTGGGGATGCTGGGACCAGCATTTATCTTTCTAAGAAATCAAGAAGATAACAATTTTTTCCCCTATTTTTCTGGGAATAATAAACCGATTTTTGAAGGGAACAAAGCCAGTGACATGTCCCATTGATTACAAAGCTGCTAGCCATGTTTAAACATTTCTGCTCCTTACAGGAATGCGATGTTGGATAATCTCACTCAATAAATGAATGACTAAATTTAACATCTGTGTTTCCTTTTGGGACTTTCAAACAAGCCCTCAGAGTTTGTTGACCCCGTGCTGTTGGGCTCTCTGTGAAAATAGGGCGGCCTGAAAGGCATTTCCAAACTGAGAAACTCATTTGTCTCTCTTCTTCTCAGATTTAAGCCGGCTGTAATCCAGATCTCAAGTGCTTTTTCCACCATCTGTTGTGATGCTTTCCAGACCATGAATGCTGCTTTATGTCAGTGTGTGGAACCTGCAGGCATGCCTCCACTCCTTTAATAACTTATGCAACACAACACGGCGCTCAGAGTGGCTCTTTTTGCTGTTTAAACTGCTGTTTTTTCCTGCTATTCTAAAAATGCATGAGTTCTCACCTGAGAGGGGATGGATGTGGAAGGCTTCATGTGGCTGAACAACAACCAGCTGAAACTCAAAGTCAACGGGGCAGCTGCATCTTAAAGGGATAGTGTGGCAAACACTGCAGACAGGGGATGAAACGAAGAGATAAGACTATTTATTCTATAACAGGTGAAAGGGAGCATGGTTTGCCATAGTGAGGAATACAAAGAGACAGGTAAGACCTCAGGCAGACATGAGGTCAAAAACAGATCCCCACACCCACCTTTGTCCAAGTGGTAAGGCTGGTAGGTCAATATGGGATGGGATGTGCAGGTCATCGATGACAGGGTAAGCATGAACTGGAATTAACAGGTTCTCCTCCCCCTTCCAAAAAATGTAGGTGGGTTGAATGAACAAGCAGAGGGAAAATATCACGGAAAAGATGTGGTGGGTGAAAGCAGCACAGAGATAAGAGGGATCCAACAATGTCTCATCAAAGATAAGTTAAAGCAAAGAACTGTTCCCGTGTTTCTTTTTAAAGATGTTTGCTGGGCTACAAAAGATGTGAGATAAGATTACAGAAGCTGGGAGGAGCTCCAGCCCAGAAGATGGAGGATGCTGACCTGGCAGTGGACACGAATGTAGTCATAGAAGTAGCGCCACTCATCTGGACAGAATCTGACCTTTAGGGTGTAGGCCAGGCCAGGGATGAGTCGATGCTTGGCGGAAAGAGAGGGTTGAATCATGAAGAACATCTCTGACTGCACTTATGGACATGTGGAGTTATAAAGTTATATCCAGGTCAACACATACCTTCTTGCTGTAAGATGTCTGGAAGTACTTGGTTTGGGTTGCAATGACATGAATATTCATGGCATCAGATGAGATGTTGATTAGTTTCTGTTCCCGGCAAAATAGGAGAGAGCAAAAATAATTTATTTCCATCAAATCATCACTTGAGAGGTATATTTCCATATTCCTGATGCTTATATCCAGCTCATGGTGCCTCATTATGCGTATAGGGTGTGAAATCAGACCCTATTCATTGAAAACAAACTTCACCGAGAGGGAACTGGAGACAGTTAATGAATTTCCCTTCGTTTTCTTCATTTTACTCATAATACCCTTCCCTATGTAGCTTCTTCCTTAGCCATGACTTTGTGAGGTCTTAAAACCTGAAAAGCGTGAACATAAACAGCTCCCTGACTTGGGATTTATTAAAAAAAAACTTGTTAAAAGTATATTGGGTGTCCAGATTTATCCTGTAACTGACAGAGTGAAAGAACCAGGGGTAAAAAGTCAAAAAGCCTTAACACCAGGACTTGTCTCCTCACCAGGATCTTTACATAATCCTTCCCAAGCTCGAACCCGCTGAAGTGCAGCTCTGAGGGCTCCACTTGGATCTGGCTGTTGCCTCTCAGTTTGGCATAGATTTCTGGATGGAAATTAGTGTATAGAAATACAAATTAGATCAGAAAATGTACAGCAATAAACACCAAAAGAGCAGAAAAGGTAAGACTAAAGCATGGGGTCTGCTTTTAACACACTAATGGAGGTTATGGTATCACTGCAGAGAGCAGGCAGCCCTTATGTAACCTGTGACAGGGTTTCAGAGGTAATTTCTGATGTGTACTTGATTCCAGGAGGTGATTGGGAATGCTGGCTCTGCTCCTGCTCTCCTCCACCAGCTGGCTCAGGGGCAGCGGCGTGCCCCTCCTGAGGGGCTCTGAGAGGATCTGTGGGCCAGACAGGGCCACCTCCATCCTGGCAAAAGGTCAGCTTTGGCTCCTCATGAGAGAAATGACAGAAGGCTGGAGGGGAGTCAAGGAGAAAGCTGCAGGTGGGGAATATCGCGGTGGGAAACTATGAACCAAGCAATCAGAATGCTAGGGGAGACGTGAAAGGGGAGAATGAGCTAATTACAGTTAAAAATAACAGGACTTTCTGTACATTTTCAGTTTTTGAATTCCACTTACTCTTACAGTTAGCAAGAAAACGAAGATCTTAGCTTAAAAAACTAGCCTTGACTTAAATAATAAGTTATTTTTGCTGAAGCCTATCGACAGAAAACCTTTTAAAAGTTAATATTACGACTTACTTATGTTACAAACAAACTGCAGCCTTTAATATCCGTAAAAACGGTCATTTTCTACATCTTTTCGTCCCGGACCTGCTGGGTCTGAACACTTTTCTGTTACTGTTAATTGAGAGGCCTTTCGTTGCCGTGGCGACGATAAGCAGGGTGGGCGAACCTGATTGGTCGGCCGCACGTTCCAATTGAACTCCGTCATGTGCAGTGAAACCAGACCGGAAATACGTGCTTCGTGATCAAAATAAAGTTAAATCAAGTAACGCTGGATTCAATAGCTTTACTTGTTTCGTCACAGTTTGCTTTTTGACATTAAAACAACGTTAACTAGCAGAAATCAGCACAAATACGCGTTTATTTAAGTTCATTCGCGTGTCAGAATTACAAATACTAACGTGTTTGGGTTTTATTCTGACAGTCAATAAAGAAATCCCGTTTGAGCTAAAGCTACCTTGACAGAAAAAGTCCATCAGCTTGTTCTGCAGAGTGCATTGCATGGTTAACAAGATTTCGACTAAACTTATGTTTGATTTTCAGGCTCATATATCTGCTGCATGGCAGGACACCTACTGTTGACCCTGAGCAGATATGCGGTGTGGAGTTTGGATATAGGTGCTCATCTTTCGGGGGGAAAGGCAGACTTTTCTACAAAATGAAGAAAGTTGGACTTATTGGGCTGTTGCTTTTACCCCAGGTGAAGAAAAAGACACATTCTTCCTTTGAATAAATGCAATTTTGAGAAGCCAAAGTTCAGCGTTACCCCTCGGGATTGTTTATATTTTATTTATTTGTTTGTATTTTTCCAGGTAAAAAAATCCTCAGGCTGCCATCCTCATGTGAGTCTGGTAAAAGACGAAGAAAAGTGCAAGCAAGACCTACTGCTGCTGTCACAAAAAGCAACAGGTAAGCCTGATGAGTTTGTAACTGTGTTATTAATGCCACTGTGTGAAAAAAAACAACCTGAATTGGCAAATTTACAGATTATAATGTAGATTGCTGAGAAATTTAGTGCGAAATTAGTGACAGCTAGTGGTGACGTTACAAAACACACTTTGAAATGTGACGGACCTAAATCATTTCCTGCATGCAAAAGGACAAATTGGTTTTAACTTCATTTTAGACATCAGATTTATTGATTTTCCATCCATTTATTGGTTTTAAAAGTTTTACTTTTCGTCATTTCTCTTATATTGTGACTTCTTTACCTGGAACGCCGTACCAGGGGATAAAAAAGAGCCACTTTTTTCTATTCATTCCCAGAAAACAATGTCAGCATACACTGCAGGGGGATGTGGGACCACCTAAACTGCTGGCCGCACGCTTCTCCAGGGGACACCGTTTCTCAGCCATGCCCGGAGTTCTTCGGCTCAGAAGGTGAGACACACACACCCACTGACGCACGTTTACAACCTGACACCCGTTATCTACGCCACATTGTGCCGGGTAATGATTTTCCAGAGGAAATCCGTTTGTTTACATAAGTAAGTGAGACGTCTTTCTCCTCTCAGGGTCTTTGTCCAAACTGTCTGCCGTAAGCTTGTGTACACAGAGAACTGGGCAACCAGCGAGAGCACTTGTTTTCTGTTTGAGGATGATAGATTACATAATAAATTATCTGAAAAGCCTAAAGTTTATTAAAGAGTCTACAAAGGTGGGTTAATGGATTCGCAGTTTTTCGTGTTCTGAAAACAGGTGCTGTGTGAACCAGGGGCCTCTTGTCCGTATTGTTTTCTGACTCATTTTCTTGAGCAAAACAGGAGATAAAACTGAGATTTTGTGGGTATTTTTGCAGGAAACGTGTATCGCAACTGCACCACTGATGGATGGACGGCCCTTCTTATCCCACACGAAGACGCATGCAGCTACACTTTCAACGACACTCTGGACTTTGTTGGAGAGGTTTGCAGTTTCTACCGTCAAATTTTTTGTTTTCAGATTTCTTCTGGAAACATTTTCAGTCTAATTTTCTCTTTGGGCTGTAAAAAGGCCTCTAACTCAAGGGATGAGCCAGTGCTGTGGAACTTTAGGCTTTTTGTTAGCAGCAGCCGGTCACAGAGACACATAATTTGTTCCCATTTCTTTAGCTAATTTGTGAAAAAGGCCAAAGAAAACCCAGTTTGACAGACAGAAAACAGGATTTCTGAGGATTCCCAAAGAGCTGCTGGCTGGAAACTGGGCAGATCTCAACATGGTGTGCAGTGAAAAGGCTAAATATGGACTTCAGAGCTTCTTCGAGTTGTACAAACATGGGTTGGATTAAACCAGACGTTCAGTGAATCTGCTGTAGTGTTTATAAAAGATCCTACTTTACGATACATTTACTGTATTTACAACATAAAAACATTTAGAGCTCAATGCTGAACACAAAGCGGAGCTGCCTATAAGAGGACTTTAGTTATAAATTATGGAAAAATAAGGATCTCCTGTTTACTTAAAAACTGATAAATGATTGAGTTGGTTTGAGTTGGAGGTGGAATTTAGATTACATTGGCCTATAGTGGTTTTTGAACGCATCTTAAGTCACTTTTGGTAAGTAAACGGCCCGTACCTGCTGCAGTTTTGGGGTTTTTGACGGCTCACTGAGCGGTGTGTGTGTTTGGTGTGTGTGTGTTTGTCAGGCCCCGGGCTCCCACACGTATTTCTCCTACGTGAAGAACATGTACACGGCGGGATACGCCGTGTCTCTCGTCTCCTTGACGATCGCCATCACCATATTCTGCCTGTTCAGGTGAGAAACCCTTCTCCTGGTTCGTGTCGTCCCCACCCCCATGAACGCACAACCCTCGTAAATCAAAGCCGTTATTTTTCTCAGGAAGCTGCACTGCACCAGGAACTACATCCACATCCAGCTGTTTCTCTCCTTCATCCTGAGGGCCATGTTCATCTTCATCAGAGACTCTCTGCTGTTCACCGATGAAGACTTCTACCACTGCGACTTCTACCCGGTCAGGATCTGCCTGGATCTCACAGATCTGCCTCAGATCCAGCTTAAACTTTACTATTGAAATTATCACCACCACTTATTTAGACCTATATATATACATATAGTTATTTATGCATATATTTATCTATAATAAATGTGGAATTTTGTATATATATATCTATATATATATATATAGATATATAGATATGTATATATGTATATGCGGTTGTTTTATTTATGGAGCTAGTAACAAAAATAATTTTCCTCTGGGATTATTAAAGTATTTCTGATTCTAAAAACTAGATCAGGTCGTTCCTAACTGTTCCTAACTTAATTATTGACATTATTACCACCACTTATATATATACATATAGTTATTTATGTATATTTTTATCTATATTCAATGTGGAATTTTGCATATATATATATAGACATATATACAGTGGGGGAAATAAGTATTTGACCCCTTGCTGATTTTGCAGGTTTGCCCACTTACAAAGAATGCAACGATCTATAACTTTAATCATATGTACATGCTAACAGTGAA
>JABUIW010000061.1:0-24198 GCA_013363375.1 Menidia beryllina
ACACACACACAACTTTTCACACAAAATATAAATAGATATATACATATGTAACAATATGTATATATACAGATCTAAAATAAGTGTTAATGATAGTGTGAGAAGAATAAATAAATGCCAATAAATTAGTAAGAATTTTTCAGAGGGGGGGGTGTCTGACTCTCTGAGTGTTAAAAGGACATTGTGTAGTATTTTAAGTATTTTATTAGCTAAAATCCTTTTCCTAATTTCTAAATGTGTTGTCATTTGGTGTAAAATGACCTGAGCAATGATCTGACTTATCCTCAAAAGGAAGAATTTCCTATCTGTATATACACAGGATGGGTAAGTCCACAAAGGTTTCGATAGCGATCCGCCATTTTGAAAAACTATAATCGCTGAGAGGGACATAAAGCACTAGTCGTCAGTCTAGGTAATCCACAAGGCGTTTTCCTTCAGAGTCACCTGACTGAAACCTGCTCTAATAAGTGAGAGGCGCTGGCTTGTCACCTCTATGCTAGTCACCGCCCGGCTAATTAGAAAGCTTGCATTGCACTTTATTCCATAATGGAAGGTAACCCGAGAGAGAACTGGATGATGTGGAAGTCATGTTGTCATTACTTCTTGATGCTTGACGGCTACAGTGGTAGCAACACCCATTTGAAAACGGAGGCACTAGAGAGCAGGATTTGTTAGAGAGCAAAATACTATTTCACCGTTAGATGGGAGACATTCCTAAACCGTGTAACTTCAAAAGGATAGTTGGGACAGGTGGGTAAAAACGACAAAAAAAATAAAAATAAGATAAAAATAAATAATTAAAAAAAAATAAAAACCTGTGAAAGTCACAGAAAATATCTCAGTTACTACGTATTATCCTCCGTCTACAGATAAAACTGTCTAAAACTGTCTTTCTGTTTCTATCATGGTCAACTAGAATAGGCGATGCATTTGGCCCACCTGTACACCTGTTCTGTCTCTCACACACAAACCCACCCCCACACACACACAAACCCACACACTGGTCATCACGGTCAGAGAGCTGGCCGAAGTTGGGGACCAATTAAGAGTCTGCTGGAGACAGACCAAAGGTCAGCGGAGCAGCCAGTGTGTATCTTTTGAAATGTGAACTGGCGTCTCCGGGGGAGGATCCTCTTAAATGTCACGATGATGAAATAGATTAATAAAAATTCTTTATCTGTGACAGCCTTGCATTGAACAGATCAATTATTTAAGAATCCTCCCAACTTCAGCAGAGTTCTTTCCGATCTGTTTGTTAGCTGTCTGCTTTTGGTAGTTTCTGAAGAGTCTATATTTCTATAGCAGCCATAATATAATCTTTAATCATGCACAGAGAGAAGTCTGAAATTCATATAAATGCTATATGTAGCATGTCTGTGTAATGTTTGATGCTAAAATGGACTCTCACCACATGGCTCCATGCTGTTAGTAAGTGATAGGCAGCTAAAACCAACTGGACCTTTGTTTTATACATGAAATTGCAAACAATATGTTCAAAATATGCTATGACTGACATGACATTTTAATTAAATGTCTCTTATTAAATCGATTTTTGTGTTAAATGCATTTCTTCTGAGTATTTTCCGATCAACTGGACTCATAGGTCTTCCACTGGTTCATCGGTGGAGAAAAAAAGAATTTATGGTTCTGGATGTATTACAAAAAGGTGTATTATATAAGCTGTGATTAGAGTTTAGAGCTATATCCCAACCTGTCTTCCAATTAATAGTACAACTTTTTTTATTTAGCGAATAAAAGTAGTCTCCAAGATATAGAGCCACCATACAAACGTTACATTGTTTTCTGTTGTTGTTGTTTTTATTGGATTTCAGAAGTTTTACCAAAGACTGCACAACAACTAAAAGCAGTTTACACCAGTAGCAGTAGTAAAGAGAAAGTACAGCCAGTGGAGGGTGGTGAAGCGAATTTTGAAAATCCAAACCTGTAGTGCTTCTATATGGTAGCTTTCAACATTTAGGAAAAAAAGACTTTACCACAGTCAACACAAATTTAACCCACAAGTTGTTTTTTTCTTTTCAAAGTGCTGTCAGCGGCTCTTATCTCTTTATAACTCAGTGTCAAAAAGTCATAGCCATGCTAAATATTACACAGTTTAATGGTATTTAGTGCCTTCAGATTATCTCTGAACCAAGTCCATTTTTCTGTCTTACAGCCTAAAGTAGGGAAGAATTGACTAAGATAGTTTTTTTTCCAGATTTTAGTGTTACTGGGCATGACTTTGTATCCTCACACAGCCCCTAAATTCTCATTTCTGAAAGATTGCCGAGACAAGTTTGACACAGAATTAACAGTGTGTCATCATGACGTTTATGGGGCTTAATGTTCAAAATAATTTCTGCTTAGTTCATTTACCCCAGCCGTGTTTTACTGTGTGCTTAGATTTCTCTCTAGCAAAAGATCACAGGCTCACTTGTCATACTTGGATGGTTTGATGTGTCCTGACAGAGCAAACTGGGCCCACGTGGGCATGCCAGCTCAGAGAACATACGCTATGAATAATTTAGTGTTTGAACAGAGTTATGTTAACCTCAGACTTTTAGCCATTCACCATCACGGTGTTCTGTGAGGTTCCTGCTTATTTCTCCTCTTCGCCTGCCCCGATGGCCGCAACCATCCCAACTCCTAAAACACAAACCACACCTGTAATCTCTCCTCTGTGTCCTCTTCTATTCAACCAGCATCACGGTTTTGTTTTCCTCCTCCCACCTCTGTCATCTGTACCTCTTATCAGTTCAGACTATTGCTCAAAACCACCCACAACTGTGTGTACCTGTATGTGTGTGTACCTGTGTGTTGTGCCCCTGCTGTGTGTAATGATGGATAATAAGCATGAAATGTCAAACTATAAATCCAAACCATTCCTGTCAGCCATCCCCCAGACTCTAAATGTGTGTGTTTACAGCTGATGTTTGTTTGCTGCTCGGATTTCTGCGCGTGTGTTTGTGGTGTGTGACTTTGAGCCTGTCCTCTGCTGCAAGCACCCATCTGTGAACGGATTTGTGCCATGGAGAGAAAGTGATAAAAACCTGCTCTGGAACTGTTGGTCAGTCAAAGTTTGTCACCTCCGTTCACTCATTTGGGGGATTCTTCTTAGCTCTGACTTGAATCTGACTAAACAAATAAAGTTAGATTAGTAATACAATAGTATGTTTCTGACAGTTGATATGTTGTGAAGAACACATTGTAGGTTTTCATCCTACGAATAGGTTTTGTCTGTTGCAGATGTAGAGAAACGAAAGCTTTTTCTCCTGTCCACATTTTCAAATATCTGAGCTGGACTCGACACAACAACAGCTGGCAGGTGGCAAAAAGCCTCTGCTAACACATCTGATCTGCTTGGATTTCATATTAACCTGTGTTTCCCAAACTGGTTTTAGTCTAATAACTCCAGAAAAAAGCTGCTTGTAGCCTCATAAAGAGATTTTGTAGTGATTTGTGCGTGTCCTACTTTTTGCTCAGCCTTGTGAGTGCTCTGTAAGTGTGCTTTGTGAGTGTGTGTCTCTGTGTTTGCTGGACTCCAGAGTTGTTTGCCTGAAGGGCCCTGCAGGGCAATGACCTTTTAGATCCTGTGAACTTGAAACTGTGTGCATTCAGCGGTTTGTAAGATTTCTGGCGCAAAGATGCTGCTACTTTTTTAGCATTTTCAAACCAAATTCTCATTATATTTTGCTGCGAGTGATAAAATCAGCCAACAGTGGGAAATTCAGTCAATTCCCCAGCGCAATTGGATATGGATTTACTCTTGTTGCTGTTTCCCTAAATGTGGCTACAAGACCCCGGCTCACAATAAGGCACATTCCTTTTTCAGCAGCCGTGATTTAAAAGCTGCTTCAAATGAAAATCAGTCGAATCCAACCATATTTAACAAATATTTCACACATTTCACGCCCCATATTATGTTTACTGACCTAAATACACAGCAGACTTTTCTACATTTTACATCCTGTGGTTATTTTCTGGCTCGTATGACATTTTATTCATCTTAGGTTTTACTTTGGCCCAAAATAAACGTTGAATACATTTTTGATTTGATATCCATTGTTAAAGTCTACGTACATGTGTGGGTAATGGAGACGTGTTCCTTTAGATGGCAGTGTTTCTCCACCACAAGGAGCCGGGCAAATCCACTCATGCTGAAACATGGGGTCAAGGCACAAACATCATTTTTTGAAAATTAATGAAAGCAAGAAAAGGCTCTTAATATCTACCAGCTGACCACTGGCCAACTGTATTTAGGTGTAGTTACTACGAACGTGACCTAGAGATTGGATGGAGTGGAGTTCCGCTATGACTAAAATATGAAATCAACAGCGAGCAAAAGTAGGAAAACTGTTGTGAAAATACAAAGTACGTGTCAGTTCAGTTGCCTCATGTGAAAAAAAATGGTGCCGTATAGTTTCCAGTAGCTGACTCTTCTCCTCAGTTTGCACATGAAGGGTTTAACACAAACAGATCAATGCTGAGGGAGGACTTCACTGTCAAAGTTGGGATTTCGCTGGGGTATTTGCATGTGTATGTGTGTTTGTGTGTGTGTGTGTGTGTGTGTGTGTGCGTGTGTGTGTCCCAGCTGCAGGTGCATTGTCTCCCTGTCAGACAGGAGTCTTTATGGTTAATCATTGTTTTCTTTCTGCGTCTGTCACAGAGTGCTAAATCAGAAAAGGTCAGCATAATTGGTCCAGAAATATTCCAATTTAGTTTTTATGAGCACAAAAAAATAGAAGAATAAACAAACAATGAAAACGTGTTTTTAGCTTGAGCTAAATGACAGCTAGATGGACATCTAAAAACATGGAGCTTTGGAGCATTGCAGCTTCAGAGTGCTCCAGTCTTCCGGTTGGATGGGTTCTGCTGGTGTACAGCAACGGTAAAACAACTCCACAGATTCTCAATTGATCTTTGTTCTCCCATATTTAAATGTTTTCCCTATAACCCCCACCCAGCCTCCCCTTAAAAACATTTCAGTGTTGCTTTAGCAGCATGCTGCAGGTCATAGTCCAGCTGGAGGCTGGACCTATGTTTAGTGTTTAGACATAACGGCTTCATTTTCAAATGTATATCATTTCAATATTGTATGTAAAATTGAATTCTAGTTCTCAGGAACCAACACAGATAAGCCAATTTACTGTTTAGACATTTAAGGAATATGAAGGCATTCCACAAGTATAAAAATATTTGAGTGTTTTCTGGCTTCGGTATACGCTGTACAATGGCGTCTTTGGACCCGTGCACGCTATTTGAACATTTGTTTTTTATGGACCACATGACTGTATAGTCTAGGATTGGTTTTCAAAACATGGAACGGCTCTTTAAAATGGCTGAAGCTGCCCAATGGACTTTCAGATGATGGATTTCAATTACAGCACTGGTTTGTAATCAGCCTCAAGTGAGGAACGGCAGCATTTTAGATATGGACTTTCTTAAGAGAGAGACTCATTTCAGTAAATTACAAGAAATAATAGTGATGTGCCTGTATTTAAACAGTTAAATGAGTTGTTAGACATTGTGAAGGCAAACTCATTTTAGAGGGTTTTAGTTTTTTTCCCCCTCATTCTTTTGCTCTCATCACACTTTTGTCTTAAAAAAGGGGTTTAATTTCCCTTCTTCATGTCCTGTTCTTTATCAGAATCAAACTCTGACAGGGCTATCTAATTTCAAACATCAGCTCATTAACATTAAAAGAGCATCAGCTTTCTGCATATTGTCCTCTTTGGAGCAGTTTGTTTTCTAATAAAGTTAAGATCGAATCACGTTTGTGTTGGTGGCAATTACAGCTGATGTGGTGTGTGTGTGTGATATGTGCCCCGAGTTAACTCTTTCTTTAGTTTTTTACATTGATTCGTTGTAAGTGTGAAATATTTGCCATTCAGCAAAGCCTGAAGACTAAAATCGCGTTGTACAGATAAAATTAGGTGCTACCCAAAGGTTTCTTGTACCCTTGTTTATGTGATATTTAACTCATTCAGAATGTGTCTTGTCAGGTGGCAGGATTAGCATTTAACAGGGTATCATGTGTGTTTTCAATCCAATCATTTGTAGCACAATCCAAAAAGAAAAGACTGGATCCTTCCTTCAAAAAGTCTAAATCACCTTTGAATTCAATCTTGAGAAATCAACCCTTAAAAACCTTTTCGAATCCCCTTTTTCTCAGGGCAACTTGCCGAAGTACTCCCACAACGCGCTGGTGGTCCAGGCCATGAAGACCAACCTGACGGACCCGGACATGCACGTGCTCTTCTTCGACGTGGAGGCCATGATCATCCAACTTCTGACGGAGGAGGCGCAAAGGCCCAACCCCACGCTGGTGTCTCCCGAGACGCTGCAGAAGAGCCAGGCCGGGGCCGACAAAGGGGGGTCCTTCCTGGCCAACAAAATCTTCAAACAGGTTTGAAAACACGCCCACAAGAGGAGAGTCACTCACTGCCATCAGCAGGTTTTAAAGCCAGCCGGTAAAACGTTCCGATCTGTGAAAATTAGGTGAAGGAAACCATGAAGGAGACCATCAAGGAGCACCTGTTGGATGAGGATGAGGAGGAGGAGGAGGAGATGAGGAGACGAGAGGAGAAGTCGAAGTCTCTGAGTCTGCTGGAGTACAACCTGACCATGGACACGGCCAAGCTCTTCAT
Organism: Menidia beryllina; assembly: GCA_013363375.1. Lineage (NCBI taxonomy): Eukaryota > Metazoa > Chordata > Actinopteri > Atheriniformes > Atherinopsidae > Menidia > Menidia beryllina. The sequence continues at coordinate 6,642 of JABUIW010000061.1, forward strand.
GTCCTGTCTGCATGCCTGGGGCCTCAACGAACATCTGGATGGCATCTGCCTGGACAGACTGGGCATGCTCAGACCCCACTGTCCCATCTCCTTCGGCTTGATTTCCAGAGGAGGTCACATGTCGCTCATGCTGCCCACCTTCAAGGTAGTCATCTAATCTAAGTCTTAGCAAAAAGAACCCATTCCGGGAGCGGGCCCGGAACAGAGCAGGCCCAACGCTTTCTCCCAGTTTCTGACACCGAGTCCCCGTCTTTTCCCAGGAGTCCCTGCTGCGTCAGCTGTCCCTGGCCACCGGTCGGAGGCTGACCTTACCGGACATCGTGGGTAAAGGGACGTATGGCGTGTCGCGGGCCGTCACCACGCAGCACCTCCTGTCGGTCATCTCGCTGGCCAACACGCTGATGGGCATGACCAACGCCACCTTCGTAGGAGAGCACATGAAGAAAGCGCCGGCCAGGTAAATTGAATTGAATTGAATATACTTTATTGATCTCCAGGGAGAAATTGACTTCCAGTACAGCCCGTAAAGAACACACAACCAACACCCAAATACGGCCATTTATTTGCTGAAAATTGTAAGTTAAAGTATTTTCTTAAAGCAAAATATCGCTTAATAAATATATGTTTGATGGGAAATCCACTTGTTGGCACAGAAAATGCCTCCAAGGTGAGAAACATGGGAAGTAGGCAGCTTTTTCTAACAAAGGGTTCCAGTGGGTCCAACTAGCCAACAGCCAATAGCTATAGCTGGTGGCTTCAGTCAAACCTATGAATCCTCTCCCTTCACTTGAACTGGCGTCCTTCCTCATCATTTTCAGTCAGAAATATCAGCGGCGTTTCTCAAATATTGTCCCAAAAGCGAAAAACCAACATTAGGATTAAGTTATTTCAGTTACTAAATACAAGACGTGTGAAGAATTGTTACCGAAGCTCCAAAAAGCAGAACCTGAATTCAAAGCACAGAACCGGAGACTCTTCTCACACACACACACACTCACAGATACACCAGAAGTTACAGGAATCCGAGCGGTTTGTGTGTCTGCGTGTGTGTGTGTGTGTGAGCTGATTGTTTAGTCTGTCTGAGCTTTCATTGTGCTGTGAAAGATTTAACACAGGGGTCGAGGACCTGCTCCTGTAACACCAGCACAACATTTCATCAACCCTGCTTCAAAGATAAACCTGCAGGGAGGATGTGTGAGGCAGAGAAGCTAACCCACCTAGAGAACCGCAAAAAGAGGCAGAGGAGGGAACAGAGAGAGAGACAGCGAAACATTTTAGCATCTCATAGGTTGATTATTATTGTCAGATCCTGTGTTATTAGGCTGTAATTTAGCTAAAATGGCCGCACAGACATGGTTATCGGTCCACCTTTTGGTGTTTTTGAGTAAATCAACTTAGTAAATCTACTATGTTTTGCGTCCTCACACTGTCATTGATGTAACTTTGACACTCCTTACCTGCCTAAATCTTCCTGCCGGCCACTGGCAGCCACCCTGTGGCTGCAGCTACCCACGAGGCCTCACTAAGGATGCTTAGGGAATCCAAAATGTTCATTTGGGCGCTGCTCTCCCCAGAGGCCAGACTGATGGGATTTGATGGCATTTGTGGGGAGCAGACCTAATCCACAAATATCCCCACCCCTCCACACACACCACCCTAAGGGTCTTCTGCTAACTTTCCAGCACAAACACACTCCTGTGCACACTTCTTTTTAAAAGCCCGGACAAGTCGAAGCTCTTTTGGTAGCATGAGGTTAAGCGTGATCATAATATCATAGATGAACAATATTTAGGACTTCTTGGACTGAGATAAAAATGTGCAATGTTTCAGTAAATCTGAAGTGGACCAAAACCGTCTTACCTAGAACCAAGGTAACAAGTCTAGTTGCCTTCTATTAAAGCAGATTGAATTACTGTGACCTGGGTTATTGAGTCCACACTGACTTAAAGCCACAATAATATTTCTTCATGTCGTTTCATTCTTTATCAGAAATTGAAGTCTGCATGTCATCAAAGTTGTGGAGTTGTGTAGAGTTGTGGCTCTAATGTTCTTTGCAAATGGACAAAAGAAACAAACAAAAGACCTTATGATCTGAAAGAACGCGTAGGACCAGCGCTTTCCAAAGCTGTTTACAACTTCCTCCACACCAAAGAACTTTTTGTTCTGCGCGTTGCTCAAATCAGAGCGGCTACATTTTCCACGTCCATACAGACGCGAGCTGCAGGCCTCTTGATTAAAGTCAAACATCTCTCTGGCTGTTTCCACTTCAACACTCCAAAGCAGAACTTGTTGAATATTTGACAATGTTTTGGTTTTTGGGTTTTTCATGTATCCCCCCCATCTTAGATTTATAACGGTGGAAAAAAGTTCCTGTGAGGTACATCTGAACTACTAATGCGTTAGTGTTTTATCCGCTACGTTTTGCCCCTCCTAAACACCTCCAGATAGGATGAGGAAAAACACATTTACATCACATTTTAAAATACGATTCTCTTTATTTCTCCCCCTGCTTTCAAGGCAATCGGCCCATTTTCAGGACCACCAGTGTTGGAGCCACCTGGCTTTTTTGATGCACGCCTTAATCTAAAATGATTTCCTTTTAGAAGAAATTTGTGATGCAGATCAAGTAAAGATATAACTTTTTTGAAGATGAAGCTTGAGGTGACGCACAAAAAAATCTATTCACACTCAAGCTTTACTTTCCAATAAAATGCATTTACTGTTTGTATCTCTTCTTTTTATTTGAATGCATTAAGTTGAACTTCTGCAAGTGAAGATATCTGGGAGCATTCGACCCATAACGTCCAACTGCCGTAAAACTAGTCGTTAATCAAATTTAAAGGTGACATTTACCTTTTCGTGCACACTTGAAACGAATTGCACTTACCTAAATGGACAGGATCAGATTTTATTTCGATAGGAGACCCGTTTTCATGCAGGCAGAAAAGGCGTGAATGAGCAAACATTCACGCTGCAGCCACATGTGGAATTACGTCTTTTAGTCTGATGGAGGTTGGTTTCATGTAGAGTCTGAGGGGACCCGTTAGAATTAAAAATACTGCTTTATTTTTAGCGAATGTCCACAACCTATAGCTGCACAGTAACGTTCAGATATGAGAGGTAACCATGTTATTGTCCCCTGGAGATAATAGACTCGCGCCCTCGTTAACGGCATATATATTTTTTTTTAAATAGAAAACCTCAAAAAACAGCCATCCAAGCTTATTTGGTTGCTTTTAAGTTGACATTGCCTTGACAAAGATTCCACATATGTGTCACGTTTCTGGATTGGTCTCTTGGCAGTTGTTGTTTTTTTTCCGCGTCTTTCCTTGCATGCGATGCAGAGAAAAGAAAGAAAGGCGTGCGTCTGTCAGGGGGTGGTGGAGCAAAGGGAGGACAGGCAGGTGCGCTCGTTTCCTGTTGTTCTGAAAGAGCCTCGCTGGATCTTTTCTTTACTGCCTCTCTGTGTGTGTGTGTGTGTGTGTGTGTGTGAAGTGATTCCGACAGAAAAGCGTGAAGTAAATTTTCAGACTCTCAAACACAAGCCACAAAATCTGCATTTTGCATGTTTTTTATAGACTTCTGGGGTCCGTCCCAACGAGTCTGAGATGTTTTCTTTTTTTTTTTGACTGTGGTGATCTTCCGGATATAACTGACTCAGGCATTTAGAGATGTGCTGCTGAATTCTTTGTTTTTTGGGGGTTTTTCTTCATCTTACAATAGCGCTTTCTCCTCTTAAAGACTGTGACCTCTGTCTCTGTGAAGTAGGATTTTTTTTGGTGCTTTTTTTTTTAGTTTTGTTCCTTTTTTTTTTTGGCTTTTTTTTTTGGGAGACTGCCAATCACCCTGCAAGTGATTGGTTGCCTGGCAACCTTTATCGATCACTCCATTGATTGTTGTATTGGAAGTGTTTGTGTGTCTCTGAAAGTTAGGCGCCTCCAGTCTGTTCGGGGAGGACTGTGTCCTCCAACCAAAATTCAATAGGCTGGAGCCTGACAAAAAAAACACACACAAAGACTCACACGCAGCCACACACTAATTAAGGCAGAAATTTAAAAGAGCAACTTTTTTATTAGCATTGAGGACATGAAATACTGTTCATTTCCAGGCCTGATTTATTTTTTTCTGCTTATGTTTCTGTCTTTGAATAGAATTTTCAGCCTCTCTTTGGACGTGTGTGTGTGCGTGTGTGTGTGTGTTTCTGCGACTGTGTGTGTTTCTACCGGCCCTCCTCTCTCCTCCCTGCCCCTTTTAATATTTGATGTCTCCTCTTTGTGATCCTCCTCCAGGCCTCCCAGACCAGGAGGAACCCCGGAGACTCCTCGGAGGACGCCTGCCGCCCCCCCCCCAGCCCTCCAACCCGGCGCTACAGGCTCAGATCAAACAAGGTAACTACAAAAGGAGGAGGCGCTCGCCTCAAATACCCCAGGGGCACCCTGTGGATGGGGACGGGGTGGGGGTTTGATAATGCAGCCCACTGGCAATAAAAACCAACAAAGGGTCAAGAAAAAGCAACAGACGCATCACGGGAGGAAGCTGCTGCCGTTTGGTGGGTCAGCACGCCTTTGAAGGGCCTGCTCTGTTGTTTCTGACTCGAGGTTGGAGTTGGTGAACTTCAGCTCCACGACAAGCCTCCGAACGGAGCCGCGCATCTGCTGCACCGGAGCATGAGTTAGAGCAGCCCATTATATTTGCGCTCGCATGCTTCCAGGTTCTCCTACCGCGAGCGCTGTTTAACCCCGATCCGGGCTCTGATGGGGGTCAGCGCTCCGCTTTGCCGCGCGTTTGAAGGAGCTGCTTTTTGTGGGAGAAGCCGGTTTTAGATCTGCTCTCTTCCGTGCACAGAGTTGCGCACTAGTGCGGCTGTATGCCACTGACTCTGTTCCCCTGCTCCTTCAAACTTGGCAAAAAAAAAGGTATTATGGCAAAAGCAGCTTCTGAAATCATCTATGTGAGAGTAAGGGGACAGGCGTCTCCAGATAAACAGTTACTTTTAGAACACAGCAGCCAAAGGGTCAGTTAACACTGAGGAATAAAACTTCATTCCACACACAACAAAATAAAATCACCTGGACGGCGTCATATTCATCAATAGCGCGAGCCTCCTTAAAATTCTTTTTATTTTTTACACAGTTTCTCTTTGGGATTTTTTTTTTGAACATTCTTTATTTAAGATTATTATGAATCCAACACACATACATATGAATATTTATGCATGCACTTACATAAAGAAAAACAAAAACCAGTCAAACAAAAAAATAAAAAAAAATAATAAAAAAATAGAAAAAATAAAATAAAATAAATAAATAAATAAAAAAAAAGGGGGGGGTCTCAGCAAACATTTAAGTCAATTTTCTCTTTGGGATTTAATGCAAAACATAGAGACGTGATATGATTTATTAGTAATGATTCAGTTAGTTTGACGTCCTCTCTCTTTATTGGTGGGTTTTTTGTCTCTATGACAGTGTGCCAAGAAACAGACTCACTGCCTTAGAGATTGTTCACAAACCAGAAGTGAACATAAGTCATCAATATAGCTGCCTGTAACTGTACTTTTAAGTGTAAAACTAGATATCAAAACTCTCTTTTGGGTATTTCCATCTCAGGCATCTAAATGCAGAGGAGACTAAGGCATTTTTAATGTTAAATCAAGGAGATAATTGATGCTTCAAGCCCATAAAACTTCAGTTTTCCAGGTCAGAAATGCACGTTACAGATAGGGCAGTTGCTAGACTCTATAAGGAGGTTTTCCCCTTAAATTCTACATTAAATAGAAAACACAGAACAGCAGAAAACGCCAGTGTCTGCGTGCACAGGTTGAGCTTTTTGATCCATGAGGGAAAGCTTTTGTTACAGTGCTGCAGACCAAAATGAATGAATGCTTTAGCTGTAACACTTTTAAAAAAAATCCCAATTAGCATCCAATAGGGAATCTGGGGGGGGTAGGAGGCTACTTGTGTGGGCGTCATATGGACAATAAGGTGGATGGACTGGAAATGCGAGTCGGGTTTAGCTGGATTTGGACTAAACAGTCATTTAAAAATAAGGAAAGGAGAGAAATCCAGAAGAATCAGACCCAGAAGAGTCATCTTTTGCTCCGTAAAGGTAAAAAAAGTTTTCAGCTTTCTGTGGAAGCGGTCGGGGAGGTGTTGGCCAGCTGCCACCATCTGCCCGCTCCCCCCCCCCCCCCCCCCCCGCCCTCCCCCCCCCCCCCCAGCAAGCCCGGACCCGACACCCCCCCCCCCCCCCCCCCCCAACACACGGCTGCCAGAGCGCGGCCGGCACACGTGCACGCGGGGTGTAAGTGGCACCCTCTGGCGTGGGGTGGGGGCGAGCTTTGGGGGCTATTGTCACGCCTTAATGGAGGCCAAGCATGACAAGCGTATGGACTTATTCATACCACACGCCCATTCAGCAGCATTCAGAGGGACGGCCCGGCCCTGACCTCTGCTCGTCCAGCGTGTGTGTGTGTGCGTGTGTGTGTGTGTGTTAATATGCAGAGGTTCTGTGGAGGGGAGTGCCGCTAATCCTGCTCAATGAATCCTTTCACATGGAAATAACGGGGAATATACTGTAATGTGGCGAGGTGAACGGAGACGGGCGCCTTCGCCGGGTTTTTAAACGGATCTGTTTAAATGGTCTTCGATGCATTGATCAACTGATGTATTTCCTTTTGTTGTCTTTCTGCTGATGTGGAATTATTCTTATTTTTCACTGTTTCTGAATGTCCAGCATAAATCAACAGGACTTTTGCAGCTTTGTTTTTTGTGTGTTCGACACTGGATTTTATAAAGTAAAACGTAAAAAGTTTACAGTGGAATAAAGAAAAATAGAAAGAAAATTAAAATTCATAATCCTGTGAGAGTCCAGTGTCCAGGTGACTAAGCTAGATATCACAGAGCAATATAATACTTACCCCTACAAAGAAATGTGTTTAAAATCTCTTTGTAATTAAGCTGCTGTCATACGACTGGAGCCATTTCTTCCATCCTTCTTTCTCCGACTCTCTCTCTTCTTTCTCTTCCTTTGTCTCTCTCCGTCTCTGCACCGGCGCTCCCTGCATGGCTTCAGCCCGCTGCCTGTTCTGGGAAGCCCCGCTCTGCGTACGCAACTTTTCCGTGTAGACTCTTTCGAATTCCCCTCCATCCGTTTCACACGAGCGGGCGTTTATCCTTCGCCCCGCGTCTCCCTTTCAGCTTCATTTCTTTTGCGACCACAGACGGAAAGCAGCTCCGCCTGTTCTCTCTGTTGTCTCTGTGCTCCGTGCTTTCTCTGTGGTCCTTTTTTAGATTTGTACACGAACAGCCTAGTTAAAAATGTAGTCCAGCTCACACCGAAGCTCTTAAGATGTGTTTTAGTCATGTTGGATGAGAATCAGAAAGTGAAATGTTGTGAACTGAACTCGTCTGCTCTTCACTGGGAAGGTTTCAGGTTCTTGGCTCTCTCCAAATGTACCGTTTTGCTGTTGACACCGAGTCCAGGAAGCTTCAGGTGTTCAAGTCAAATTGTTCCTGACTGAGATGCAGAAATATTACAGGTGTGCCGGAGTCTGAAACCTTTTTCAGGGAAATGTTTCTGTGATCATCTTTAAACAAACGGCAGTTTTTCTTTTTTTATCCTTTTAGTGACATAGTCTCATCACTCTTAACTGATGTCTGTATGAACCTTGCTGTAACTATTTATTTCCTAACATGAGTTCTTCTCCTCTGGCCTCCTTTTTTTCTTTTCATTTCACCTGGTGTCGGTTTCTGGTGTTCGACTTCTACTCGCTAATCTGATGTGAATCTGTCTTTTCTAATCTTGTGTTTTATGGTTTTTGTGTATTTTAGTTTTTGCTTAGGAATACACCAATTAGTCAGTTTTTAAACATTTTCGCTTACAATCTTAGATAAGTTGTAGGATCTAACTAAACGGGGTCATTATGAACCTTCAGATTATTTGTGCTTACATGTAGTCGTTTGTTTCTATTTGTGGCACTACATAAAAACACACTAATAATTTTTAAGTCTGTAATTAGAATTAGGTTATCTACTGCTGTGCTAGGTTCTTCTTATGCCAGCAGCTACTACTTTGTGTTATTAGAAGTGTTTTGATTTATGCTTGGTCACAATGCTAATCCAATTTGAGCTATAATTTATTCAAAATGCACTGTTAATATAAGCTAATGGTTGCTTCTGATACAGGAAGTAAGAGGCAGCTAACAGTGGAGGAATGGCTTAGTTTGCAGATTAGCACACGTCTGTCTGCTTTAATCCTTTTATTTGAACTTTCTGTTAATAGTCTCTCCACTGCACTGTACTTTAGCTTATTGAACAACCCATCACTGTTCACACACTTTGATTCGGCATCTCATTAAATGCACTTAGTCTTTACATCAGCTAGTTGTGAAACAGTGTCTTTTTTTTTTCTTTGTAGAGGGCACCAAAAATAAGACACAGAGCCAGAAATGTGGCTCTTTAGTCAGATCCCAGACCTTGAAATTCAGTATTTTTTATTTTGGAATATTTAATGTATTTTGAGTATTTTCTGCTACTTTTTGCTTTCATGTGATTGCTACCAGACTTGAGATGGAATTATAATATTTATCTTATATCCACATACGTTTGGATTCTTAGTAAGAAAATATTTAGTGTAAATCCCACCAAACAGAGTTTTGTGAAAACCTAAAAAGCTAAAAGCTAAATTAATTTTTTATTTTAAAACATTTTTTTTCTTTTACCATGTGTTTTTTTTCTTTTATCTCTGACTCCTCCTTCCTCTTCTCTATCTTGATGCTGTGTTCCTTGTTCTGTGTGGTAATGTTGATATTTACATCTTTCTAACCGGTTCTTTTCTTCTTGACTATTTCTCTCCTTCTCTTCCTTTACAAGCTGCCAGCACCAGCACTGCTGCCTCTGCTGGGGCTGTGGGGGCTCCCGGGGGCCTTTCTCCCGGGGCCCCTGGCCCCCCCCCCCCCGGCCCTGCTTCTCATAACATCCCCCCAGTCAACGAAGGTACAAACTGATCTGACGGGTACCTGTAAGGGAAAGGCTAGCAGCCATCCTCATTCCCATGCTTTCCTTTCTTCTGAGTTCCTCATTTTGCCTTTGGAGAGCTTCTGCTTTCTAGATTCCCTTTACTACCGTCTCTCTTTGCCCTCGTTTGGTTTTTTTTCTGTACTTTCAAATCATGTTCTTGCAGCTGTTCTTTCAGATTTGTGCATTCGTTTTGGCTCTTGTCAGTGCGATCCCTCAATCCCTCCATTCGATCCATTCTTTGTCCTGTTTTTCTCCCTCCTGGGTTCACGTCATGTCTCCTCTCTCGCTTCAGTCGTGTTTCCCCCAGCAGCCAGCGTATGGGTCTCATCTCTAGTGTCTAGCTCCAGTTTCTTTTTATTTCCAGTATTTGTCCTAATTCTCGTCTGTCATGCAGTCTCAGTTTGTGTCCGTCGAAGCTGAGCTCAGTCCACTCTCAATACCATCAGCGGAAGACACTGACAGTTGCTTTTCCATTTTTAGAAAGTTTGATTAAAATCTTGGCCAAGATAGCATAGTAAATTTGCAGCATTGCTATTTTTCTACAAACCTTTCTGGAAAATGGAGGAAAAGACGCTACTATAAATTTGAACAAGCATCCTATTAAGTACTTGCTGAATATCTAATGGCAGTTTCATGGCTATAGGATGGGTTTCCTGAATATGAACAGATAAAGAGTTATGCCATTTTCCAACTAGTGACTTTTGCTGACTTGCTGATGATTTTGAGAGTGGATTGACACCAGTGCCTACTTGGTTCTCTTCGTCCCTCTTACCCAGTTGGGTGTGTTGTGCAGTCCTACCCTCTGCTGTCTGTTTTCAGTGTTCACAAACCCCGACGTGTCCGTGCCTCTGTGCTGTTTGCATGCTTGCTATCTCAGTCATGTTTACTTTTTAACGAGGGAATAAGGGCCTTGATATAAACCAATGAGGCGATGTAATCAGGAGAAAATACCCAAAGCCCCCCCCCCACTCCCACAGACAGTGCTCGCCAACAACTGGACCGCATCCATCTTAGAATCAGAGAGCATACACGTTTAAGAAATGCTTCACTTAAAAAAGGACGTAGGACTAAACGATAACTCATCTTTGATTAATCTTTCTTTAGGTTTCTTTGTAATCTATTTGGGCCTAAGTGTTGTAACTCCCAGCCGGAGTCTTTCTGGTGTCTGTTTAGGAGCTTTTTCCGTATGCTATAAACTGATTTTTACATATTTTTCTCTTGCTTTTTTATTATTTTTTTAACAGGATGTTGGCTTTCACCAATGAGGTGTGCAGCCCAATTCTCCTAATATCAATGTGCTTTCAGATTATTTAAACACTGGTGGTTTTGATTGGGGTATCAAGTGCCTTTTTCCAGCTGATGATGTGTAGCTCCTGGTTAACAGTGTAACGGAGATGGTCAGCGTAGATTTTCCAAAAGGGGAACGGCAAGCATGCACACAGACTTTTCCCTATCCTGTGTATGTATAGAAAGCTTTAGAGCTAAATTTACCTTTTGTATTTTGTGTAGTAGTGTACAGAATACAAAAACACTGTCCTGCAGAAACTGAAGTCACTTGTGTATTCTTATGTGTTATGAATTGAAATGTGTTTATAATATACAGAAATATTTTTTTGAAGATGGGTTGGAGCAGATCAAGGTCTACATTAGAAAAGTTTTTTTTCTTCTCTTTTTTCTAGAACTGTGCTTTGCCCAACTTCTACTGCTTTTCTTGTACCTGTTGTCATTGTTGTTCTCGGTTGGAAATGCTATTTCAGCAAACGGGCTCACAGTAAAACATTATATGTCACAGAAAAGGAATCTATTCGGTGGTGCAAAGATTAGACTTTTTTGAGCTAATGGACATGAAACATTTATTGTGTTTGATAAAATATGATAAAAATAACTGTTGCATTAAATGTCACCAGCAATTATGTAGACAACTAGCTGGCAAAGGGTTGGAGTCCCCTTCCAGTGTCTATACCTCAGACTCTACTTTGTTCCTTTATACTTTGCACAATAAGAAATTAAATAATATAGTTAGGAAAACCATCCTTAAGGTTAAATTCTGGCTGAGGACTTGCAGCCCCTTGGCTAAACTACCAGAAATGCATTGGGCAAACCTACCACACATCCTATTGATATACTATATGGAAGTTGTGCTAGGTGGTAAAAAAATACCAGCAGATATTAAAATATATCTGTTTTGTCCCCAATAGTGGCAATGCAGTGAATGTAGCTGCATGTAGCACAAGCGGCAACACTAAAACTAACAAGAATAAGAGTTCTAACTGACAACATTGGTTGTCAGAATGAATGAAGAACAGTGATAGTATTTATCTCTGCTCATAACTCTTGAAGGCAGCGATGATAAATCCATTTGTTGTATTTTCAAACATTATTTTAGCCAAAAATCAACTCCCAGAAGCTGATGAGATCCATCTCTTGCATAATAGGTGGAAAGTCTCCACTCCTTTCTGAACTGATTTTTCTTTTTTTTAACATTCTCCTTTTTGTCGGGTCGATCTTCACTAAACCATGGCAACCTTCAAATGCTTAAATGTTTAAAATGCAATTTCTCGCTTAGTCAGATGTTTATTTGAATCTGTGTTTTCTAACATTTGAGGTTTCTGCAAGACAGTGCAGCAGATGTTTGGAGGTTGACTGATTGTTCTTCTGCTTTCCTCTAATATGAAAACAGATTTCAGCTTTTGCTAAACGATTCTCGCCTTTTGAATCAGACATACCTTATAATCATGGGAAAACCTTAAAGTGAGATCTGAAATCTTTGTCATCACGATTAATCCGTCAACCTCTGCGCCGTTTTGTTATGAGAATTTTCTAACATTTGAATTTTCTTCAGAAATCTTCCTGGAGGAGGTAAGTTTATCTGGTGTCCGTTGCAAAGAAATTTGTGGAATAAAAAATTTCTTTCCTACCTAAAAGCCATTCAGTGTCCATCATGCGTACACGTATCTTCTCTGGAATCCATATATTCCACTAATATATGTGAATGAGGTGCTTCATGAATGTTGAGTTTTTGTCACAGATATGTTAAAGGTTGTGTGTACTTTTGTGGTCGGTCCAAAATCAGACTTTTTTGCCAGTGTTGTGGCTCTAAACGAGCACTTTCACTCAGCTCTCACCCATTTAGCCAGATTTCAGCTCTTAAAGTGACACCAATGATACCTATAAAGTTAGTTTTATCTTATTATTCACTCTGGAGAAAAAAAGAAAGGAATAGGTACATCTAGCATCATCTGTGTTCTAAAAACTTTGTTTTTTTTTATTGTTGCTAATGCTATAGTCTTTTTAAGTGAAACTTTACACAGTGGAATGATTTAAATACTGTTAGAAAAATAGTACTTATATGAACTAATCACTTGTAAGTATCATTATGGAGCTTTGGTTGATCCACCTGGCAGAGCTGTGCATCTACTGTTTACCTGTTTAACACCACCAAACAGAGTCTGGTTAGAAGAAATTACATCTGTCGCTCTAACCAAGACTGTTTGTTGATAACGATCCCATTATGTGTTCTACTGTTGGTGATTTAATATGCTGAAAATGTAATGTCAGTGTGTTATTTTGTTTCTTTTTTAGATAAGGATGTGAGAATCACCGCTGTCATATTGAAACATGTAGTCGGTATTTTATACGGAATCTTCTATGGTTGATTTGACTTTTTTTTCTAAACATAGAAGGACATAAACTGAAATTAGAGTGCTAATATAAAATAAAATCAGATCAGATGAACAGTCTACATTTATCAACCATGAAATGAGTGATTTCCGTTTGTTTTTAAGGTCAGATTTGGTAAAATAGTGTTTTTAATGTGGCGGCGGTGAGGTTTGCGTATGCACATGGGTCAGAGAATCTGTCGGACTTGTTTTCCCTCTAGTTTGTCCTGACTCTTTGCATCTCTATGTGTGTGTGTGTGCACAGGATGGAGCCAGCTAGCCGCCATGCACTGTGTGATGCTGCCCGATCTCCTGGGCCTGGATAAGTTCAGACCTCCGCTGCTGGAGATGCTGGCGAGGAGGTGGCAGGATCGCTGTCTGGAGGTACGGACGGCTCCACGCTGCGTGTTCTGACCGGGGATTGTTCTGGGATGTGAATCGCAAGTTACTAAAAAATACAGACTTGACAAAAAGTTGTGTAGTTTGCGTTTGATAAACAATCTGAGATATTCCCTAAATCCCTAAATTCCCCCAAATTCCCTAAAATTCCCTAAAGTATTTATTAAAATCAAAATACTATAGTTTCCATAACTCAACAAAAAGTTGACACAACAGAGGTCCATGATTGTCAAAGATCAGCTCATTACAGATTTGATGAGGGCAATTGTTTAGCATTTAAAAAAAGGAATATTGTTGTATCTTTATAAGTATATATAATTGTAGATTCTCAACAGTTCTGGATAGTCTTGATTTTTTTTCAGATCTAAGGGAATATCAGCACATTTTCCTTTCCTTTTTTAAAAATTGGGCCACATGATACCAAAGAATAGAGCATGTCAGAGCCAGGTTGCTTTTCCAGACGTCGGCGTGAGGATCGCCCCGGTCTGGCTGCTCTCGGGGCGTCCGTCCTGACTCGGTGTGTGTGTGTGTGTGTGTGTGTGTGTGTGTGTTGCGGTTTCAGGTGCGTGAGGCGGCGCAGGCTCTCCTGCTGGCGGAGCTCCGAAGGATCGGCCAGTCGGGGCGTAAGGACACCATCGACCTGTGGGCTCCGTACCTGCCTCAGTATGTGGACACGGTCAGCTCCCGTAAGTACAGAAGACAAAAACCCAAGTAAAGGCCTGATCATTCTCACCCTCTTCCTGTATTTTAGGACTTTGAGAGCATTTGTGTCCACAGCTCTGATGGCGTCCTGTGCCAGGTGCTTTAGGGACTCGGGAAATTTGGCCTCTACCTAACCAGAATTGGGGCTAAGTTTGCGTGCCCAGCATTAAATCCCACTGATTTCCGGGGGCTGTTGGATTCTGCCTGTGCTGCTCTTCTTCACAGATAGCGAACGGACGTTTTATCTACACAATTTCATGCTCAGCCAAACGGCCTGCGGCTCTTCGTGTGGCTGGCACAGAGACTGCATTGCTACTTTCTTAAAGATGATTTGTTAAGTCTCTCGGCAGACATTAATGCAGTTTCAGGGATAGTATAAATACTGATGACAAGTCTTTTGCAAGTAGTTACTTCCTAGAGTACAGTTGAGACAATTTTCAGGGCCTACCTGAAAATGTAGGCTAACATAGCATCCAATGAGATTCTGTTTTCTATTAGCGGGGCTGATGTAGAATAAGGGAGGGGCCTGCTCATGAGGGTTTTTTGGGAGGGACTCTGCCTCCACAGCTTTTTATTTTGGGTAATAATTGGAAGCTGTCGTTCACGTGATCTTCTTGATTTACGGAATATCTAAGTATTTTTTATTTAAGCAAACAATTCTTAAGACTTGTGTCCATTTTATCCACATTTTATTGGCAGGGTAGTCTAATTGGAAGGTGACACAGCCCTGTAGTCTCATCCACAAAGCTCTGGTTGGTGATTTGTTTTAGAAATGCAGACAGTCTTCTGTTATTTATCTGTCTGTCTCTGCTTCCCTGTCTGTCTGGGCCTCCTGTGCCGTATATTCCCCGATGCCCCTCATCCTGCTATAGTTAGACCTGCTGATGGGAAGAAAGGTGAATCTCCACCTTCTTTTACTAGAAACGGCCTTCTAAAATGCTGCGTGCATGTGTGTGTTTCGCCAGTCGCCCTGTGGTTGCTGAGGATGCTGGGGGATCTCTCGGGGGAACAGTTACCATAGGAACGGGCACCGGTCAGTGTTGTGTTACCACAGCAGTACCGCAGGCAGGCGGTGTGGGGGGAGTGATGGACCAGTGACCTCAGGGGACAAGGGAGGATGGAGGGGGGAGGGAGCAGAGCGATGTAGAGGGAGATAGAAAGAGAGAGAGGTGAAAGGGTCACTGAATTTGATCTGTATGCTGCACAGCAGTACTGGAACAGGCAGTAAAATGACTCCGACTCGTCTTGGAAACCCTGGAATATCAAAGGGAAAGTGTGTGTTTAAATCCTGTGGAGAGGTCTTCGGAGCCCGATTCTGTCCTAGAATCTGACTTTTGTTCTAGTAGAGATGCGTGAAAATTTCATGCCTGCTAAAACGGGGCTGGCCAGGCTTCTCGACACGTCCATGATTTTATTCTGTTGCTTAGAGCAAAGTTAGACTTTTTTTCCTGTACAGAGCCTTTGGTGGAGCCAACTGGCAAATAGTTTGATCAATCGGAAAAATATTAGTTAATTGAATCAAAATCTGAGCAGTGAAGCAGAAGAGACGTTGTTAGACACACTTTTATTAACTGTTACGCTCTTTTATCAAAATGTTCTTCAAGCCTAAATAATACGCATATTCGCATGTGCTATTTTTAAGCATAAATTCTCCTTAAATGGACAAACACCAGCAAGTACGTCTGTGTCTCTAAAGTGAAATAAAAAAGGGGATTTGAGGAGTCCCAGCGTCGCAGATGGAGCTGTCTGTGTGCCGTCCCCCGTTCTTCTGCTGATGTGAACAGGTGGAACTGATATGGAGCTGGCAGCCATCAGCTTCAAAGTGTGTTAGAATTCAATTAAAGTTTTTCGGCTGAACTTTTACTTCACCGTGAAATAAAAGAGAAAGAACTCTCGATGATTAAAAACACTCACAACTAATTCATTTCAGCCATTCTCAATGTTGACCGTTGACTTGTAGGAATGGCCCCTTCCTGGAAAGCAGTAGCCTCTCTTACCATCACTGTGTGTGAATTCCTGTTGGTGTTTTAACACATTGACGGGGACCTACTTTTGACGGGATGCAGACTTAATGGACATGCAAATCTAAAGTTGAGGTTTCCAGACGTCTGAAATGTTTTAAGTTTCAATTGGTTTTGGGCTCGTCTTGCTTTCGGTTAGAGTTAGAATAAGGTTATGGTTTTAGAGTGGGTTTCAGCCTTTGTTATTCAGTTGTGACAGTTAAGATTAAAGTAAGGGAGAGGGAGAATATCCCAGTGGGCATGTGGAAACAAATGCCTGTAGTTCTTTGGAACTCGTATTTTTTCTTACACCGATGGTGTAAAATCGTCATCCTGAAGAATAAAAGGTTTAGAGATGGCAAGCTCACTTGTTCAGCTTTATCAAACTCACTTGGCTATCTTCACTCAAACCTCCTCTGAAAATAGGAAACTCACAAGACAGGAGCATGTGCTACACATGGACCTAAACCACAAGCCAATGACTCACTTTGTGTTGTCATGAGATGCAAAGTGTAACACAAGTGGTCGGAGATTTATTTTTTAAATCTGCTGTCAAATGGACATTCTGTGGTTCTCTGTCTGTCTCTGTGTTTTGTCTCCCTGCTCCTCCTCTCTAAAAGGTGCACGTGTTGGAGGGAAGACACCTGTGTTTATCCATTAAGCTTTAGTGCCCAGGAAATGTCTCCGAGACAGAGCTCTTCTGTCACAGCTTGGGGCCAAGCAGCAAAAGCACACACACACACACAAACAGACACACACACACGCATGCACGAGCCAAACAGATCAGTGACTGACCTTTCAGCTCTTCTGGAAGTGTTTAAAAGGCTTAACACAAAGGACACACAAGTTGTTAACCTCCACTCAAAACGACCGAAATAGAAAACAACCCGTCAGCGCCATCTTCGTCATCACCACTATGTCTGATTGCCTCTTCCTCACTTTAAGAAAAGGCTTCTGGCTCTTCTTCGTGGAAACGGAAACTGAGTTGGGCTCCCGTGGAGCTGTGGTTGGTCTTAAAGCTGCTGCACAGATGTTTAAAAAGTGAACTCCAGGCTTTGAGGGTGCACAGAAAGAGAGGGAGGGAGGGATAGAATAGGATGTAGGGATAGAATGTGCCCATAAGACTCACACATAATGATGCCCAGTCGATTAAAGGGAGTCCCACAGCACTGGTCATTGTTCCCCTCACACATGCGTGATCACACTGAGTTTTGGGGGTCCGGCTCTGCATGTGTGGAGCGGCGGCCATGTCTTTGATCACAGAGCAGCACGCACCGTGTCCCTCTCTTTGTCTTGTGCGGTAGGTTTTCCGGCCTCAGTCACCCACACCTGTTTGTTTTTTGGGTTGCTCCCGTCAGCCTGCTGTTGCCAGAGCTCCTCCTCATCCCCTCGTCCCAGTCCCAGCTTTTCATCTTCCTCCCACGTTTTTACCGTGTTGCTTTTTCCATCTGCTGCTCATCCTCACCTTTCTGCCAAACTCGTGTCTTTCAGTTTTCTTACTTTACTGGTATTTACTATTATTCATTTCTTATCAACTATGACTTTCCACCTTGAACCCAACCATGAATTTACTACACAAGACTTTGAAAGAGTTTCAAATGCTCTTTGCCACAATTTAGTTTTTAGAATATCTGATATATCTGATATATTTCTTGTAAAATTCACTTGGAGATGTTATGGCCTTTGTGACAGGAATCATACTTGACACTAATTATTTTTCACATATATAGATGTGTGTGTGTGTGTGTGTGTGTGTGTGTGTGTGTGTGTGTGTGTGTGT
>JABUIW010000061.1:29937-65032 GCA_013363375.1 Menidia beryllina
ACACACACACACACACACACACACACACACACACACACAAAGAAAAATCTCTGTGTGTGCTGTAATTACGTCCCTGGCAATGTCAGGGGATGTCATCAGGGTCCACACATACACACACACACACACACACAGACACACACTCTGTTTTCTTCTATACACTCAGTATCTGACATTACAGAGAAACATGATGCTGAAGGATCTAAACCAAACATCTTCACTAAGGGAATAAGAAGAAGAAAAAAGAGCGTATGTTAAAATCAGAATTGAAACCAAATTCAACATTTAACTGAATAGAAAAATATCTAAAAATGATATTTTTTCATACTGCAAATTAAAGGGACATTGTGTAGTATTTTAAGTATTTTATTAGCTAAAATAATTCTCCTCATTTATAAATGTGTCCTCATTTGGTGTAAAATGACCTCTGTAATGATGTGACTTTTCATCAAAAGCAAAGAATTAGACAATAAAATAATTATTTCCATTTATTTAGAAAATGTCCAGTCTTAAAGTTACTTGATGATTATCTAGTTTTAATATTTATTTAGATGTCCCCTTGTAGGACAGCTGCTAGGGGAACCACCCAAATGAATGCCTAGTTTGAGCCTTTGCATTGATCAAGTGGACCAGAGTTCTTGATTTGGGTTAAATGTTGCCTGATTTTTGCACGCTTCAGAGGCTTTGCTCAGTCACAACTTATCTCAGGTTCATGGACTGGTCCAGGTTTAGCCTGGCCGTGGAGGAGAGGCTGACTAAAAGAGGGAGGATCACATCCTTGGTCTCTGATGGAGGGGCTTTTCTCTGAGAAGTCAAAGGTCCCCGCAACACCCCCTCCTTTGAATCCCACACACTGAGCCGTTTCACCGCTGCGAGGCCTATTTGTCTCCATAAGGATTCGCGGGTTCTGCAGGCGTTGCCAGCTAGTTCATGCCAATCACCCCACAGAGCCAACGCACACCCGCCATTAGCTCAACATCAGCTTATCTCGCCGTTTGTCCAGATGAGAGGTCAGCAAATTTGAAAAAAAAAAAAGCACGGACAGATGCATTTGTCCTTTTCCTTCCTCCTGCATCTCTCCTTCCAAGCTCTCCTTCTCTTGTCCAGCATGAGGGGTCCACGGGCGAAGCGGCAGAGGTCAGAGGTCAGAGGTCGGGCCGACCCTCACCTCTCGGTGTCATTAGCCCAGTTGTGATTTGGTTTGCTGAAACGCCAAGCCCCCCCGCGCTAATCTAATATCCGAGCCTGGGGGGTTGGTTGGGTCAGATCGCATTTCTCCCTGGAACAGATTGAACTCGCGGGGAGATAAATGTCCCGCGCTGCGACTCCCAACACGCCGATTGTTTTCGATGATTGCGTCTCCTCTTTGTTTTACGAAGGGATGGACCCAGCTGGTGCATGGGAATATTATTGTGTTACAGGAAAAGGAGGGAGGTTATTGTCCAAATATTAATCAAGTAGAGGAATGTTTTTTCTGGTTGCTACACATTAGAAACACACCCATATGTCACATACAATCTATATTATGGTCTGGATGGAAATTCATCTCTCGTCTTTTCCATAGTTTCTTTCCTCCTCCATGCTGAAGATGTGTACTTAGAATTCCTTTTTTTGGTAATTACTTGATTTGTTTTTTGTTTCCCCATTTCCATGCAAACATAGCATTAGCTTACTTTGATGAGAAGTGCTCCCTCTGCCGTCTCTGAAGACTTCCTGCTACTAATTGTGGGGTGCATCTCTGTTATTCAGTCTCTTCCCTTCACAGTAAAGTTCAAATTTGAATTGGTCGGTCCCATGTCAGTCTTCTCCTTATGGCAAACGGATTTTAGGATGTTAAATTGAAGTCAACAGCACATTAGTTTAACTGTTAATGAACACATAATTAAAATATTAATTAATAGGGAAGATGAACTGATAAAAGGGAATTGTATTGTTTTATTGTGAAATGTGGTACAGTGGAATAGAACTGCAATGCACTGAATATATATGTAGTGTTGATAATCAGAATCAGAAATACTTTAATAATCCCAGAGGGAAATTATTTGAATTAAATGTAATTATTTTTAATCATTAAATTAAATGAAATTCATATGTATATATGTAGTGTTAATAATGATTATATAATATCATAGTTATTAGTATTCGGCATACAAAGGCAGGTGTGCGCACACGTCTGGTTACAGTGTGAAAGGCATTCTTCCTGTCTCTGTCTTCCTCTCTTTAACTCTTATCCACCGACTCAGTACCTGCCACTCTGTAGCGTGATCCCGTGCACGCGTTGGGGGAGGGGCGGCGTGCGTGTGTCTCCCAGTTTATGAATGTGTCACAGAGATAAAGTGCTGGCCTTGGGGTGTGTGTCTGTGCGTGTGTGTGTGTGTGTGTGTGTGGCAGCCTGCTGATGCTCCGCTCACAGACGTGGAGTCATGGAGACGGACAGAAGAGGCTGACGGAGGGCTCGTCTTCCCGGTTTGTCCGGTGATCATTATGCAGCGTTTGGGGTTTATATTTTCTCTTTAGACGTGGTGCAGGCTATGATCTAAAAGGAACACTTCTCTGCCGTTCTGTTGGGAATTTGTTGGCGCTTTGGGACAATTGACCTTTAGCACGGCAGCTCAGTGACTGTGAAATGCCCAGCTCCTGTGGTCATGAAACCAGCCCAAATGTGGCCAGGTGCATCATGGGTAGGCGTTTCCACTTTGGTCTCATTAGTGCAAACAAGATAGTTTTTTTTTTTTGTTTGGATGAGACTAAAAGCACAAACCATGCTTCCGTGCTACTTTTAAAGTGAGGTGGCCTTTTCCTCCAACCATTCCAAACAAAACCATGAGTCTCCAGACCTTCTCTAACTGTACTGTTTTAAACCTTAACAATTATTATGTCGTCTGAGGGCTATAGTGTCAGAAATGTTTCACTTATTTCACAATCCTGCCCTGCAGCAGAACTTGCTGGAAAGTCCGTTTCTGAGCTTGGCAACAGTCTTCAATGTCTGTTACTTTTGGATCTTCTTTCTCAGTGTGGAACAATGGACGCTGAATAGTTTAAAAAAGGCCTTCTGACCACTTCAACATTAATGGGCAGCAAAAATCACATCCCAAAGATTGTGTCTCCTTGGGATTTCCTTGGACCTCCACCTGCGGTTGTGCTTAAGACCAATTCGAGCCTATTTATTTTTAAATTAACTATTAGTGCTCATGTTGGCATTCTAAGAAAAAAAAAGATTTTTTTGTAGACTTAAATGTTCTTTTTTACTTCCCAGCTAAAGCAAAACATCTTTCTGTGTCTCCTGAAATGATAACTCAAACTTAAAGTCATGATGGATATACTTGTGTGTGTGATGGTACGGTTGGTTTTTCAGACTTTTCTGCCCTCTAAACATATTATGAAGACTTCTGGTTTAACAGTTAGTAAGGCATCGTTCGTATTTGCTGGCCAGCAGTTCCCTTCGGTTGCAGCTCCATGCAGAATGCTGAACTCATTGGAAGGACGCTGTAGTAATGCTACATCTTGTCCTCGTCTTCCCTTTACAAAGGCAGCCGATTAGGGTTTAGCTGTTCATCAACCAACGCGGTAGTCGCAGTAATCCGTCTGCTCGTGCACCTTTGTTACTTTGAGCTGCTGCATTATGAGAAGCTGTAGTCACTGCAACTACAAATGAGCAACGATAACAACAAGACAGGGCCCGTAGGCCCTTTCCACTAGTAGCTCCTCAGCAAAAAACACTATTTTACTTGGTAGGTAGTAGCACATTTTACTGGATTTACAATTTTAGCACCTAGGTTTCAAAAGAGTTGAGTCAACACAAAAATATTACAACTTTAAACTGCAGGCCAAAGAGGGCTGTGATTGGTTGAGTCTCTTTTTTGAGACTCTTTTACTTGGGCAATTGAAACAATGCAGCAACATTGCGTTATTATTTCTGTTATTGTTATTGAGGTCCCTGGCTGGACTTGAACCAACGGCACTGTCCAACAACGAGGTTCAGCAGGTTTTTTGTCAACTGGATGTCATACAAATGGTACAAATGACGGTATGGGACTTTCTGTAAACACCCAAACACACACACTCTAAACCAAATCGGGCCGAGTTGAATGTGACTTCGAGACTTCGAGCCTTACATTTCCATTCGGTTCATTATCTGGTATCCTTTTTGGTCACTTTGGGAAAAAAAAATTGCTCAATGCATACACATTAGCCCTACTTACTAGGAGTCAGGGGTCCTTTATTTTTAGAACTAGTAGCTCATTTCTTTTCTCTGTTGTCTTTGGGAAGAGCTTTTTTTTTTAAGTTAAAGTATTATCTGATAGCTTGGATCTATCTGTGCTCAAGAGGAGAATGTGACCTCTCTGTGGTGGTTTTAATGAAAAGTAAATCCTTCTCGTCCACTGTCTCTGCTTTAGGTAATTTAACATTTAGAGTTCTTTCAGAGCAGTCCTATAGCAGGATGAATGGGACAACTGTGGCATACAGAAAATATCAGATGTTTTTTAAACTGGCTGCTGGATAGAATCAGGCCGCTCCACTAGATAGTAAACTGAAGAAAAAATAAGATTTATTTAGGTTTAGAATGTTTAGTTTTGAGTTTTTAGTTGATGTATTTTGGCTCATATTATACATATTTTACATGTTTAGAAATCAATAGCTTAATAATGTTTAGTGCCACAATAGTGAGCTATGGGGACTTCTTTCTGTTCTTGAAAGAGGAGAAATCCTCAATGTCAGAGAGTTTTTGCTCAGTGATTAACAATGTTGGAGGGAAATAGCTTGACTCCATCTCTATCTCCTCCTTTTTCAAACTTGTATCCAGTCGGTTTGTGGTTTCTCATGTGGACAGTCCCCTGACCCCCCTCCCACGCAGACTAATTGAAGCCCGGTGTTCCCGGTGAGCGCAGATAGCTCTTCTGTCTGTGTCTTAAGACTTCAAAATACACTTAACCTTCAGATGGACTCGGCCGGCTGGAAGGGCAGCCACCGTTTCAGGAATCAAATCTTTTTTCTCTATCAACTTAATTGTGTTTTCAATTATTTCCCCAGATTTTCGGTCTCCTGACATTTGCTGTAAGGACAATGTTCTCCTCTCGCTGCCCCTTCTCTGCTCCCACCACACCAGCCTTCTTTTGTTTTAAGGAATTTGTCTTTTTCAAAGTGATGGCCTCACTCTATACGACACGAGGCCATATGCAGAGTGGAAGTTCTTGAATGCGTTTGCTTGTTTTGGACTTTTTGTCTGCTGTTTTTTTTTTGGCAAATCGTCTTCCCACAGCACTTCTTTGTCATCGGCCTTCTCCTCCTCCCCTCCTCCGTTCTCACACCATTTTCCTGCCGTTATTGATCCCCTCCCTCGTTCCCTGGTGATTGGGTTTTACCAGTCTCCCATTGATTACCAATGGAGGCAGAGCCAAGGTGCATTATGGGAAGCTGGTGGGGTTGCAACAGGGAGCGATGGGAAGATTGTATGATTTCCTTCACAACTAAACAAATAGTTATACCTTTTACAATGATTCATCTCTTCATTTGAACATTATTTATGGTTATGTTTGAGCCATATTTATTGTTGTGTATTATTAGTATTAATATTATTATCATGGCACAATTTTACATTTCATATGCGCAGTTACTTTACTGAACTTTAAGAAGAAATGTTTAAATAGGAACCCTAATTACAGCATGTAGTACTTTTAGCTGTCAGTCCCACTCGTTTCTCTGTTAGCGGTTGTTCTCCAACAGTTGCCTGGATGGAAGAAACTATTGGTGATACTATTCTGTGAAGATTTTTGTCAAAAACAGAATTGTTTTCAGTGAAATCACACGCTAATATGAAAATAAATCAAAGTAGGGCGAGGATTCCTCAGTCACTCTCCTCCTTCCCATCTATCTGCTTTTCTCTCCGATGATTTGCGAGCATTTTATTTAGCTTTTTCCAAAACTCTCTCTTTCCCCTCCCTTTCCTTTCTAAATTCTTTCTGTCTGCTTTCCTTGTAAGCTTTACCTTGCAGAGTCTTTCCATTTGTCTCTCTTTGTACCGTTCTGTTTCTTTATTTTTATTTTTTTTTATACCTTTAATATTTTTGCTTCATAAAACAAGATATGAAAACAAATAAAGACCGGAGCAAATCCTAATTTGATGCTAATACGATTTCACCTTTTCTTTAATCTTTTTCCTGTATCCTTCCATCCTCTCTCTTACTTATCATTCTTCCTCTCCTTTATCTCTATTTTTTGCCTCTCTCCCTCATGCCTTTACTCTTTATTTATCATCTTCCCTCAACCCCCAACTCTCATTTATCATCGTTTTGTCTTTTTCTAAAAAAAGATCCAAGTTATGTCAAATTACCAGCAAAATTGATGTGAGGCCACACAGCCCACGCTGAGATGTACAGAAAATGTATTTAGATGCGATTAAAGATAAAAGCAATATTGATGATATTAATTATTGTTAGTGAAGCACAGCATCCTGTGAAAGGTTACTGCGTTCCATCTGTTCTGTGGCATTTCATTGTTTCTCCTTTTTATGTGGGATCCATAATGTTCCAGTGATTGCAGGGACTCCACAGGTTGTTGCATTACAGCTTTCTGCCCTTCATTTAATAGATTCTTTCCTTTATGGATAATGTCATTTCAGCCAGAAAGCCTTTTTATCCCGATCCATTTCTGGTTTTTATGAAGATTTAGCTGAGTGGAGGCGAGTACAGAGGGGAGCTCCTCTGTCCCCCTCTTTAATTTATTGGGTTATGTTTGGGAGGAGGTTGGCCAACAAATAGGATTGAGATGCAATGTCATTATAATAGATCTGCCAGTTGCGAAGGAAGCGGATCGATGGGCTTCAAAAATCAATCAGTCCTGCGGCCCGGCAGCGGCAGCAGGTAGGCCCGGTCAGGAAGTGCTGCTGCCCACCGGCCGCCCGCACAAAAAACTTACTTCTCCCAAATGAATCAACTTCTGGACCAGCGCCAGCCTCTGAAACCTCTTAGGTTTTTCTCAAATCTGAATAATCTGTGAAAACTTCCGGTACGCCACAACAGCGTTTTAAAAACAGGTTTTTCAGTTCTAAGGAGCATAAGTAAAGATGGTTGAAGTTCCATTTTCTGGGCACACATTTGGCCAACATGGCAAATCACCGATCATGTCATCATTAAAAACTTCTTTACTGTTATTTCTGAAAGAGGATAAAGATGTTAACTCGTACAAAGACTTGCCTATGGTTTAATTTAGGTGGTACGGGGTGTTGGGGGCTGTCCACACCAGCTTCAGTACTATGAAAAGATGCAGTCCACAGCACAACTCTTAAGAGGGGGCAAAAGCTACCGCGATTTGATGAGCAGTAAGAAAAATCGAGTGCAGACACGGTCGTGTTTTCTCCTCTGTGGTTCTAACTGATGGACACCTCCGGGGCTTGTTTGTTACTTTACATGTTGTTTTTTACTAAAAATGGTCCAACCTTCGAACTATAACACTTTTTTATAGGTAAGGTTTCCATGTTACCGGGTCAGAAATGAGGCCATGACAGGCATGATTGGCCCTGCTGGAGTCTGTAAAGTTTATTCTCTCTCAGTACAGTCTTTGAGTATTGTAATATTTTATAAACTAATCTCCCAGTGTATAAATTCTCCTAATTCCTCATAATTTGTGGAATATCATAAAACCACACCTCTTCTTTCATTTTCTTCCATGTCAAAACACTAGCAGGCCATCAAAATCTGCTCACTGAACAACCCTTAACACACACAAAGGCTTAGATTCCTGTTGGGGATTCTTTTTTAGCAAATTCACAATTATTGATCCTTGGAAATGAATTGTAAACTACTAGCGGATGATCCTTTCTTTAGAAAAGTGATGAAAAATTAAATAATTAAAATAATAATAATTAAAATATTTGCTTTTATTATATCATTTAATTATTTGAATATAACTCTATTTTAAAATAATTAAAATAGCATATAACTAAAACCAGGAAAAGGGTTCCCAATTGGCTTGACATGTAGTAATAATTGGGACAGTGGAAAGCATGGAAAGCGTCTCTCCTTTAGTCGAGAGTCAGGGTGAGAATTTTTGGGCCGTTTTCACAAAATCCAATGATACCTAATCAAGATTTAAGAAGTTTAAGGAAGACAAATGAGTTGTTAGAAGTTACAGCTGAGTCCATGAGATTGATTGAAATATCAGAATAACAGAATTTAAATGTAAATATTGTGTACTTTGAGTCAGAGTCATTGTAGACCCCGTTATCTAAACAAGCTGAAACCAGGCTGTGTTTATGCTCAGAGTGGAGCTTCTTGTGATTTCACATAGTTAACAAGGAAACACTCTGACGTCCATAATCACAGCTTTTTCTCCCTTGAGACTACAAATGGAGCATCTTCTAGATAAAGCCTTTGTTTTTCTCCTGCCTCTTGCACATGTACCGCATGATGATGAGCTGGGGTGGGGAGTGGTATTTATTCTGCCCCCGTCAGTCGCCGCTATCATTGTAGCTTGACCTCTGACCCCTGTGTTAGCCCTTAAAATGTCCCGCTTTCAAAAGCCTCGTTTTGAATGCAGTTGTCTCAGGATACGCAAGTTATGAATGGGGTTCTCCCCCTTTGACAGAACCACCCACCCGAACCGTTTTCCTGCCCGGCAGCGATTTATATGGCAGGATGCTACATTTCAGAAATAAAAAAGGACGTCAAACTTTACTCTTATTGGCCTTTTGTGAGATGCTCTAGTGGAGCTCAGTTCATGGGATCTGTCCCCCACTGATGGGCATACTCAGAGGGTTAGGGGTTGCTTATTTTTCCCCTCTTTGCCTACAGATTTCCCGGTGTTTGTCACTGCCTTTTTTTTTTTCTCCTCCTTACTTTCTCTGGAAATCTAAACTTTTTAGTCATTCTGGTTGGGAGTCTATCTCTAATTCTGTTATCTACTGGACCAGTCTGGCCCGGGGGATGGATGCCATCTGTAATCCATTTATCAGAGCCGGCCGCTGGGCCTTCTTCCAAATGACAGCTGGCCTTTAGCAATCTCATTATAAAGAGCACCAGGATATAGTATGGAAATATACCGGGAGGGAGCTTGTGAGCTCTGACAAATGGACTGAGGCAAAAATATGAAATGACACTTGAACTCATCTTCCAAGAAAACCATACCCTGAGAAAATCCATGCGGAATGAAAGAGGCCTTCAGTCTCAAAACAAATTAGAACTTCTCTCATTTAAATCTAATTGGGCTCTCTGAAGTTGTGATTTTTAAGTGGACTTCTTTAACTCTGTAGGTGGGCACAACAACTTGTAAAACAACCAAAGCGGAAAGCTTGAAGTTAGAAAATAACTAATTGAAAATTCCTAATATAGAGGCCAGTTTACGCAGAACCGAACTGAACCAAAGAGGACTTTGGATAAGCATAAGGAAGTTATGCTGATATGCACGCTTCTCCCTCTAATACAGTCTAAAAAGTTTGATAAAATAGAGATAAGTGACAGTTTGTTGGGTCAACTTTGGTCCAGGAGATTAGAGGAAGCAGCAGTTATTCAGTGACTCTAAAATGTCTCCCATTATAGTTCCTTTTCCAAATGCAAATGGTTTTTCTGAGTTTTTGTGACTGACTCTCTTGAATTGAGGTGAGTGAGTACGAAAGTCACCTCAACGAAATTCAGCAGATCTCCAAATGAGATTTTCCAGGAGAGAACTTGACAAAAACTTTACAGTCACTGGACATTTTTTTTTCCCCGATACAAAAACGCAGTTAGCCTTGACTTTTGCACGGCACTATCCCCGTAAACTAACGGAAAAGGCCTCAATGATCTGTATGTGTGAACTCCCAGGCGTCTGCGTGATCACAAACTGCTGAAGCCGCTCCCTCCTGTGGAGCTAATGAGGTGAGGCGGGCAGCGGTTAACCTAAGTGCGCTTTTACTCCGTCATTACAGCAGACGGACTGGGCCCGGGCCGGGCTGTTTACACGCAGGTAAATAGCTGCTTTCACTCCCTGACTGGAATGCTTCTTGGGTTTCGCTCCAGCACGGGGGCTTCTCGGATGCATTTACCCCGTCAGCCGTTTTGAGATCAAATAGCTGTCCACTTTGCCTCGGCCGGGCGGCGGCTGCGAGCTGCCTCTGGTTTTTACCCGGGACGATAACATCTGCCTGTTGGAGGCCGGACAGGAAAACGCACATTAAACTGTTGCCTCCAAGTCTGTTTTTCTTTTTTGTCTGACCGCAGAAAGGTGGATTATCTCTAGCGGAGAGTTAGGATTCGGAAAAACGGGCCGCGTTGGGATGTGTATGGAGGAACTCAACGGTTTAAACAGCAGTCTGTTACTTTAAGCAACAGACTGCTTACCCTCCTCATCAGGGGTCACGTGATGCCAATTGATCCAACAGGAAAAAAGCCCAGCGGTGGACACCTCTTTTTCTGTCACTAATCCACATACCAAATATACTCATTCATCCCTTATTACTGTGCATGTGTGTGTGCGCACGTGGGTGTCCTTATTGTGTGTTTTGCGACAAAGCGCCTTTTCTCCTGGAAAAAAAAATCATAATAATGGTCTGCTCGCTCATCCAGAGAGAGAGAAAATAAGAAATAGAAATTAGAAGATGATGGGTGTGTGTGAGTGTGTGAGAGAGAGAGTGGGGCTTCCAACATACACACACACACAAGCACACACACGCTGTTTTATGTAGTCCTTATTGGACCTTTGATCCAAAGTGTGTAAAGAGCTCTCATCTCCTACTGCGATACACACTTTCATGGCTCTCCTACTCCCTCTCTCTCTCTCCCTCTCCCTTTCTCTCTCTTTCGCTCTCTCTCTCTGCCTCTCTCTCTCACTCACACACACACACACACACACCTACTCACTCCACTCAGGACTGAAGCAGAAACAGCTCCCCACTGAGTCAACCCTGTCACACACGCACTCACAAAAGAGGTCATTTTGGGGTCTCTTCAATGAATACAATAAAGGGACCCCCACACCTCCATGCACACACACACACACACACGCACGCACGCACACACACACACGCACATTTATACAAAGAGTCCATGGCTGCACGTGTCCAAAATCTTTCCAAAGGTCTGTGAACATGACCGTCTGGGTGTTTAAATTTGTTTGCAGTGTGACTAAAGGCTTTCAGCACAACAATGAGAAGTGTGCCCGTGTGTGTGTGTGGGTGGGTGTATGTGTGTAAGTAATGATTAATACCAGGACAATAGAAGTGTGCCTGGTCAGTTGTTATCAGCTCACTGGAGACTCACAGGCCTTTCCTTTTTTAACCTTCTTTCAGCGTGAAAAGAAAGAAGAAAAGAATGGAAAAGGTCCCTGTATCTAAGACACCCCGGCAGTCTGACATCTTCAAATCTTTTTAAATGAAACTTTAACCTATAGAGGGCGAAAAACATGTAAAGATCTTTTGTTGTTTCTTCAAACTTGGGTTTGAAGTGTCATATCAAGTGACCGACATTTTAAAATCTTTTCAAAACTAAAACACACACACATTTTATATATATATATATATTTCTTTGGGTGTGTATATATTGGAATTGGATAAAGCTAACGTGTGTCATATTCTCTCGTGACAGGCTGTCTTTCCAACCTCCCGCCGAACGCCAAGAAGATCTCCAACTCGTACGAGGAGCGCCGTAAGCAGGCCACCGCCATCGTGCTGCTGGGCGTCATCGGGGCCGAGTTCGGGGCAGAAATCGAGCCGCCCAAGGGCTCGGCGCGAGCTCGAACTGGCGGGCAGGTGCCCGAAGGCTTCGGGCCCACCAGCGGAGGGTCCTCCAACTACTCGCTGGCACGCCACACCTGTGAGTACAGAGTACAGGACTCAGTTTGAATAGAAATGAGTGGAAATGAGTTCACGCCGGGATGAGTAAACCTGATGTTACACAGAGAAATGTTTCCAGGAATCGGTTAGTGAGTCAAATCAGCCCAGTATTAGTTGATGGAGGATTCTAATAGAAATATTAGAAATTTCTGTTTCTTCCTGACAGAAACGGCCACCTTCCCCCTTTGGGTTCCTACCGTCTGACTCTTTCTGAAACAGTCACGCGGGGCCGGATGTTCTGTAAGAACCCCCCATGTGTCCTTTGTGTCGCAGCATCATTGTGGTCTAGCAGGAAACACGGTATTAAGCCGTGGACTCGCACACACTTGAAGGCTAACTTGAAAGCTCATTTAGCATGCTCATGCATTGCTGCAAACGGAGCTCGATAGTCCCCACCCCCCAAACTCCCAACTCCGCAAAGTTGAAACTTCAGTGCTGGATTAGAGGTGAGGAGAGAGCAGAGATTGATTTTTACCCACCAAGCTTGACACCTTAAGGAGCTTGGCACGGATTTCAACACACACACTGAGCCCAGCCTCTGCAGTGCCGCGCCCGCAGCGCTGGACCTTGGTGGGCATCAAACCTGCACTAAGCAGGGTTACTCTTCCGTCCCACTAGTCCCCGGCTCTGATTGGTTGCCTCTGGGGGCAGCCACCCAGCGACAGAACCTGTGCTCCCGCTGATAGGCCGTGGAGCGTGATGCCTCCGAGCCGGACCGGCAC
Source organism: Menidia beryllina (assembly GCA_013363375.1). Taxonomy (NCBI): domain Eukaryota; kingdom Metazoa; phylum Chordata; class Actinopteri; order Atheriniformes; family Atherinopsidae; genus Menidia; species Menidia beryllina. The sequence goes on from JABUIW010000061.1 coordinate 42,460, forward strand.
GCAGCGGTCGGCTCACCTGTGTGAACCCGCCACAAACACACACACACTCCACAAACTCTAAGCCCACGCCAGCAAATGAGAACAACTCCAGATTTAATTGATTCCCCCGAGCTCCGGCCCAGCGGCCGTCTCTGGACGTCAAGGTGCCCGTGGCAACATTTCTTGAGACATCCCGGAGGGCAGAGATTTTTCTTATCTTTTTAAATGGCAATCACGGCATTGTTTTACCAGTTCTATAGTCACCCTATGGGCAAATTCAAAATGTTTGACATGATTTGGCAACCCAGCAATCAGAAAAAGTTAGGAAAGATGTCAGAAAAACTGTGAAATATGTAAACAAAGCATCAGTTATTTTATTCATTTGTATTTTTTCTTAAACACGTAGACAGTCTTATTGTGCATTTTAGGCCTGTGAGATATTTCAAACCATTTTGGGGCTGTAAAGTGTCTCAACCTTTCTCTCAACTATAAAAAATGGATCATTTCCAGTTATCAGATGTTTTACATGTTATTTTCTCTCATTTTAAAGTTCTCAACCATACTGGGTTGTTCACTTTTTCCAACTCATTGGCGTATTCCACTAGAATAGGACCTGCCCAGCTCGGCTTGTCTTTAGCGTGTCCATGACATGCCGAGGCCTAACAGGTGCAGTTTTAGAGCTAACTGGATCGTGTTCCACCTGAGCCGAGCACACTGCAGACCAGGGGACTCTGAGGCCTTCTCTGTGTTACAGCCTGTAATGGAAAATGACCTAAAGCCGAGTCAAAGTGCTTAGTCCAGAGTCTGGACACAGGCCGGCCAGTCCAAACCCAGCATCAGTGCGCTCTTTTTTCCTCATATTCTACCTCTGTTCTACGCAGAACGTGGATTTGTGTTGTTTTGTAAGAGAATCCGTGAATATTCCTGGACAAGATGTCTTCTTGAAAGCATTAGGATCTCAGATTTAAGATCTCAGATCTCATGGTGGTAAGATCTGAGATCTTACCATCACAGAGCCTACGGCTTTTGCTTCGGCTGAGAACTGCCCGGATAGTGTGTGTCTTTGGCTCGGAGCAGACAGGATCCGCTACTTTGAATAAAAGATTTTGAACGTTCATTGTTCAGACCAAAATGTAGAAAAATAAATCTTGTTTTTTTTTTTCTTTAATCAAGTCAGTATGCATATTGTTGTGCTTGACAGAATTGTCCCCCAGCAGCTTTATTCAGTGAATTGAAAGGTTATTGTTGCGCACACACACACACACACACACACACACACACACACAAACACACACACATACATATATAAAATCATGTATATGTTGATGAAAAATGCTCTTCTGCTTGTTTGCCCGCGCTCATTCAGCTAGTTGTTTTTCTCTTTTTACTCTGTTATGAAATTGAAAGATGAATTGGTGTTGCTGGCATACAACTCAGTGTGTGATGAATGAGACCTGTCCAGCCGCTGAGAGGGAGAGTACAGTAGTCTATACAGCCCAGTATAGATTGATGTTTTCATATGGCGGGGAGGGGAGGTGATCGGGAAATTGAGCTGGGAGGTTGTGTGTGAGGATGGATGGAAAGAAGGATGGACAAATGTTGACAGAAGGAAGGCGAAATACTTCTGAGGGGAAGAAGGGACCGACTGTACATCAGCGTTCAGGACCTGGAAAATGGTGCTCACTGTTAAATGTCAGAATGCCCCGAGTTCCTCTCGGGCTCTTTCGCTATGAACTGTGGCATTTTCAAACATTCATGAGAGCTAATTGGAGATTGAGTTTTACCACGCACGATCAGCAGGGAAAAGCCGGTAATGAAAGTTGCAATGGAAATCTAACAAACTTTGAATGTCCAGTCCGGGGTCACTGTAATCGACGGGCTGGAAGTTCCTCCAGAGATTCTGATGTGACGGGTCAGTTCAGATCCAAATTGTCAACCAGACTTAAACCCTTATTCAAACGGTCCACTACAAGGCCCAAGGGAATTGTGACTTCTTGAGGATTTTCTTTTCTTTCTTTTAAAAAACAGTTTGTAAATCTAACCTCAGATAAAAACATATTTACAAATAAGTCTGTGCTGACAACATGGCTAAAAAAACTATTATGAACATGCAACAAGTAATGATAGGAGCTGCAAACCTCTTTTTAGTCTTTAATTGAGGACAAGACTTGATTTTGAAATGATAACCTTATTTCAGCGAGACTAAATTTAGTCAAATTAATGTTAGAGAGTTGTGGAACTAATACTAAATAAGGGAACCTTCATATTTTCTGATTTTTTTTTTTTCAGAATCTGAGGATTTTATACCATCAAAGTTATTCGCTGGTCAGTTAAATCCTTTTTGTTGCTGTCTTTGTTCACGGCCATCTCCAGAATGTTTGCAGACAGATCATCTTTTCACATCGTCCACAAATAGGCTAAATCTTGCATAGCTTGTTAAGAAGCTGCTGTAGATGGTGGTCTAACTATGAACGTGCAATTAGTATCTTTTGTGGTTTTAGATGCTCCAGTAGGCAGCTAATGCCCGACGGCCAGTCAGTAACGTATGGTGATGCAGGGGTTCTTTATCCTATACGAAGTCATTACTGTTTTGCTGTGTAAATAAACAAAACTCCTGTGTTTCTTGCCCGGTCTGGTGAAAATCTCTCCAGGTCTTTGTCTTGTGGTATTGTTTTTCCATTCTCTCTGCCTCACTCAGCAGCCAGTCTGATCCAGCTCTCATCTACTAACCGAGTCCCCAACATTGATTTACCTTCAACTCTCATTTAGGCTCAAACGCGGGCTGATAGGGAGAAAGGGGGCAGATTGGGGGAAAGAGAGCACAAAGCCTGTTAGTGGTCGTTTCGGCCTGGTAAATTTTAGACGGCACTAATCCGTCAGTATTTGGCACTCTCCACTCCTCCTCCTTCCTTCCATGGTCCCTCCCCTCCCCGGGCCTCCTCCTCCTCCTCCTCTAATCACCCTCTGTGTGTTCATGTGACATGTTTACTGCCCTAACTAACACCTCATTACGGCCAAGTGATGCTTTGTCAATAGCTATTGGTTCATTTGGGTACAGGTCTGCCTTTAAACAAAGATGTCCGCTGTGCGAAATGGAGCAGAGTCTGGCCCTCCCCTCGCTTCCTGCTCGCTGACTGAGAGCAGAGGGGATGTACACTACAGTCCAAAACAACCCAGTTACAGTGCTGACTGTCAAAGCCCGCTCAGGTGCATTTTAGGAAGGTTCACCGTTTGAAGAGTGCGTTTACTCTTATGTTTATTTAGCAGAAAAAAATCCTTATGGGGGGAGAGAGAGATAGAGATGTTTGAATATTGCATAAAATACTTTTGTAAGTGGAGGAAATCTAAGATGAAGAGTTGGCAGATACTGAGTGTCTGACTGGGTGAAAATAGGCAGAAATTGATGCCAACATTTGTAAGTGTAATTGATATTTTCAGTGGTCGTGATTTGTAATGATTCCATCGTAAAGGTCAAAGTTCACACGGCCCCCCGTAGCTCCTGATGTTTCTAACATCGGGAGCCTGGTGGCTGTTTGGAGATGGACGTGTGGAACCAAACAGGTTTTGCTGAATACTTGTCTTATTCACATCGTCTGGCCAAGAGACGGAGCTCCCAGCTCTGTCACCGATTCACTCCCAACACGCCAACGGCAAACCTGATCAACATTTTTAAAAAATAAGTCATCCAGCATTTGCAGCAGCTAACAGCATTAGCACGCTGTCCTATCATTTTGAGTCAGTATCGCCCATAATGGCGGAGCACAAAGATGCTAACACGGTTAGAGCTCTAACTGTCAGTGCTTGTAGACGAGGGTTGTACTCAGTGATGCTAACATATTTAGCTTTCAGCTTTATCTTTCATAGCTTTATCCCCCGTGTGTGGGTGTGTGTGTGTGGATATAAACCAATAAGGAGGGGGAGTTGCCATTTAAGGCAGACTGATGATGAAATGCCAGGAGATCCAGGTGATGAGATTAGCTGTGTGTCTCTGGAGAAGTGAGGACCTTTAGAGTCACCACAGGATTATAACTAAAGTAAATGATCAGTTTTATAACATATGTATCTTCATATTATGGCTTTTTGCTTTTACATTTCAAGTGAAATTACTGTGAGCCGTATTGATTTCTGAGCCGACTCAGACAATAGAAGACCAAAACGGTCTTCTTGAGCTAAAGGATGTGCTACAAAAAACGTCTTCCCACTCATCGAGTGAAGTTTTAGGGATTCTGCACTTTTAAAACCAGCTCCTGTAAGACTAATTCACTTCAAACAGTGACAAGCCTGTTCGAAAGGCAATTGGGATTTTTAAATTTAAACAGAGTTTACTTGCGGTTACTCGGTGGCTGAGAAGAATCTGCTCAAATCTTTAGATTTCAGGCTGAGACAGGCGGAGAGAAATAGATCTGGGGGTGGGAGTTGTGCACATGTCTTTAGGGAAGAATAGTGTTATTGAGAGATGGGGGTATGTTCTGGAGTCTTAATGGTCAGTCTGTCCCCACAGAGACTGGCTCAAATGTCAGGTCAGCTCTGAAGTGACCCCCATCCCGTTTGCTGTCTTCATCTTCTGATTGCATGTGAGTGTGTGTCTTAGTGTGTGCAGCAGAAACGTTGTATTGTTTTTCACCTAAATTATGATTTATTGCCTTTTTCCCCTATGAGAACACATGATTTGTATAAACAAATGTAGCCTGGTCTGTGTCTGTGGTCTCTCATTAACAGAACGGTTCCAACATGTGGTAGCATGATTCAAATAAACGTTTTTTTTTCTAATCGTATATTAAAGCGCATTCTAAACCTAAAAAACTAAATGTGTGTAGAGAAATGACCAACAGCCAGGAGTGATTAAGCATTAAGCTGGATTTTAGACCTCCACAATTTGAAATGGAAAAGTTATTTTCTTTTTCTTCCCCTGTTTGCAGGCAAGGCGCTGACCTTCCTGCTCCTGCAGCCCCCCAGCCCCAAACTACCTGCCCACAGCACCATCCGCCGCACTGCGATCGATCTGATTGGCCGAGGCTTCACCGTCTGGGAGCCCTACATGGACGTGTCGGCGGTGCTCATGGGACTGCTGGAGCTGTGTGCCGACGCAGAGAAGCAGCTGGCTAAGTGAGTCTGCTGGCACACACACGGCCACTTAAATGCTGATATGTGAGGGCCTTTACAGAAATAAGTAGATTTCAACTTCAGGACGCTAATCACATCCTACCGACACAATAGCTTTGTGAATTGAAATGCAAGGGCGGCACGGTGGTGTGGTGGTTAGCACTGTCGCCTCCCAGCAAGAGGGTTCTGGGTTCGAATCCCGGGGGAACCAGGACCTTTCTGGGTGGAGTTTGCATGTTCTCCCTGTGTCTGCGTGGGTTCTCTCCGGGTTCTCCGGCTTCCTCCCACAGTCCAAAAACATGCATGTTAGGTTGATTGGAGATTGGGGAAATTGCCCTTAGGTGTGAATGAGAGTGTGAGTGGTTGTTTGTCCTTGTATGTCCTGTGTGTGGCCCTGCGATGGACTGGCGGACTGTCCAGGGTGTACCCTGCCTCTCGCCCGTTGACCACTGGGATAGGCTCCAGTTCCCCCCGCGACCCCATCAGGGAATAAGCGGCATTTTGATAATGGATGGATGGAATTGAAATGCATCAGAAGTCGAGGGAATTGCTTGAGAATGACACGATTGTCAGAACTTCTGACTCTGATGATAAGGATATGAATGGACTCCAACTTGGTTGACTGATTGTCTCTTCTTGACTTTTCCTCAAAGGTTTTGTTCAAGACTTGTGTTTTGTATTGTCATGGATCTGATTTGATCTTTTCAAGTCGTCATTTCGTTCCCAACTGTTAAGCCGAGCGGCAGTTATGCAACAGGAAATTAAGAAGAAAACTCTTTTCCTAGGTTAGAAAAGACATGATCAGCGGATTGGTCCATTGTAGGTGAGGGTGTCAGGTGTCAGTATAAAAGCGGCCTCCATCAAAGACTTAGTTGTTTCAGGCAAAGCCAGAAACTCTTCCAAATGATTAGCTCCAAAATAACACGTCAGTCCAAGATTACAAATATCTTTTGGACTGGAACACCTATAAGTCATGATCTAAAACCTTGTAGAACAAGTGAATTTTGTTTTGTGGAGTCTGAGGAAATCTCTGTGTGTGCAAGCCAAAGGCGAAACCCTGTTTCAGTTCACACAACCGTCAAACCCTCAGCTGGTACCAGGTAAATCGATATTGCTACATTGCCACAAAAATCTTTTCTTTCAGTTGAATTTGTCTGATTCTGGACCCAGAAACCCTACCTAACCTCACCTAAAATAACATTACACAAGATGGAAGCAATCCACAGCCCCACTCAGAAACACTCTTAACTGGCGTGGTATAATCTGAGATAGACTGACCAGTCCACATTAGGACGCTTTTGGAAAAGGTGTCGTCTGATTCTACCTGACAAAGACAAGAAAGACCATCCAGTTGGCCTCTGTAATGGCCTCTGGTGGCCTCAGAGCCCATGGCATGAGTGAGTAGCATAGCTGAAGGTTCCATTCATTCACAGACGTACAATATTAGTCAGAAGTCTGGAAACACTTTTCCTGGAAGTGTTTTATTTTTGGACATTTGGAGAGACAACATAAGATCATCTGATCATAAGAGATGAGATCTGATGCATTTTTTCCAAGACGATTGGGTTTTTATTCGCCCACATAAGACAATAACAAACTTAAATCGGTTATAAAACAATCCCTTCATAGACAGTGTGTGTAGGCCAAAGGAAAATCAATTGTAAAAAGCACTAATGGTGTGTTCTGACAAGGAAAATCACAATGCATTATTTACTAAAATCTCTTTATATAATGCAAATGGAAAAAGAATCCCACAATTTGTTATTTAAAGCTTAAGTCCGATTGGTTGATTGCTGTGTTCATATCTTTGGCTCAAGCATCCTCCTACATTCCAGAGTACTGACTGCAGCCCCCAGTAGAGATGCACGTATGTGCACACACATACGTCGAGGCATTATGGAGCAGACGCAGTGACTCATGGAAGCTGGGCTTTAATCGCATTTAAAGACATTATGATGATGTAACGATGTCTACCGTGCTCTGACATGAAACCATTATCTGTGTTCTCAGTGTTGGTCTGTACTCATGTGCCAACCAGGTCTTTCTGTGTGTACTTCTTTGCACCAGGATGAGGGGTGGTTTAAATCTTTTGTTCCCTGCTTCTCATAGATTTATTCAGATTTATTATGTTTTGTTTTACTGTAATACAGCTGACTTTTTAATGATTACTTTGGTTTTGAGGAGTTCAAATCAGCCAGTATTTCTCATGAATAACAGAAAAATAGTCAGGAAAAGGAACTGACTCAGTCTGTCTTGCTTCCTGGTCCCATTGAGAGGACAGTTTAGGACCACAGGTGTCAATGGCAGCCAGGTCCAGGGTCAGAGGTCATGGCCGCCTGCATACAATCAAATGTTGTGGTTGGTGTTTTGTTTTTTGTTTTTTTCTCCAAGAAAAGGTCACAGGTCACAGACAGGTTTGCTCAGTGGCATTTTCTGGAGTGTGATACAAAAGAGACTACGTGTGTTTATGAGTGTTGGTGTGTGCGGGGGGGTCAATTCCCGCTGAGATATTACGATTAAGTTTTTATTTATTATGTTTATACTTTAAGAGATCACTTTTGTTTCATTTTCAGTTTAAGCATGAAGGTAAAGAATGATTTGGAACACTTGTCAAATGTATTTCTTATTATATATATATATACATATATATATATATATATATATATATATATATATATATGACTTGAAGAGATTTATGCCCTGAAGAGCTTGTGTCTTCAACAGATACCAGATCATCATCTAGTGTTACACCCTGTAACACCCCTTGTGGTCTTTTTGAAAAAACTCCCTCTTTGGAAAAATTGTATGAATCCAGAGGCATGTTTGTGCAATCGGGTTTCGAATATCACTCTATAGATTGCCTCACTGCCTTGAATACGGTCACAGTAGTAAGATGGTGAGGGGAAAATGTATGATTAATCATTTGTTGTTTATTAGGGTGAGTTGTTGCTTCCAGGTTCTGTTTGGGCAAATCAACGACTTAACCAATAATCAGAAAAAAGAAAAAACACTGCCCAAGAAGAAAATGTCGTAACAGTTTGAACGGATTCCGAGCAGCTGACTCCCTGTGATGCACCTTACAGTTGTCAATACAGTCCCGTTTTAGCTACGTGTACATCTGAAATAATCTTTTGCTAGTAGCCAGAGATTAGAAAAAGGTCAGTGTGCGGAGTCTCACACACATCTAATGTATCAGCGACACACAATAGTAAAAAGAAGAAAAAAACACCATTATCCCTCAGAGTTCTGCATGTATTTGTGCTTTTCTTACATGAACAAAACAGAATTGAATGCTCACGTCTTTCAAAGCAATTATCGAAATCACGTTAGCCTGAGGCAGCCTTTTTATTTGGTTGATCTCATGTGAGTGGAATCTGTTGGATGTTCAAATCTTCATGACAGTCTGATCACAACGAAATGAATGTTTTTCAGCCCTATGAAATACAGATTCTTCAAGTATTTTAAATATTTTAAATCATCCTTAGTTTGAGGGAAAATGCTGAAGCACGAAGTTGCTGTTGGATGTAAAATAAAAGAAAGTCCTTGTTAATGAAAGTTTGATGTCATAAATCAGAATGGTTCCATTATTGATACCACTTACTTGGTAGACTACAGACCAAACATGAAAAAACTTTACAGTTAATGGCCTGTGAAATGAACATGTGCCTCATTAGTGTTTACAGAAATAACTCTGATACCCTTTCAAATCTTTTCAGATTTTACTATCACAGATTCCTAAAGTGTGGATTAAGCATATCGCTGATTAGCATATACCACCTTTATTTAATACCATGGCATTTTTTAAAAAGAAAGTTTAAAAACTAAAGTCCATCCTCCCTGACATCACCACAGAGATAAATACATGATTTCGTTTCACGTGTGTTTCAGTGCTAGATGGTACCTCCCCTGTTGGTCCTGCAGGGATAAGTACAACTCTTGTTATTGCTTTTGCTGTCTTTAGGCGGCTCTGCCAAAAATACATTTGTTCTGGAAGTAAATAATGTGTTGTGAAACTGTATATCATGCAGTGATGACTACATGCTGTCATCTAATCAACCCAACTGGAAGCAGAAAAACAATGATAAGAAACCGCCGGCTTCTTCTTATAAGATACAAAAAAGTGCTGATGTGTATCGATCCATGTATGTGTCAGTCTAAACCTTAGACTCTAAGGCTTACAAACAGATCTAAATTGAGTTTTTTGAGAGTTCTTTAGAAACTAAAAGGCTTTATTTAACAATCAGAGAAAATGGTGTACAACAACCAAACAGTATCATCGATGTCTGTATGAACACAGAGAGCTAGTTGTTGTGTCAGATGATCAGTAAGCCCAGGAATTCTCCGCTCAATAAAATGTAGAGAAAACTATCCAGCTCCAAAAGCCTTCTGCTACGTGATTAGATCAGATCCGGTAGAACTTTATTGTCATTTCACGTGGACAGGTACAGAGTGACGCAATGCAGCTTATTAGAGGTATGATTCAGCATATGGACAATATATACAGATGAAAACCCACGCACAGGACAAAATATCCACAATGTTTGACTAGGTTGTAACTTTAAAACACGCTATCCAGATGGATATGTTTGTTAAATGTGCTTAGACGATAGCATAATGAACAATAAGGGAAATAGGCAGATTATTAAAATAGGTGCTAGAAAATACAGATGGAGTGAGGATTAAACAATAAGCAGTATCTACATAATCTTACTAAACTCGTGCAACTGTCAATACTTGGTACAAACAGCTTGTTTAAAGTGTGTGTGAGCAGAACAGTCCACTGTTTGAGGGGTGGTGGTCTTTGGTCAGTGAGGGAATGAGGAGTTGAGTAAGAGTTGAGTAAGGTGACAGCTCTGGGGAAAAAGCTGTTCCTCAGTCTGTTGGTCTCTGTCCAGAGGCTTCTGAAGCCCATGCCCGAGGGGCAGGAGGGGAGAACAAAACCAGCTTTCTTTGCCGGGCTGGAGGTGGTGGTAGTCCAGGATAGGACCTCCAAAATGTGGGCCTAACTTGGCGGGTCCAAGTGTAACATTTGCTGGACAACAGCCCTTGAGGACCATAGTTTGACACCACTGTTGTACAGTAGAAAAACAGGAGCACGAGAACTGTTGACTGGCGTGTTTTAGACATGGAGACATGGCAAAATGGATGTCAACTACTGAGATTAAGAAGAACAGATTGCTTGATTTTGATTATCGATAGAACATGAAAAGTCAAGTTGTTCAAGAGGAAAGACATCAGTAACAATCCTATGCACATCAGAAATTTTTAAAGGTGATTTCTAAAGGATTTTTAAACCTGCGATTCTATATTTGGAAAGACTATTCACCAGTGGAAGCAATTCAAGTCAAATTTCAAAGGGGTTCAATGCTCAACTGAACCAATTTTAACCAAAACAAAAAAAAGAAAGCAAAGCTCCCTAAACTAAAACTACATGTCAGACTCTAAGGAAGAAATCTGCAGAGGGAATATTATTTTCTGTAAAAAGAACCTTGCGGCGTGACTCAGGTCTGCAGAGACACCTGGAAAACAACAAGGTGGGACAGTGTGGTGTGTCACAGTCCAAAAAACAGGCCAAAATGCAGGAAAAGCAACCGTACACGGCACCGTGGAGCCTCTGCCAAAAGTGACAGGTGCCCTCACATATGTCCGCTTTGTGTTTGAACCCAGCAGTCAGTAAGCCACTTCAGAATCCAGTCGATAAATCAGTCAGTAAGCCTGTCAGCAAACCAACCGGTTACCCCATCTGTACCCTGCTGCCAGAACCAATCAGTAAGTCAGTCCGTCCCCAACAGGCAGCCAACCATACGCTCCCCGGTCGGCTTTTTTTTTTTTTTTTTTTTTTTTTTACAGTGGTGACTCCGGCATCATGTGACTGAGGTCATTCGCTCCTCCCTAACAGTCCAAAATCAATACTTCCAGTCCTGGCTGTGTCTGCATGTGTGCGACTCCATATTGACTGAATAATGTCAGCGTGGCATCAGCTGTGAATGCGCTCATGTTGCCAGGTTCACACACACACACACACACACACACACACACACACACACACACACTGAACCCTTTGCCCGTGTCTCTCCGCCTCCACGCCAAGCACTGAAAGTTCAGCACAGCTCACAGACTCCAAACTCCAAACTGGCCGTTCGTTTTTTGGGGGGCCCTCAGCTGCTTTCTCCCCCGTGTGAAATGGAAGGCCGGCGCTTTGGGATTTCCACCCGATCTCTCTGCACTGGCGGTCACTCAGGGGTGAAAGAGATGCTTTAAGTCTGATTCTTGTTTTATGACGCTGTCCAGTGTGTGTGTGTGTGTGCGTGTGTGTGTGCGTGCGCGCGCATTCTCCTGCGAGTCAAATGACTTCATTACATGTTCTAAATGTGGGTCATTAACCTCGGCGGGCCGCGGCACAATTAGCGCCCCGTGTTTCCGCTGCATTATATCAACATGAGGACTGTTTCCAATTACAGCCACCTCCTGAAATTCAATTAAACTTTTCAGTATTGCTGATGGATTGCCAATATATTACCGGTATTAATTGCATGATCTGTGGCTGGGATGGGTAATCAGAGGAAATTAATCGTGCAGCGTGGTTGTTCATCCACCGATCACCCCCCCCCCCCCCCCCCCCCCCCCCCCCTCCCCAGAGTCATTTGTTAACAAGGTGGCCTCGCTTGCCATCGTGGTCTTCCTCTCTCTCTCTCTCGCTCTCCCTGATTCACACACACACACATACACACACCCTCACTCCAAGGGGTGTGTGGCCAGCTGTTGGGATGTGTGTGTGTGTGTGTCTAATTCCTGTTGCATTGTGGGACTCCATTATGCTGTCGCCTGGTGAATGGCTCCCATTGACTCGGCCTTGACATTATAAGCTGCTCGCTAATCTCTTCACTCCATATATTAGTAAGACTCAATCTCTGCACTCTTTTTTTTCTCAGATTTATCTTGATTTCTTCCTAAAGTGCTTTGTTCAAACGTTTAGCTCCGTCTTCAGATTAAAAATGGCATGAATAAAGTCTGTTTACAAATATATTTATTGGAAAAAAGCACGAATCACCATAAAATACTGATTTCCAAAAGCTGGTGTGACCTGTTGAACAAAGTCAAGACATCAGTAAATAAAGTAGTTTTTAAATTAAATATAGTTTGTAAAATAAATTATAGATTAGATATGATGCCCAAATTGTAACAAATTATAGAAAATATATTTAAGACAGAAAGAATACAGTAGAGTTTGGAATTTGCCACACTGATCAGCTTGATAATTGTTTAAAAAAAAAATATTTTACTTTGGGATGGCATATAAAATAAATACTGAGGTTGAGATTTTTCATTCCAAAATTTGGTAGGTTTTAAAGGGAAGTTTAAAAGTTGTTCAAATGTCAGTTGAGCATCCTAATAGAGGTTACTGATGCTGATTGTCTCTGTTGTTGTTGAGGAAATCCAGAATAATTACTGATTCATGGCTGCAATAAGTCCCTAGAGGAAGATGTTTGAGGGTGATTGCAGTGCTCACTCTGAAATGGCGATTTGAACTCTGGTGCATCCCAAGACTTCCGACTTAATCCTCACCAGAGATGACTAAGAGTTCCAATCTGTTACAGCACCTTTGTTTTAGTGCTAAACTCCCATTTTCTCTCTTTTTTTCTTTTTTAAATGAAGCCCAGATGTGAAAATAAACGCTGTACTTCATTTACAGTCTCTTCTTTCCTCTTTCAGCGTTACTATGGGTCTGCCCCTAAACCCCCCGGCAGACTCGGCCCGCTCGGCACGCCACGCGCTCTCCCTCATCGCCACGGCCCGGCCGCCCGCCTTCATCACCACCATCGCCAGGGAGGTGGGGCAGAATCAGCCAAGCACTCCGCCCATGTCCATTTGGACACTTTTATAAAGCAACATATCTCTCCCTCTTCTGCATATTTGCATATATTCTCCATATTTTCATAGTGGGTTCCGTACTTTAGCCAAAGCTTTTCAGACATGCCTTCAGAACTGTTTGTAGCTGTTTTAGTGGGTGGAGCGAGCCTCTCGACTTCCCTCTGCAGAGGGTGCCCATTCTTAGATGTGTAATGTAAATTTGGAGTGTGTTATCGGTGTATGAGAGCAAAACAAGCTGCCCTACACCCACCTACAAATTACAGACAAACAACTGCTGGTGTTTTCTCCATCGTCAAGCACGGACCACCGGCAGACATTTTTCTTTTTAAGTTTGACCTTGTTGCGAGTAATGCTCATAACTCTATAAAGTCATATGTACATATACAGTCTTAGACCATCCACATCATTTAATGGAAACCACTTTACTTAAAACCCTGCTTACACAGTCAGATATACCTGATAACAGCGGACGAATCATTTGGAGTTATCACATGGTGATAAATAATGAATATTCCAAATGTATTTATGTTTATTTTTTTCATATTTTGTTAAAGGGCCAACTAAAGACTTCAAACACCAACAGCAAAAAAAAATCTTTTATTTTTTCTTGGATCAGGCTTTAAAGAGTTAAGACACCCAAATGATAAAGATGCTCTTGTCCCAGTTTGTCCAAGTTTTACAAACAGGGACAGAATGTCTAAATCATTTCCTATTTCCTCAACAATTTATTGCTGAATAACAACAGTGCTTCAAAACGCTTAAAAAAATGGAGGCTGAACTTTAAATGCCTATCTTTGAGAAAGTTGAAGAAAGGTAGTAAGGAGATGAACATGGACAAAACGGAGAGCTTTGAGGGGTTTTGGGTTCTCTCCTCCACGGTACACTAGATGCAGCGACATGAATAAAGGCTGCAACAGTCACAGCGTCGCTCTGGTAACTGTCTTTTGTTGCTTCTCTTTTCGTGTCTTAGGTTCATCGCTTCAACGCAGCTCAAGCGAACTCGCAGTCGCAGCAGAACGTGCACACCACCACGCTGGCCCGAGCCAAGACGGAGATCCTGCGGGTGATCGACATCCTGATCGAGAAGATGCCGGGAGACGTCGTTGATTTGCTGATCGAAGTAAGAAAGCACATGTCAGCCCATTTTCCCGAACGTACAGAAAAAGTGTTCCACTACAAGAAAACAAAACAATCACCACCATCTTTCCTCCTCCTCCTCCTCCTCCTCCTCTTCATCAGGTGATGGACATAATCATGTACTGTATTGAGGGTTCTCTGGTGAAGAAGAAAGGACTGCAGGAGTGTTTCCCTGCAATTTGCAAGTAAGTGTGTGTATGTGTGTGTCTGTGTTAGCGTGTGAGGGCTTTCCAAACAATCTCCTCAATGAGGAATCAGCAGGGGGGGAACTTATCTGCCTATTTGGGCAAGTGTCAAAGGTCGGACCACAGCTCCCGTTGGATGGGCCTCAGGGCTTACGCTTGAGTGTGTGTGTGTGTGTGAATATTCTAATATGTGAAAGGGACAGATTCTGTTTCTGGTATCAGCCCAGAGTAGGTACGGTGATAGGCATGTGGGTGGAGATATAGTGTGGATATATTCTGTGGGAGCAGCTCTGTGGAGGTTAGCTGCTGTGACATGCTGTGATTCTTAATATCCAGGTGCACTCTAGTAGGAGTCCAGCCCAACGTGCGACTGCCATGGATCCTCGGGTACTTAACTGATCCGTTTGTGCAGGTTTTACATGGTGGGCTACTGTGACCGGAGTCACCGGATCGCCGTGGGAGCTCGCCAGGGCTCGGTGGCGCTCTACGACGTTCGGACTGGGAAATGCCAGGTACAGAACCCAGCCGCATCGCCCAGCTTTTCAGCCCTGCTGTTAGAGTTTAATCCTAACTAACCCCCCCCTTTACCTTCATGTCCCTCTTATCTTCCTATGGTCCATCCCACCCTCTACTTCTACAGCTGTGTTTGACGTGTCATTTCCCCTAAATCTTAAAGGGGATATATTTATGCAAACAGCAGAAATTAAAAGTGTGAATGAATTTGGATTAAAGGACAGGGAGAAATAAAGAGGGAGGACATCTGTTTCCCTTACATTTCTTTTTTTTCCCAAGTAATTTTCCAACACTAATGAAAAAACAGCCACTCTCTTCCTCATGATTTTATATTCGTCCACGTTTGATTGATTGCGTGAGAAACGATGTAGTTAAAGTGTTTGCATGTGTTGTTTGTCATTGTTTGTGTGTATTTCTTGCATCAAAGTGTGTGTGTGTGTGTTTGTGAGTAATTTGCTGTGTATTGATTCTCAGTAACCCGAGCAGTCCAGTCTGGTGGAGGGGGTCATTTCTATCTGATAACTGCATGGCCCTGTTCACCTAACATCTAGTTTGATTGTGCGGAAGTGTGTGTGTGTGTGTGTGTGTCAGGTGTTTGTGTGCATACTTTACCGCGTGGTATTTGGACTAAATAACACTTAATAGATAATGGACATGTGGGTGGCGTATTTCATGTGTTCCTTTTCAAGGGTAACAGAAAGCTTCCATCTTGAAAATGGAGATAAATCTCTTCGTTTTTATTAACTTGGCTTCCATTTTATTGATTCTGCCACTTTGCGGTACTTTGACTTCTGCTTGTAATGTAAGTGTTTGCTAACATCTATAACCAGAAGTACGTTGCAGGTGATTATTAAGCTACCCTCAAATGGTCAGGCATCCTCGCTAGTGGCCATATCAGTCGTTTTAAGCCTGATAGGTGACCAGATCTCATCCACCTCCACCAAGACTCCATAATATGTTAAATTGAAACTAAAATCTCTCACAAACCATGCTAGACATTCATAACCAAATAGATGTGCTCTGTTGTCCAGTTGCCTTTCAAGCTTTTAGGATCACTTTTGTGGAAATTTTCTACACACTGTAACTTTAACAATTCATAGATGTAGAAACTGACCCGCTCTGTCTCCGCTTTAAGAGAAAAAGAGGACAAAAATAGGGAGGTGCTTATCTAGGCAAAATAACATCCAAGCACCCCTTTACAAAATTGAAAACAGTGTGCCCAAACTTGGTTTTTAAAGCAGCTTTGAGACTCCCTGGCTGTGCGCGATGACTGAAAACTTTATTCTTTAACGTGGTATTTGTGCTTGGATCAATGGAAGTGAACCAGGCCACACAGCTAGCCTAGCATGCACATCTGACTGTGACATATTTCAGAATCAGGGAATTGAAAAGGATTTTTCCCGTGCTACAAATAGCAGGTTACACTACATTGCTAGCATACTGGATGTATCTATGAAGTCCATGAAGTGATTGTTTCTGTAGCCACAGTCGATGCAATGAAGACGTGGTGGGGGCGGGGCATGAGAAAACATTAAAAGATCTGTTGATTTCAAAATGCCAGCCCAGTGAATAGTGAATATTCTCACATAATACTCTCATCAGTGAGTAGTGAAGGGATCTCCCCATTAGCTGATGAAAGCTGGCCATTCATGTGGCCCTTCATGAGAGTAAAGAAAGCAACGTTCCAAAAAAGATCCCAGATAAGTCCAGAGGTCAGATTTTAGTGATGTTATATTTAACATAGCTCAGCCAATCTGAGGATCTGAGCACCTGTTAAACCCTTAGCCCCGCCCACTAAGACATCACTAGTTTGTCAGGATAGGGAAAAAGGGGGGAAAAAAGTATTTTACATAATGGTACATGCATCATTTTATGGGGAGTGTTATATGTCTGGACCTAAATATGATGATGAATACAAAACCTGTATAAAGAAGAGTTCACCCAAAAACAAACAAAAAAAGCCCTGTTTTGCTGAACATTGTGGAATGTGGCTGCCAAACCACACAATGCACCAACTGTCATTTGTGTAAATGCAGAATTGCAAGAGGAATAATACAAAAAGCTGCTTCTGTGTGGGAACCCCTGGTTCCAGACACAAAACGCAACAAGAAAGAGACGGAGGTCATTTTCTCTGTGGTTAAATGCCAACATTAGACTGAAGAACTAGCATGTGATGTGGGATGGACTGATGCCACATTCACCTGTACCCTGCCTTTTCCCCAAGAATGCTACGGGTAACAAAAAAGGATGGAGGTCGGTAGTTTATTAGCACACTGTTTTTAGATAGAAAAGACAACTTAAACTGTTTTCATTTAAATAATTTACTTTATGTTCATTTAAAAAATCAGATGACGTTGTAAAGATTATCAAAGCAAGGCAGTTTAAATGCAAAGTTGTGTCATTTTTTATGCAGATTAGCACACAAGATTCATAAAGGTTAACACTCACTGTTTTACGTTTAAGAAATGTTAAATAGAAAATGTGGGAAAGGAAAGGGTGCAAATAGAGAATGAAAAACTGGGTTACAGTAAGCAAAGAAAAGAGTAAGATGGATAGAGAAATAAGGACATGAGGGCCATTTTCTGATCATAATTCATCTGTGTGTGTGTGTGTATGTGTGTGTTTGTCCAACCGTAGCTCGCTGGTCTCTGCATGGCCATCTGCCACAGCTTTGATCAGCCTCTGTGAACAGCCCTTTGTCAGCTGCATCCCTCTGTTGGTGTGTGTGTGTGTGTGTGTGTGCGTGCGCGCGTCTGCGTCCAGCTGCTTGCTTTTTTTAACAGACTCAACAGAGTCCACTAATTGAACACAAAGAAACAATCTCGCAGATCTTTCCCTCTCTCTTCCTGCGCCTGTTTCTTTCTGTAACCGCTTAAAAGCGTCGAAATCCCCCAAAGATGTCCCTCCTGCCTCAGACCGGCACCCCCGTCTGTGCATCACACACACCAACTTTAACAGCACGGCTCACCCAAACCTGCAGCACAGCCGCCTTTTGTCCTGATCTGAGCTGGAACTATACGGTAACCGTGGAGATAGCAGTGGCCCCGAATCTGGTTTTGAGCTCATCCTTTTGCTGACAGAATGTTCTGTGATTGTGTGAAAGATGATTTTTGTAATGATGAAATCCTGCCTTTAAAAAAAAAATCTTTAAAGTAAACATTTATAACTATAATCAGGTTATATATAGTCCACAATGAGCATCATCTAGAAGCCTGTGTGAACGAAGCTGTGTGCTATTAGCTTATCTTTTGAATTAACATAGCTGTTACGCTGTATTGGAATGCCAGGTGTAGCTTTCTATGGTGAAACAAATAAAGTCAGTTTACCTGATGAAACGAATGCAAAAGGGCCCGAAACTTCTGCCCCTCTGGCAGCCAGCCCATAGAGATCGGGGACAGTTTCTGTCAGGAGCCTGATGCTCTTGACCGGCCATAAATGGAGGGCTGTATGAGGATTCAGAAGGCTCCACACTCAAACAAGAAGGTGGTAGACAGTTTCTGAACAAGGTCCAGAGAATGAAAAAACAAACAAACAAAAAAAAACATCCCAGTATCATGAACACACATCTAGGTGCACAATCCATCAGAAGTATGGCTGCAGTTATTTTTGAATATCGAAAAAAAGCCCAGAGCAGCCGAAATACTGCGTATTTGTTGTGCTTGCACCCCATTCATTTTGAATGAATTAACACAAGGAATACACTGTGATGCAATTTCAGTTTGGGGGGGAGCAAAAAGGCTCTTGGAGGGGTTAATGCTGTGCGGGCTTTACTGGGTTTACCAGCTGCCAATCTTAGAACAGATAAGAAATAAATGGGCTAAAGCATCTGTGTGATACTGTCTCCCGCAGATGCCTCACACACACACACACACTTAAACGCACACCGTCCGGTTTAGGTGCATTAAAGTGCGGAGGGCCCTAAACGGTTTCAGTGGGCTTCACTGCTCTCTGATAGGCTGATTGATTTGGCCCACAGTCCAATTTGAGGCGCTGATCAAATATATGAAAGCATTTCTCTTTAATGCACATTCAACAGCCACACTCTGGACTGTCTCTTTTTACTGTATATGCAGGTTTTTGTGTGTGTGTGTAGGTAGTAAATGAACGTTAACACAGCAACACTCTCTGCTTTTGGAAACTTCTGAATTTAAAAAGACATAAAAGAAGAAGTCCTTCTTAGTCTTTGCGTTTCTGGATTGACCTGTGGCCCTTTAAAGAATGTCCCCATTTTAAGATGTGCACTGGTTGGCGTAACAAACGTTTGTATTTAGTAAATGATGCTAATTTTACTGTGTAATATAGAGAAATCTATGTTCCCACTATGTTTGTGGTGTCCGGCTTTGTTTTCTTGCCGTTTGATTCGGTCGTTTACATTTATGTTCTGGCACTTTTAACCAAAGTGACCTACACAGAGACCGGAGAGTGGCCCAGTTTTCAATCTGGAGTCACGTTTCCTGCCACCACCAAACTTCTAGAGGCTAGACTGCAGTCTAGAGACCCGTTAAATGGATTCACTCAGAAGTATTTGAACACCTTACTGCACGATTTTGGCTATTTAGATGATATTTTACATAATTTTGTCTAGACCATTTCACTTCTTTTTTTTCTTTTTGTTTTAAAAGGTGTAGTGAATCAACTGTTTTGTATCGAGTTTTGGCTTTTCAACTCATATTTCAACCACTGATGACAAACCAAAATGTTGTAAATAAACCAACAGAAATAGCCGTAATACATTCATTCAGAAAGTTAGCAGAGCTCTCTGGAAACCAGGAAATTAATTCATGCTAACAACTTATATCAGTTTGCAATTTGATGTCAAATGTGGGCTTCTTCTTTCTTTATCTTCCTCAGTTTGTTTTTGTAGTTGCCTTAGGAATGATCCAGTTATTGAGAGCCAGTTCAGGTTTGACTTGTGTGACGTTTTTGTGGGTCCTCTCTTCTGTCCTCTGGTGTGAGTGTTTCTAACCTTCACCAGCTTCAGTGTTCTTTAGCTGGAGCTGCTGACCGTTTGCAGACAAAACGCGTCCCCTCTGCTGGCCTTTAGATCGGGCTCTGGAGGTGGATTACATTTAGGAATTCTCAAAAAAGATGACGTGGAGGGGCCAGACTGGCAAAGCCGGTGGAATGGTTGGAACTCTGGAGAGAAAAGGAAGAAGCGAGCTCTCTGCTGGAATCTAATGGGATTTCCCTTCATAGAAGGAGGGAGAGAATGAATTAAAAATATGAGATTTTCATTCCATCCTGATGTTGTTATTTTTTGTCTTGAGTGGCCGCAGACGGGTTGTTATTGCTGGCTGGGGCGGGGTGCGTCCTAATCTCATCTGGAGGGTTTGTAATCTCGGTGGCAGGCTGAGCCCGGGTGGGGGATCTCTCCGTGGCCCGTTATTGTGTTCCACACGCCGCATCTGGCGGGACTGGTTGATTGTGTTAGGCGCGGTGCAGCAGCGGGGTATTTCGTCCCACGAGCTCAGCGGGCCACTGGCAGCATCTGTCGGAGCAGAAGCTGCCAGCGCTCTGATGGAATTATCTCCTCCAAACCAAACTCTGGCTGTCAGGCAAAATACGGCCGAAGTGATGACTTTCTCTGAGACAGCTCGATGAAATTTGAACGGGGAGCAAATCTGCTCCGTTTGGTCACACAGGCAATGATGTGAAGGCGGCAAAGCAAATGTATTTTGAGCCAAACCGTGATGTTTGATTTTGTTTTTGTATGTTTTTTTCAACTCTGTGACGTGTCACCATTGTAGATCGTGTTGGGAATCTCTCAAATGATGCATCATGTAAAATCAGAATCAGAAATACTTTAATAATCCCAGAGGGAAATTATTTTTGCTACTAACTCCACAAATACAACAGCATATACATATATACATGTCTATATACATATATATGTATATATATTTATACAGTGATGAATGAATCAGCTCTCTTAAAAAAAACAAGAAAAAGACAAAACCATCCCCGCTTTTCGAAATTCACGAGTTCCCTGTCAGCAGAAAGGTTGAATTCCAACAGAGACGGATCACTTTTAAAGTTGTATCCACGTTATTCTGATGAAATACTTTAAAGCAAGGCTGATTTCAAATCTCTGGGCATCAGAAGCACTTTATAAATGGTTCCTTCTAGAGCCTGGAATGAAAGAGAAACTCAAGACCACACTATCAGTATCCTGCTGACTTGCTTTCAATCAATCTTCCATGAACTTGTAGGTAACCCTCTTCTTGGTGTGCTATGGCTGTAACACACAGCTGCACGTCCTCAGATGTAGATCATTGCTTACGTGGTAGTAAAAGGAAAAAAACAACATCAACCTGAATGGCACAGTAGGTGTTCCTGTTCTTATGGAGATCAGTACAGATTCCAATATTGATTTCCTTTTCCACGTAGAAACTATCCAGCACCTTTTTTTTTTATTTGATTTTTTTCTTCCATTCTGACTTCTCACTGACTTTTCCTCTCTCACGTGAAAATAAAATCATATTAAAAGAAAAATGCTTTGTTTAAGCTTGCAGTATGTTTATTAGAATATTGGGGTTTTTTCTTATTTTCTTCATTTGATTCTCACAACGGAGGTCGTTTGTCACAAAAACTCCCTTTTATTCTTTCTGCTAAGTTGGTTTCAGTTTGTATGAAGCACCCCTCCATCTCTTTTTCTCCACAGAACATCCACGGTCACAAAGGCCCCATCACAGCAGTGTCGTTCGCCCCCGATGGCCGTTACCTAGCAACCTACTCCAATGCTGACAGCCACATTTCCTTCTGGCAGGTGAGACACGCCCAGGTCCTGGATCAGACGCCTCTGGAATGTTTTGCCCAACGTCCTAACTGTTCTAAAAGTTTTAGCATGTTTGTTCTGACCAGTTCTGACCTTTAAAGTGCACTCTCAAAATCACAATGTTTTTATTCACCTCAACGATTTCTCATAGTTCCCCGATGGGAAACTTACACCACTAGAATATCCATTCTAATTAGAATATGCAATTGTGTAGTTGGATAAAGAAATGACCATAAATGAGTGTGTATACATGTAGAAAGATGTAGAATAGTGGGATAAGTGATATATAATAACTAAATTATTTGGGATAGATAACGTCTTTCCTTCTTTTTTTTCAAAAATCTGTTTAAAACCAAAGAAGTTAATGCGATTCATTTGGAAAATAACAAACGGCAGCAACTGAATGATCCTTATTCAAACCTGGTGTGGACTTATTCTTGGATTTTCTAGAAGATTTCCCTCTTACAGTTCTAAAAATGAAAAATGTGGATTGGATGATGGTTTTATAAATTTAAGAGATTTGAGAGAGGGTTTTCCTAAATATCTTAAAATGAAAATAAAGACTTGCGTTCAGTGAGCTCAGTTAGCAGCTCAGACAGGTGAACAGCTTTCCTGTTGCCATGGTTATGCATCAGAAGGATGTGGAATCTTGCCAGTTGGCAGCAGAAGTCATTCCAGAAGTATCCCGACCAATCCACCACAGAGGAAAACTATCCAGAAATGTGTGTCCTCAAATGGAAAGGTCTGTTTAGAATTACAAAACAGACCACATACACACACACACTCACACTCACACACACACACAAACAGTTTTGTGGCAGAAATATATATATATTTTTTAAAAAGTGTAATTTTAGTCCAAATCAGAGATTAGAGATCGAACGTCAGTTGTTTTAGAAACGTTCTCTATCAAACGTTTGAAGCGTAACCTCATTGGAAATATGTCTTCTTAGTATAGTAGACAAACCTGGAGATGAAATGAAACATTTCCAAATGTTCTCATAAACCA
>JABUIW010000061.1:65432-88109 GCA_013363375.1 Menidia beryllina
TGTGTGTGTGTGTTCAGGGTGGTGTCTCAGGAAACTAGAGAGTTTCTAGTTGTTGGTTCTTCCTGCTGGGATACGCAGACACACACACACTCGGTCTGTTTGTGGTGTTTCCTCTGTCATTCTTTAATAATGAATATAAGACTGCGGCCTTCATCGTGCTTTTTTTTTTTTTTTTTTTTTTTTTTCCACTCCACTTTGACCGCCTTCCTAAACATTTCTGTAAAACCATTCACATCCTCCACAAAAAAAATGCTAAGAAAACAACAAATAGGCACGGCCCTGTTGGGATCTGATGGCTTCTGTGAGCCGTCACAGATCAGTAAAGGCCACGTAAAGACCCCCAGAGCCCACAGGATCTACTGACAAATGAGGGCCATCAGTGTATGTTTGATGTGTTTAGAGTGGACCAATCAGGAGGTGATCGGTGCCGTCTTTTGTCTCCACGCCCAACTGTCTAAAGCTTGATTTACACGAGCAAAATTGAACTTTGAGTGTGTGGGTCTTGTTTTGAGTATTTTATAAGGTTATCTTTGGCATTTAAACATCTTTTAATATGAAAAAGCTTTTGGAAGGGACTGTTTGGACCTTTCTTTGGTTTTGTAAATGTACTTATATAGCGCTTTTCTAGCCAACTTGACTACTTAAAGCGCTTTACACTACGTGTCATTCACCACTCACACACTGGTTGCACCAGTGGGAACACCAGATGCAACCAGTAGGCAACTGGGGGTTCAGAGTCTTGCCCAAGGACTCTTCCACATGTGGTCTGGAGGTACATGGAGTTGGACCACTGACCCTCCAGTCAGTGGGCAGCTGCTCTTTCCTCCTGATCCACAGCCGCTTTGTGTCCCCCCTAAGTAAACCCGCTGGCGTTGTTTCTCCCCAGATGAACACCAGTCTGCTGGGCAGCATCGGGATGCTGAACTCGGCCCCTCAGCTCCGCTGCATCAAGACCTACCAGGTCCCCCCGGTCCAGCCGGCCTCGCCCGGCTCCCAGAACCACCTCAAGCTGGCCCGCCTCATCTGGACCTCCAACCGCAACGTCATCCTGATGGCCCACGACGGCAAGGAGCACCGCTTCATGGTCTAAAGCCGCCCGCGTCCGGCCATGTGTCCGGCCATGTGTCCGACCGGGCTCCTGTCCTGATCCGGACCCCGAAGAGCTGCTGGACCTCTGGTGGTTGTGCGATTGTTCATTCACGTTTGCATTTTTTTTTTTCTTTTTTGCTGTCCGGCGAGTCCAAACGAGTGGCAGAGACTGAGGACCAGGTGAGGCGGTTTTCACCGTGAGTTGTTCCGGGCGTGTGTCTGAACCTCGTTGAGGTCCAGCCCTGAGCCAGATCCATCTTTTCTTTTATGTCCAGCAGCGGTCATTGTGAAGAGGGTTGTGTTGTTGTGTATATATATAAGCCGTGCTTAGGTAATTTGTTTACATTTCGATTTACGTTAATGTATTTTTAAAATCATTTAAACTGCATCATTCCTATTTATTTCCCGGGTTTTGTTGGATGCCGCACATCTCTGAGGTGTTGCCGTGTATTTAAAGTTTGACGGCGTCTGTCGTGATGGTCGTTGCGTAAGTTTTTAGTTTATTCTCCGTGATATTCAGGATTTTGGGCAGATTTTGGGCAGTTTTTGGGCGTCTGAGGTGACTCGTGTGTTCTCACGGGGGCTCTTAAAGGTCAGGTGGTGCCTGGACCTCTGCAGGACCAGGACACGCTTTTCACATCTCAAACCGCTCAAACGTGCATGTGTGTCTGCATGTGGGGCTACTTTGGTGTTTGCTTTTACTTCAGTGACACCTCGGAAGCTTTTCCATCCTCTCTCTATTATGTGTGTGTGCGTGTGTGTGTGTGTGTGTGTTGGCACCCAAGTGTATTTTCACTGTTAAACACACATTCTCACTTCAAACTCCTCATCCTAAAAGCACCATCCCGGTAAACCTTTGGATGCTGTTGTTGCTCCAAGGCTTAAAAAAAAAGGTAGAAATAGTTATTTTGGTCACAGTTAACTGGTTGAACTGGATCGGGTGATTAAACTGGGTAAATCTGCATTAGAATCCGCTAGTAGAATCTGCTTCAGATCTGCAAAGTGATGTGAACAAGGGACCTCTCACTTTTTAAACCAGTTTAACCCCCTTTAGCTCACCGTGACGTGTTTGAATATTTAGGCGATTTTTCTCAAACTACCAAAAAACAACAACTTTCTTTTCTTTTCTTTTCTTTTTTTTTTACTAGTTGTCTCCCGTTCATCCTGCTTTTATAAATAAAATCTCATAAGTAGTGTAGATATTCGGTGTAATTACCATCAGAGCTGCGGTGAAATACGAGGTGAGCTTCAGTCCCGTTCAGTGTGTGTGTCGTGTGTGTCGTGTGTGTTGTGGCTCGTTGTGACGTCTGCCTGGCACCAGCGAATTCCTCCGATGAGTCCATTTCCATTCCATTTAAGACTTGTGTGACCCGTTTTCTTTTTTTTATAAAGATTTTCTCTGGTTTTAAAAAGAATGAAAGGGCCTAAAATGTCCAAGTTCAGCGGAGTGTAATTATTATTCCAAAACAATTTAAATAAGATATTCTATGATAATTATAGAAAAACTACATAGATAGTGTGCTGTAGCTTGGAGGGGAAAGCTGATATGATTCTGTGTTTGACTGCGGGCAGAACAGGGCAGGAATCAGCCTCGCGTTCACTCATTTCCTGCTCCGATTTCTATCCAAAGAGACTTATTTAGAAGCGTATAAACTCTATATGACTACAACATGTAATACGCGTTTGAAGAGCTTAGTTTTAAGCACCCTTCACTCACCTCGCCCCCCCCCCCCCCCCCCCCCCGTCCTCCCTCCCTCCCCCGTCTGCTGCCAGCTGCATTAGTGCTGTCAGAAAGCTTCTAACACCGTTACACACCTGTAAACCCGAGCGTGTCAAAGCTTTTCACAAGTCCTTCCGCCGCTCAGAGAAGAAGGGAAAAAAAAATCCACCGTCTATTCAGAAGAATTTTGGAAAACATTTGCAGAGGCACGCCAAGTCCAGCGCGCCCTGACAGCTCCAGATCTTAATCTTCCCTTTTCCCCAGCACTCTTAACAGTTTGAGGGAATATGTTTTCGGCGGCCTCTCGGGGGAGGAAGGGTGAGAAAAATATGGAGGCAAGGAGAGAGAGTTGAAGAGTAAGTAACGGGTGAGGAGAATCGGATCACCCGAGCAGAAAAAGAAGGTTCTGTGGGGAAGAAAAGGAACCGAAATGTTCCAGAGAAGCTTCTGGAGGAAGCTGCAGATGTTTGTTTTTCTTTAATGACTTGGTTTTAGTTTTTTTTCCTTTCATGTTATTATCCTTTTCCCCTCCATTTGTGAAACATAAGGAGAGCACGTCTTATTTTTCAATCTGCCTCTTATTTTCGAGCACAAACGCTTACACGCTGTACGTTTCCTGCTCATTTATTATTGGTTTTTAACCGGTTTGCAGTAACTTCCATTCGGATATTTAAGTGTGCGACATAATGCATGTATATGAGCTCTCTTTGATGGAAAACAAAGCCGGCTGACTCTGCTGTACATCCTATAAACCTGCTGTGGTGAAAATGTGTTGCTGTTGATTTTGTGTCCAATAAAGATGTACACGAGGCTTTGTGTCTAATCCCTGAAGTCTCGTTTTGCTCGTAAAACTCCTATTAGGTACAGTATACACGGCATTTATGTGCATTTGCTATGAGAACCAGAATCAGAAAACAAATGGTCAGCCGTACACTGGACCCAGGACATGGCATTGTCTTCAGTTTTATTCACTGGATGTTTCATTTTAGATGTTGTAATCTATAAAAACTACAACTGATGAGGTTTTGCTTTGGGACATTTTCCCATTGCCCTGAACTGGCTTCTGAATATGCTTTACCTTACATAAGACGTTAGTGTGACCCCACCCACATCATCATGAGATGACCCTGCCATGCCCAGGGCGGGGGTCTGCAGCCACACAGGGGTAGCTTTTACTGAGAGAAAGATTTTCAAGAAGAAGTTGAATCTAAACTAGACGTTTGCATCAGAATTGTATTCACCTTTCATTGCTTTGGACGTTATTAGAGCGGCCGTCTTGGCTCAGCAGGCCAGCCTCTGCACCCCCACTTTGTCTGTGCCAAATAAGTAGGGTCATTTCTAAGTAAAAAAAAAAAAAAAAAAATTTAAATAATTTTCTAATGGTGATATATTTCTTTTTACGGTAAATTCTCTGTGAATACTTCGGAAACAATTGTGTTTACAGCTTAGCCACAAAACTGAGTAAAGACAATTTAAAACTATTTTAAAAAATATAATTATTTAATATGCTGATAGCAGGTTAAGTTCTCAAATTCTGGTGCTTTCATCCTACAGCACAACTGCAGCTTCTCCCAGTTGAGATATATTTTTTTAAATCTATCACAGAGGCGATTGCTGAAAAGCTCCAGTTGTGTGTTCCTGAGGATCCCATTGGGTGTGTGTGTGTGTGTGTGTGTGTGGTTGTTTGTCTCTGTGTGGCCCCGTGATGGACTGGCGACCTGTTGGACGACCTCCCGCACAACGGCAGCTGGAACAGGTTCCCCCCCCACACGATGCTGCCAGGAATAGACGGTTTAAAAAAAAAAGGATGGTCGGATGGACAAAAAAACATTTTTGACTTGAATCAAAAAGAACACTCCAATTAAAAATGAACACACACGTTCATCCCTCAAAGATGCTTTTTTCTCCCCTTTAACATCACAATCCTACTTTATGAGTGCTCCACTTTCCATCCGTCCGATACCCAAATTAAACCTTGTGTTTTCATCTCCCTCGCTTCAAAAAAACATGAAGGTTCTTCATAATTTAATGCCGAGAAATTATTAAAGTTGCGCGTCTTCGTGTTAAAGTTATCTGTGTGCTCAAGAATTCTCTTTGAAACTTCAAATGGAAATTATAAGTTAAGATAAAAAGATGAAAATGAGATACCGACGGGGACTGATGGTGGTTGGCTGACAGTAACATGCCTCCAAAGAATCCCAGGTTTGTAAAGTTTTGTTGTTCCATTTGTTAGGGATGGTGAGAAAAATCTCATCAGCATTAAAAGTGTAAAGAAAAGGCCTGTGTATTTCTCAAGTTGTTGCCTTTAAGTGCTCTGTTAAAGCGGTCATGTTGATGATGTTTGTTGTCGTAAATTTCTCTGCAGTCTTAACTCAAAAGCTGAACAGAAATTGTGAAATCTTTTCCTTTTCTGCTGGAAAAAGTCAAATTATGGCAGGGCAGGAGAATTCGGTGTGTCACATCTAAGTCTGTCTTTTTGTGTTTGTCACTTTCCTCCCTCTTCATCTTTTCTTTTCCGGGGACTTCTGTCTCCTGATTGGTCTGACCTCTCACCCAGGAGCAGCCCGGTGGCTCTTTGTCTGCCCCCCCCCGCCCCCCGACTTTCTCCACACTCTTCCTGTGATGCGCAGGCTCTCTTCTCCTCCCTGTCTGGTGTCTTTCTTCCATGCTGTCTTTAATCAGGTTCCATATACCTGCTCTGTCGGGTATCGATGGGATTGATCAGGCCGTGTTATCCGCGGCTGCAGCTCAACTTTTTTCCTCATCATGTCTCCTCTCGTCTGATTTGAAATTCCTTCGCCCGGTACCGGAGAAACAACCTGCAAACCTTTGAAAAGTCCGATAACTAACCTCAGGAGGAGTTTCGGCTTTGACTCGCGATGCTTTCATACAGGAGGAGAATCAGGAAGTGCACAGTCTCCTTTATTTACTTTGTCCAGCGTAAAAAACCTCATGTCTCATTATACAAAATAAACCGTTTGAGAAATCTGCATGATAAAATGATAAAAACGAGAAGAATATAAAACATAATTAGCCAAATACATGCTTGATTTAAAAGAATGATTAAATCGACTATTTGCTTTTCAGTGCATATCAACAGGAAATCATCAGAACTCTCCAGAATCAGAGAGCATCTTTCTGTTTTGAGAAAATTCTCATTCTCAGCCAGCTCCAGCTTTTGTAGCTTTAATAAAGAAAGAAAAAGTTGATGAGGCAGTCAGAATGAGTTAATTTGGCAGCCGAGGTTGGAAAAAACATCTCCTGTAAGATTTGCATTGCAGCTAAAGAAGGTTAGTTTAACTCATCAAAATAAAACCCTCCATTAACAGTTTGTTAAATATCCTTTTTGTGTCATTTTCGGAAACTCAGCATCAATTCCCTCCGCCCCCTCGCTTTCATTTCTCCCTTCTTTTTCCCTTCTTTTGTCCGGAGAACTGCTCGAGGGGTCATGTGGAATAAAGAAAGTCCAAAAAGCAGCAGGAGTTTCAATTTCTTTGGTCTCAGATTTTCTTATTGATTAGCCAAGCGTGGCGGCCTACCAAACGCGCTCTCCTCACTTCCTTTATTACTCCTCTCCTCCAGTTTTTCTCCTTCACTCTTTCCGATATTCTCTTCTCTCCATTCTCCTTGTAAAATAACAATTTTATAAACATTTTTAGCTAATGAGCATTTTAAAATCTAATTTTTAGATAAATAAGGAAGAGTTAAAGTTACCTTTAGTGTGAAAAACGTAAAACATCCTGAAAATCTTTCCAACTTTTTCCCCCTCGTTGTTGTACAGGTACAACTGTGTGAGATCAGAGTAATGTGGTTTTAGTTTGTGTATTCATCTGTTAGTTATTGATGTTCCCAAAAGTTCCTGTGCTTTGGCTGCAAGTATTTTTTTTCTTCCTCAAGATAAAAAGATTATCAAAAGATCTTCAGTTGTTTGCGATCGATGAGATCTCACAGCTGGATGTGAGAGCGTTTTAGAGAAAAGAGAGAATTTCAGTTTTACATCTGCTGATGTTTTTACAGAAAT
The DNA here is from genome assembly GCA_013363375.1 of Menidia beryllina. Classification (NCBI taxonomy): domain Eukaryota; kingdom Metazoa; phylum Chordata; class Actinopteri; order Atheriniformes; family Atherinopsidae; genus Menidia; species Menidia beryllina. The sequence continues at coordinate 72,263 of JABUIW010000061.1, forward strand.
CAGACTGTTCTGATATGACCCAGATGCAGATGCCGTGGAAAAAGTTTTAGAAGTTCTTTAAAACAAAGAGATCCCGCGTGCTGAGTGGTGCTTCGCTTATTGTGTGGCCCTTTGCGTAGTAATTCACAAATTTAGCTTATTCGCTGCTTGGTTTTTGCATGTTATATGTTTTGGGACCATGGTCTTGCACTCATCTCAAAGACCTGGAGAATTAAGCCGATGACAGTAACCCTGTTCCCTGATGGACAATGAATGGACAGATGGTCCTTATTCTTCTGGGCTTTTGAGGCAACTATAATGTATATTTTGTTAATTTTCAACAATTTGATAACATCTTATCTTCGCAGTTATGAAAATGAGACGTAAAATGTGCTGTGATGGCCACCACTTTGTTATTAGTTGACTATGGAGGAGAAACGTTCAGCTTTCTGTAATCCTAACCTATAAAACAAATCAAAAGTCCGGGTCACAGAGAGATGAGGAACACAAACTACCATAAACACTCAATCCGAGGCTCCGTTTAGAGACACTAGCATGCATGTTGTTGGAGTTCTCAGTCAGCTCAATCATTTCATCAGGAAATCCTGCAAACTCCAGATTTAAAAAAGGCCTCAGGTGTAAAGGTGCTATTAACAGTTTTAGTCATTTGTAAAATGACAGAATAAGTAGAGGCAAACAAATTCAACATCAGTACAAAACAGAAAATACTGTTGGGGCTCTGATACTCTAGTCTCAAGGTTCACTGTCCTAAGAAAAGAAATCCACCTCTATATTATCCTAAACTATAGACATCAATGTTAAAATACACATAGTCCACAGTAGTTAGTTCACCTTTTAAGGGACTCAAAGTTTGAACTTCTAACAGCAGATCTTTATCCTAACAAACGCTCTTAAATCGTTCGCTTATCTTCCCTTCATCTTTTCCCTGAGCTTCCCGACACCAGTAGCGGCCCGTTTCAACATCAGAGCCTGGAATCTGCCGAGTTCCCCTTCAAAGTTCCCTTTAATCCCGGAGAAGTAGCGGGCGTACTTAAACCTGGGACAAAGTGGCCGCAGCTTTTTAAGAGCAGCGCGAAGGGAAGTCAATGCTAAGCACTGAGAGGAGATCAAAAACCGGGACCGGTTTGTGTTTAGCTCGGACAAGCCGGAGTTAGCCGTAAAAGTTAGCGGTGAAGGAGGGAGAGAACAGAGAGGGAGAGTGGAAGGTCTTTGTGGGGAGGAGGGGGGTTTACGTTTCGATTAGTTAAGAGCAGAGAGGCTGTGATTCTGCTCAGCTGGAGAGAGAAAGTATCGACGTGGATTCAGAGAACCTCGTCTTTCCCCCCCCTCCGGTCCCTCAGGTAGGCATTAAAACCGGGCCGAGCGATGGAGGGATACAGAGACGGAGGAGTGGAGGCTCCCCAGAGTCCAGCCGGAGCTTTGATTCACTGGGGTTTCTCACATCAGCCGCGGGGGCGGGGGGGGCCCGGCGCCCGACGAGGGGGCCGCCGCGCCGAAAACCACCACGCTGTCAAAAATTAATCGCCGCCGCTTTACTTTTCAATTATCAATTCAGCGCCGAGCAGGGCGAGGCTTACGGCGGGCTTAGGGTTACTAACGGCGGATAAGGCCGGGGCTTTCTCGGATCGGCCGGGAGACCAGGCGCGTTAGCTCCACCGACACGGCGAGGAGATCAGAGACCAGCACACGCACGTAAAGAAGAAGGAGGCCATGTTTGTGGGTTCTCATCCCACTTTCAGAGGCCCGAGCACCAGATGTGGGGGACCCCGGGGGGGGGGGGGGGGGGGCAAGGCTTAGAAATGGAGACTAAAAAGCAAGTAAGTGAACTTTTTTCTTATCAGGTTTTAGGAGGAAACGGAGATTTGCGTGAAAATGAAAAGTGCCGATGCTGTTTTGGACGATATTTATATGCTGAAGAGTTTTCACTAAATGAAAAGCAGAAGTTTAGACAGTCCACAAACAAGTTATTTTTACTTTTATTTATTCAATCTGTAAACTTTTTAGTTATGCGGATAATCAACCAATAAGAATTTGACTCCTGACCGCTAAAAACACCAAAAACAACTATTTCTATCATGAATTTGAATTTTTATGCACTTCTGAAAAGTGTTTTACAGGGTTTATTTTTCAAAAATCATGAACAAATGAAGAGTTCTCATAGACGTTGCCTATGGCCTCCTTTGGCCTTGGTAGCAGCTTAAATTTTTCTGATTTTTTTTCTCTTTTTTCTGACAGTTTCTATGGTTATTTAGTCTCTAGCTGTGCTCCTCCACCAGCTCCAGTCCTCCGGCTGCTAATGGACGTCTCACAAACGGCTTCCTCTCCCCCTTAAGCCTTCTTCCATCAGCCCTTCTGGAGACTCTCTAAAAACTCTGATCTTGAAGTGTCCATCGTTAAATACTCAGATAAGCACAGTAAGATTTCACCTTTGACCTCTGAGTTTGTGACTGTGGTAGCAGAGAACGAATTCTGGAAAGTTTCAAAGGTTCCTATCTGTCGAGGGTCTTGGAGGATTGGTGGAAAATGTCCTCTTTGAGCTCAGTGTGTGTGTCCGCGTGTGTTTCTGAGCTCATCTGCATCTGAATGAAGACTCCACCGGCTTGTTCCGCCTCCGCACGTGTCCTGCTCCTCTGGGAGTTCACCTTTGACCTCAGCTCTGCTCATCACAGTCTTCCTGCTCCAGTCTGTGTGTGTGTGGAGGGGGGGAATAGAGGGGGGGGGGGCACTCCATCTGTCAGCATCTGTCATCTGTCAGCTTTAGGGGACACACGTCTTTCTTTAGCAGGGCATTTACTGATGTCAGTCAACCGCGAATCCATCCTCATATTCAGTTTTTTTTTAAGATCAACTTTAGGCCCAGGTTATATTTTGCCCAAAAGGTGTTCGGCCTTTTTGCTTTAATCCAAGGTTATGACCAAATGGTGTTTTTCAGCTGTTTTCCCAATAAGTAAATGACTCTTTCCCTAAATAAAGATACTTTTTGAGCACTCGATTCTCAGATAACATGAATTCATAGCTGCTATTTAAAGTAATATAAGTTACTTTAAATCGCCCCCTTTCTGGCTGCCGCACAATACTACAACACATCTGGTGCCTGCTGTTGTCAGAGTTTTGTGTAATTCTGTGCGTAGCTGGTTTAATTTACCGAATCATCTATGGCAGCTGGGAAACAGCAGTGTGTGAACATGTCCGTGCTAAGCTAACAATAAAAAAGGATTGCTTATCTGTTTATACTGTACATTCAACTGTGCTAATAGTAATTCATCTTTAATGGTAACACAATCAGGCAGCTTTAACTTGTTTAAAACAGTTTGACAGTCACTTATGTATGACATTTTTTGGTTTTTAAGACAAATAAACACAAAAATTGTCACATTTGCGAAAAGAAACTCAATTACGTTTCAGATCAAACTAATTACAAAGAAAATGTAGGTGAAAGAATCTATGAAAATACAGGAAAAATACCAACAAAGGCCTTTTTTTTTTACTATCCCACAGAAGCTTATTTCAAATGTGTCCTGAATTCTGATTTTCGATTTAAATTTCTCAAAGCAGTCTAGTTGGAGATCTTTATCCCTACAAACCATTTTAAGTAGTCCACTTATCCCTCCAGCATCTTTTCCCAGAGCTTCCTGACAGCCGCACATTTAAACATCAGAGCCTTCAACCCTCTAAGTTCTCTTTAATCCTCAGAAAGTATGTGCGCATACTTAAACATGTGACAAAGTCCTGGGGTGTCGACATTTAAAGAGACATTCGAAGGAAAGTCGATGTTAAGTGCTGAGTGAAGAGGAGATCAAAACCGACGCATTTAGTGTGTTTAGGCCTGACAGGCCTGAGTTTACTGGAGGAGTGAGTGAGGTCGGAAGGAGAGGGGGAAGTCTGAGGCCAACCCTGCAAACTCTGGGAACAAAAGTTTGATAAAACAATTAGGAAAGATAGTCATCAGATCTGTATGAATTCCCATTGCGTCAATAAAACATGGAGAAGATCTAAACTGAAAGTTTCAGAGCTATACTTTCTGTTAGGACAGAACTTGTGGTATGTTTGCTCATAAATAAAACAGCATTAGGTTCTCTGTTGAAGATGCTGCAGCCGGAGTTATGGTGAAAACTACAAGGAAAGTTCATGTTTCATGTTTAGATTACATTGACTCCTGTCCTGGAGATATTTTCTCTTTTGGCTCTTTAAGGATACCTGGTTGTTAATTCCTTTAGGGAGGGTCTTCTGTCTGGCGTGTGGTTTTAGCACCAGTAAGAAATGGGACAATTTCCTTAATCCCATCAAGGATGAATCTCCCATTCCTGTTTATCATTGAAATTGTATGAATTCCAATGTGAACCATCATCCCTCATCTCCTGAGAAGATTCTCCTTTTGATCAATCCACATGGGACCCTTCCTGACTCCTGAGAATGTGCCTAGCCCTGTCCTTATGGAGATTCTCCATGGAACTTCCTTGAGGACTGGGGAGTAAATCCGAATCTCTTTGTTTGTTGCTGATAAGAAACACAGTGGCCTTTTCCTTTCCTTTATCCACACTAAGTTATGTAAGGGGACGTGCCTTTCCATCGGCGCACACTCACTTGAGTTTACTCTGTGATTTGCGAATGCTGTTTCCTTCGATAAAACACCTTTATTGGACAAGATTAATCTTCTCTAATTATTAGGAAACTTTGCCTCACTCATTTAAACAACTTTGTCCATCACACTCATCAAATATAAAAGCTCTTATTGACCTTCATATGTTACAGACCTCAATACGACATATTGTCCCAACAGAGAAATGTGCTCTCATACAGCAGGTCTGCTTGTGGTGGCTTAAGTTTGTTGAAGTAAAATCGGGAGTTGAGCCTTCAGCGATCAGGCCTGGGTTTGGGTATTGTTGGGTATGGCTCAGGTGACCCTGAAACATCTAGGAGGCCCCCCAGTTTTGCCTTGTTCTGGAGCAACATGTGGAATCACTGTTGGTATTAACATGTTTTTCCTTCTCTTCAGGTATCCTGAGCTACTGATTCGTGTTTGCCGTCCATATTTCCTGTCCTTTCATACCCCAGCTGGTCAAAGCAAATTACCCCCCTTTCCTGAATCTTGTTCTGCCAAAAGCCAAAAACGTTTTTTCTTCCCTCAGTTGCCTCATGCATGTTCAGAATGGGGGATTGGACTGAGGTAAAGATTTGTTGCAATTGATTGGTTTCCTTCACTGGAAACCTTATTTTGAGTTAACTCTGGATGAGGTGGACAAATTTAGAATGAATGAACTGAATATGATTTGAGTATGATTGGATTACTATGACTTGGATTATAATTCTCTTTAATTGGATTGTATGTGTGAGGTGCCTAGGGATGATATCTATGTATATAGAATCTAGTAGAACTGAACTGAAGATTCTCACTGAAACACTTCTATATTTCTTATTCTTTACAATACGTTGTACACACTGTGGTAGGTGCAGTTAGCATTGGGAGAAACCCTTAACACAGTATATTGATAATGAAAGTGAAAGTAAGTTTTTCTCGTCACCAGCAGGTAACCATTAAAAGCCCCATCTTTATTTCCACCCAGGCTGCAATCCATCAGTCCACATATACATTTTGTAGACGTACCAAGTCCCATCTGAGATGTCACCGGGTGAGTGTGTGTGTGTGTGTGTGTGTGTGTGTGTGTCTGTGTGGTCTCTGTGAGTGTTATGGCCCTGTGAATAACACGTTGTACCGAAAGCAATAATTAATAATCCGGAAGACCAAAAAGAAGCATTTGAACTAAGAACCTCATTTCCATGGCTACTTCTTCTACCCAGCAAGGAGAAGTCAATGGCTTTGCCCAGTGGAAACATGCGTACCATATTTTAGAAAATATTTTCTTATTCTGAAGGTGGTGAAAAGCTCTTAGCTTCTTCGTTTAAGGCTCTGTTGGTGGAATCAGATCAATAGGTTCTGGTGTTTGATGTCTTGAAGGCATATGATTCTGCTCCTAACTGCTGTGATTTGTACACCGGAGGGCATAACGATTGATCACGTTTCCAAACTAAGAGCTCCTTGATAATAAATATTTTATATCCGCGCAGATCAATGAATGACTCCATAATAATGTGCGAGTTGTTGTGAACTCATCCCGGACACAGATGATTTCAGCGAGACTATTGATGGACTGTTTATGAGCCGCTGATAGAAGATGAATTGGTTTTGTGGTGTTGCATCCGCTCTGAGAGTCAGAACTGCTGCCCGTAATCACATCTCAGATGACTGACATGTGGCTGTCTGCAGCCTGTGCAGCAGAATATTGACACCAATGAGGGAAGCATTTGCAACCTTTAAACAATCGTTTACAGCCGTCGGAGTCTTAGTTAGCTTTCAAAAGACTTTGGACCGTTCAAAGCTCGGGTTTATATTATTTTGACAAAACATTACTAGTGTAAAAGTTTAAAAAACAATGCAATAAATTCATATTTAATGTTACTTATAAGTAAGCTCAGGACACATAAAGTTAGAACCTGTATGAGGCCTTTGAAGTTGGGCTTTGCAACGGCAGGGAGGATAACAGAAAATGTTCGTGCCTTCATTTGTCTTGGTTTCCGTTCCCTCTGCCCTGGTGAAAGTGAACCAAACTGCCTGGACAATGGACCAAACAGCCCAGGTATGAAAGCACCCTCAGGGCACCCTTTGAGATCGCAGCACCTTCACTAAATCCAGTCCAGGTCACGAATGCACACACTCTCTTTACGCTCAAAGCATAAAAGAGCTTGATATAAAAACTCGATTTGTCCCTACAAAGTAGTAAGAAAAGCTAAATGCAATCACACACATAGTAGATGTATAATTAGATAGCTTTGTTGTGTGGAAAATATGTTAGCTCTGGAGGTTTCTGGAAAGTCGTTGAGCAATCGTCAGCCCAAAAAGCCTTTAGCAGTGTAGGAAAAATAAACGTAGGAGAAATGTAGGGCAACGCAGACCTCACCTACAAAAAAACATCATCCAAAAAATGTACCTTTAATCTGAAACATATATTTTGAAGAGTTTTCTGATTGTTTCTGTTCATGGAAAGGACAGAAGATACAGGATTGTTTTTCTTTCCCCACGATGCTGTTCAAACTGAGTAGGAAGATTCAGCAAACAAGCAAGCAAGATGTATAAAAGAGGCCAAGTCCCTGTACAGTCCAAGTACATGGAGAACTAAAAAAAAAAGCAAAGGAAAGGAAACCTGCAAACCCAAGCCATGGAAATGACGAAATATATACTCACAAGTACCAACACAACTCAAAAGAAGCAGAGACAACAGGGGAGTGCATTACAGTGGGAATCATGCATGAGTTTGACCGAATGGAAAAAGGGGGGAAATACATGAGAAGTGCATGGATTTAAAAAAAAAAAGTTAACCAAACAAGGCATGGCAAAATATGGAAACTTTTTTACATGTGTAAGAACAATAAACAAAAGCTTTTATATGTCTGGTTGTGACTGAAATGGAACATAGTCTCATTCATGTCCGTTTGACCCTGTGATGGACCGGAGAGCTGTCCAAGGTACCCAGCCGCCCGCCCAGTGACAGAACCCTGCAACCCGACTTAATGGATACAGACAATAAGTGGATGGATTGATGCTCACTGAAAATATTTTTTTCTGTAACTTTTTCCACTAGTTCTTGACAATCGTTGGAAAATGGAGGTCATGCTTCAACTGAAACATGCCACTCAAATTACAGAAGCAATTTCCGACAAACTTCCCATTCTTTTCTGAGACAAAGCAACCGTAGAGGCTGTGTTGACAATGTTTTATAGATTGGAAATTTCCTCAGCAGCCCACCTCTTTAAAGTTGCAGTCAACTTTTGGTGAGAAACATCATAGCGCTTCTTCACAGAAGAGCTCTCAAATTGACAACCCTGATAACAAGGCCCGGCGGAAGCGGGGAGCGGAGATTTATTTCCTCCCTGGTAAATGGCAAATGTCAATTCTGTGATGCCACCACGTCCCAAACACCCTCGCATCAGTCTTTAATTTCAATTCAGAGCGAGGGCAAGCAACGAGACTCTAAACCCTAAAAGCCAACAATAACAAATAACAAAGGCCGGCGTGCAGCAGACACGGCGTGGAGGCGCGGGGGTGTCACCTGACCACGGTAAATCGCCTCCAGGCCGGATTCCTCAGGTCTATTAAAGCTGGAAGCCGGGCAGGAGAGACGGCAGAGAGCGGGATGTGACTGGCAACAGCATCGGCTGGTTAAGGCTGGAGATTGGTGAGAGTGGACGGATCGATACGCTCGGAGCCTGGACACAGAGACGGACGCTCAGAGAGAGAGAGAGAGAGAGAGAGAGGTGTAATTACTGCAGAGACAGACAGAGAGAGAGGGAATGATGAAGGGAAGAAAGAGATGATTTATTATTCTGTCTATCTTCTGCGTCTGCTCTGACATAAAGTTTTGATGGCTCCAAGAAGAATTCTAAAGTCTTCAGGAGGAATTATTCAACTACCTTTGCTTTTGGGGGGGGTTATATATATGACAAAATGAACCACAGAGACCGAGATTATTCTTTAAAAAAAAACATAGAACAACCAGGTTGTTTTTCTAAGAATGTTGAACTTTGGAAACGAGACGTGTTTGAAGGAAAGTTCTTTGAGGTGTTCAACAGTTACTGAAAGGGTTTGTTTCAGTTTGATCAGATAGGGGGCAACAAATACTCAAAATAAAGGTTTACATACCAATGGATACCCACAGCTACTCATTTACCAAAGATAAAGGTTTGATTGTAAAACGTTTATCTATATTCTTTAATTTGTGTTTTTTTTCAGAGTGTTCGACCTGAAACCCACAGGTTAGGATTGTTTTATTTTACAATTGTTGGCATTATCAAGGGGCGGCACGGTGGTGTGGTGGTTAGCACTGTCGCCTCCCAGCAAGAGGGTTCTGGGTTCGAATCCCGGGGGAACCAGGACCCTTCTGGGTAGAGTTTGCATGTTCTCCCTGTGTCTGCGTGGGTTCTCTCCGGGTTCTCCGGCTTCCTCCCACAGTCCAAAAACCTGCATGTTAGGTTGATTGGAGATTGGGGAAATTGCCCTTAGGAGTGAATGTGAGTGTGAGTGGTTGTTTGTCTCTGTGTGTGGCCCTGCGATGGACTGGCGGACTGTCCAGGGTGTACCCTCCCTCTCGCCTGTTGACCACTGGGATAGGCTCCAGTTCCCCCCGCGACCCCATAAGGGAATAAGCGGTATTGATAATGGATGGATGGATGGATGGATGGCATTATCAAGAAATTCTAACAATATTATTTCAGCCTGCCAATTAGAAAGATTTATTTATAAATCAGAAAGTTCTTTGGCGCTCGGACCCCGGCAGAAGATACGGAGGAATGTCAATGATCTGGGATGATCGTTGCAGGATCAGGAGTAGAGACGTCTTCCCCCGGGATCCGGATGCTGGTGGGGGAGTGGAGGCCAGAGGAGAAGGAAGCCGGAAGGAGCTGATGATGGAGGTGATGGGGTGGAGGAGGGTTCGAGCTCAGCCGAAGACCAGCAGAGTCTGTGAATGGAGGCCTTTAAAAAAAAAGCCTTACAGGATGATTGGCTGGAGAGGGATAGGCTGAGTCTTCCAGTGTTAATTAACCTCTAAACTTAATTAGAATTGTAACATTGCTGATACTTTTAACGTTCAAGTGAGCCAGACAAGTATAAAAAGAGCATTTAGAAAACTGCAGCCTCAGGATGGTGGCACAGACACAAAATGATACACTTCCTTTGTCCGTAAAGATCTTTGATCTGCTTACATAAATATTGAGTAAAGGATACTCCATTTGTAAACATCGATTGCATTTTATGTGCATCGTTACTTTTACAATGTACTCAGTTATCCATCCTCTGAAGGAAAAGTCTGTCAGATTCAGTAACTCTGTGCTCTTCACTTGTCAGCTGCTTTGGCTAAAAGCAACTGCTGAGTCAGCGTAATCTGATAAACACAAGCACAGAGACGTTTTCTGTCTCCTCTCTCTGTGTCGCTGCAAATTTATACACTCTGATGTGACAAACTTTGAGGGGGCATTCTGCAACGGAACGTTAAGCATGGTAGTGCTATGCCACATCAGACTGTACCATACCGCACCGTACCGGGTAAATCAGAAAGATAACACTGGAATTTCAGATCTTCTTCACAGAGATGAAAAACCTGCAGAAAATGGAAAGAAAATTATTCTTATTTTCAAACAATACTACATTAACTTTCCTTATGAATATTAATGGCCTTTATGTTCAGATATTTAGCAAAATGTTGCAGATCTTGGGATAAACTTCATTCACATCGTAGGACGTCCTCCATTAGTCCAGGTTCACGGCAGCATATATATTTACCTGATCCATCCCCAGTACAATGTTATCAAAATGAAGGCTCGAAGCCTAATGTGAAAGGTAGAGAAATATGTTTTCTTCTTGAAGCCTGAGTGGAAGCTGGTTCCATAGATAGGGGGCTGATAATTGATGGCTCTACCTCCCATTCTACTTTCAGAAGCTTCAGGAAACACAAATAAACCTACAGTCAGAGGCTAAAGCATTTTGGATAAGCTGGAGGTTTTTCAGTATTTTTTTTGTGGAACTGTCCAATAACGAAGGATTGCAGGTGTCCAATGTCAATAGCATACTAATTCTTCTGCATCCCCCCAATTTTTTTTTCCAATTTTATGAACCAGAGAGAAGACACTACAAGAATTCTGTGTTAAATGCTTGTTAAAGGGTTGATTCTGGTCAAAAAGAACTCCAATATTTCCAATTGTAATACTATAAGACAGGGAAATGTCTTTTATTTACATTGGGAGTTTCTTCCTGTACTGTGCGCGTTAAAACACAAAAACTATAGTTTTGTTTGATTTAGAAGCAATACTTTCTTTGTTCGTTTAACCATGGAGTCTGACCATCTGATTGGAACAATCTACTTTCACAGATGAGCCTACCTTAGTCGCGTAGTAATGTACAGTTATGCTACAAGTTTGTAAAAAAGCATATATACTAGCAGAAAAACACAGTCCTAACAAAGAACCCTGATGAACCCCATGACTTGTGGGGTTTACTCAGCCTAACTCACCTTTACTCGCCTTGCCACAGCAAAACCTTCATGACCCATCCAGTCATGTGACTTCCTGGTTATTCAGCGACATACAAACCTTAGTCCCATATTAGCACCCAAGTTATAGTGCTAAAATTGTAACTGCTAGCAGGCACCAGCCCCTAAAAAAACAAACAGAAACAGAGTAGAGTCCATCCGCTCCAGTAGGTAGGAGTGGAAAACCCTAAGTACTGTGGTGTGAAGTTGCATCTCTGTGCTATGATGTAAATACTTCATATGCAGATAATCATAAAGTTTATCAGCAGCTTTTTTCAAGAACTTTATACATACAAAGAAACCGGATAGACTGTAGATCTACTGATAGTCATCGTTTTTTAAGTAAAGGTTTAATTACTGCAAAATTACAAGTCTGTGGTCCATAGCCTGTCAACTCAAACAGATGGATAAAAGCCAGAATGGAAGTATTGATCAAAGGGAAACCTCCTTAAGCAGTCTGGTTGGGACTGAACTGAAATTTACATAGAGGAAGCTATTGTTGTTAGCTCACAGAGCTCAACTGGAAAACAACAGTCTAAATACAAACCAAGTTACAAATAAAAAAGATTAATACTTAATTAGACAACAGTGGTAATAGAGGGAGGTGTTTCAGGAATTCTCTACCTGATTTTTAACGAAAACAGTTCAGGACAGGATAAAGGTTACAGTATGGTCAGGGTGAATCCAGATGAACAGTTGCATGAGTCTGTGTGACCTTGAGTCTGACAGTCCTAGCCTTAGGCCTGTCCTTTAGCTTAGGGGAACAGACACACACGCACACAAACACACACAAACACACACACACACTAACAGAGGACAAAAAACACCGACTCATTCACATGTTACTACTGCATGTAGCACAAAGCACTGCACCAAGGACCTATTAGTCTGCACAGTCCCAACAACAGGGGAAACCGTACATGCAGATATGGTCAGTTCTCTCTCTTTTTCATGCGTGCACACACACAGAAACACACGCACGCACAAACACTGTGCCCCGAGTAGCCAGCAGGGCTGTGGCTCATTAATATTGCATTGATTGGAGAGAGAGAAGCAGTGGACTGGAAGATCCATGAGTGTTTGTGTGTGTGTGTGTGTCCATATTGCTCTGTGTTGTGATCTTAGTGACGGTCAGTTTGAGTTTTAGACTTGGGAAAGAGGATGCTTCAGGAAAAAGGCTGCGATGGTTCGTGTATAAGCGGGATTCCTGAAGGAAAGATGAAAGTAGTACCTGTTGTTTTCCTCTGTTTGGGGAAAACAACAGGTCCCGACTCCAACAGATCCCACTTATGGTCAGAGTTTTGTGACTGTCATTCTCAGCAAGCAAAAAGAACTTGAAATATTCACAGATCTGTCCACCTTCACAGTATCTCCTCCCATGCACAGCACACAGCTCAGAGAAAACGTGTTACTGCTGCTCTACTGGCTAACAAAAGGTAGCTTCATGCCCTTTTTTATGGTACACATACAGACCTGTGTACATCCACATAAGAGTAACAGTTTAATATAAATGAAAGGGTCAGTATAAGAGAAAACAGCAGGAATGGGTACCAGAAATTACTCACAATCTCAAATTCTAACACAAGAAAGCATGGAAACTATAAGGCAATCTTAATTGGACAAAGTAGGACTATCAAGCCATTTCTGTCTGTCCTTATGAGGTAAGCGAGGATGTATGATGCCAGAAGAAATGTCTGACCTTTAAGGTGTCCCTTCACAATGGAAAGCTATTTGTAAGAAACTGTTGCCTGTGTTAGTTACCACAGGAGCTAAACGGCTTCTTTGTTAATAATAAGTCACAAACACACTGGTGCTAATGGAAGTTAAGTTCTCCACATTTGTTTATGTCCATTGAAATTATTTTATTGATTTGTTAGTTCTCATTATCTTGCAGAGGCAGCATAAACTTTGTAAAAAAAACAACAAAGCACATAGTAATGCATACTCACATTCAGTGTAGAATCACCAGTTGACCAAATATGAATGTGTTTGGGCTGTAGGATGAGTAACCCTAACCCTAACCCTAACCCTAACCCTAAGCCTTGTTGGTCAGGGGAGGACATGCAGACTTCAGACTCATGGGCCCCAGCCAAGTATGAAACAAGGAGCCCTGTTGTTGGGGTTAATCATCTGTGTGCTTTGCTTCCATTTTAGTTGAATTATGTGGAAAAATGAAGGAAATTGGGCAAAATTTATTTCAGGGTGAACATAGAAGACCCAAAGACAACAACAACAACAACAATTTTTATTTATATAGCGCCACATCACAACAACAGTTGTCTCACAGCGCTTTCCAAATAGAGCAGGTCAGACCCTACTCTGAAGTTAACTACAGAAACCCAACAATTCCCACCATGAGCAAGCACTAGGCGACACAGGCAAGGAAAAACTTCCTTTAACAGGCAGAAACCTTGAGCAGAACCATGGCTCAGGGTGGGCGGCCATCTGCCTCGGCCGGTTGGGGGTGAGGGGAAAGAGAGAGCAAGAGAGAGAGAGAGGGCGAGAGAAGGACAGAGGGAGCAGAGAGAGGCAGCCAACACAGCAACACGTAGAATAGATTAAAAATGGCAATGATATTAATGCTAATGATGAGCAGGAACACGGGGGCAGCAGGAAACTCCCAACCACAGATCCAGATTCCACAGCTCTAGGAACACCTGCAGGAAGTGATAGGAGGAGACTCCGAACCACAGATCCAGACCCCACAGCTCCAGAGCCAGGAATATCTGCAGAAAGTGTTAGGAAGAGAGAGGAGAGAGAAGAGGGACGAGAAAGCACACGACTACGGGGAAGGGAGAGAGTCCAGTTAGTAACATTGTTAATGGAATGAGGTTGCACCGGGAGGGAGAGAGAGAAAGGAAAGGGGAGCTCGGTGCATCATGATGCATCCCCCGGCAGTCTAGGCCTATAGCAGCACAACCAGGGGTGGACTTACTCTAACTATAAGTTCTATCATAAAGGAAAGTCTTAAGACACTGAGATAGAGATCAGAAAAAAGCCAGAATATACAAAAGGGTAATCTGGGATGCAGGAAACTGAAAATGACGAAATGAGGAAGAGTGCAAAGAGTGGAGAATGAAGTGGGGAAGGAAGTGTCAGGATGGAGGGATGAGAGAGGGGAGAGAGGCGAGAAGACAATTAAAACAGTCAACGGGCACTTTGGATTCCCCCGGCTGCGTCTCATCATTACATCAGTCACACAGTTTACAGGCCAAGTGAGACACGCGGGCCGGCTCTCTGGTTGCCGTGGGAAACACTTCCTTGTTTGCCCTAACGCCCTCACTTCCTGTCTTCTGAGACATTTAGAGAGAAAGTCTGTGAAAAACGCGGCGCGTGTGTGCGTGGCTGTTGTGTTGCATGGCTAATTTTGACAGCATGGGAATGAGAGAGTAAGTAATGGTCCCAGCAGAGCGTGTGTGTCTGTGTGCATCCAGAGAGTTGTATCCATTAGCGATAATGGGGAAACAGAGCTGCTATTAGCTGTTAATGGACAAACACACAACCGCAGAGCAGAGTCGCTTTCTCTCTTTGACCCTCTAGACCTACAAAGACAGAAGGCCTGCGGATGCCGAGCTAAAGTAGTGCCTCTTCCCTTTCCTTCTCCTGATTTGTGATGAGCGTACCGGCCGCACAAGACAAAACTGCTTAGTCAGGATGTGGAGAATGTTAGCTCTTCTTTTGGTCTACGCAGAAGCAAAATCCCGTTGTGCTACGTCTTTGTGACTCTGTACAACAGCTGTATCCAAAAGGAGATGTGGTGTTTGGATATGTACCGAGGAGAATATTTAGAAATGATTCATGAAGTGGAACACTCTGCAAGCAAAAGATAAAGGCAAGTGGAAGTGGAGCATCTAAAAAAATGGAAAAAAAAGAATAGCCACCCCCCCAAAAAAAGAGATGACCAACGACGTTAGAAAGCATCTCCCACACTTCTATCTATCTATCTATCTATCTATCTATCTATCTATCTATCTATCTATCTACACTTGTTTTTGTCACATTTTTGTCTTTACTGATATCAAATACATTTTGCTTTTTAAACCAAAGCTTCAAATAACCTTTACAAATACAATTTTACTTTTTTGTTGCATTTAATAAGAGCAAATCTTTTCTTGGAAATAGAGTTTGTGTGTGTTTTTTTTAGTATCAGAATTTCGACTGAAACAAATAAGGGCATATATGAGGTGTATTTAGGATTGAGGAGGAAATCCTCACAAATCTGCAATTCCCTTTTTAAAAAAGCTGCTTTTAAGAAAAGCAGAAGAAAAATTGAAAGCAGTTCCACCTGTACCAGAACAAAACATGGCCTTTTAAAATTTTTTTTTTTTTTTTCACAGATTTCTGTAAGCCATTTACCCTCTTTTCCTTATTGTTGTGTGGAAACCTGACGCTTGTGGCATCAACCTTCATCATTAACACATTTAAATCTGGTAACGTAGCTCCTGTGTTCTTTCTTTGGGGCATTTTGCCTTTGAACTGTAAACTTGTGTCGGACTGTACCTCATTGATTCTTTGCTCACACTGATCTTTTTCCAATTTCCGTTTTCCATTGAAAAAAACACCTTTGCTCTCATATCTTTCCCTCACACACAAAAAAAGAAACGACCCCCTTTCTTCCCCCACGTCTAGCTTTCATATTCTTTTTTCCTCATTTCAAACTTTACCTTTCTGAGTTTCCTTTCATTCCTCTCTTATTTCTCGGTGCTCTACATGATTTTTCATCCCCCCCCCCCCTGTTAGGGTCAGGATGGTGCTAAGTGTCTATCAGT
>JABUIW010000061.1:88209-98664 GCA_013363375.1 Menidia beryllina
TTGTTGTGTGGAAACCTGACGCTTGTGGCATCAACCTTCATCATTAAGACATTTAAATCTGGTAACGTAGCTCCTGTGTTCTTTCTTTGGGGCCTTTTGCCTTTGAACTGTAAACTTGTGTTGGACTGTACCTCATTGATTCTTTGCTCAGACTGATCTTTTTCCAATTTCCGTTTTCCATTTAAAAAAACACCTTTGCTCACATATCTTTCCCTCACACACAAAAAAAGAAACGACCCCCTTTCTTCCCCCACGTCTATCTTACATATTCTTTTTTCCTCATTTCAAACTTTACCTTTCTGAGTTTCCTTTCATTCCTCTCTTATTTCTCGGTGCTCTACATGATTTTCCCCCCCCCCCCCCCCTGTTAGGGTCAGGATGGTGCTAAGTGTCTATCAGTGCTGATGAGGCTCAGGAGACTCCTTTGTTCTCAATGAGGGCAAAAATTCGAAACAGCCACAGAGAGAATAGCATACCCCCCCCCCAACTCACCCCTCCTCACCCGTACCTCTTCCTCTTCATCCCCCCATCATTCGTCCCATAGACCAATCAATCGTTCCTTCTCCTAACAACTCTATTGATCAGCTGCACTAACAACATCTTTCATTTATTAATTATGAGAGAAAGTCTTCTTGGGATTTCACCCCCTGTTCAGCCCCCCCCACCCCCTACCTCCCAGTCCCTCTATCCATTTGCCCATCCCTCCATTTTAAAGTTCCCATCTCTCTCAGTTTCTCTGTCTGTGATAAGTATTCAAAAAGTATTTGGACGATACGAGTTGTAAACCAGTGAAAAACGATTCGAAATGTTTCAGTTTGCTTTTACTTCTATCATTTCCTTCTGTCATGCTGGTCTGATCTTATTGTTTTTATTCTGTAAGTGAGCAAAAAATAATCTGAAAACAGTCCAGTAGGCTTGGTAATGCCTTTTTCTGATGTTTGACAGCTAGCTCAGCATCACGCTGTCTGAGTCTACCCGTGTTGTTGTTTCCTGAATCTATCTGATTTTCGAACACTCATTCGGGCCTTTAAGTGAGCAGATATTCACGGGATCTGACACCAGTTTTGGTGGGTCGGTACCCGCCGTGATGTCTGAAAGGTGGACATTTTAGAAGGACTCACGAGGATTGATTCCTGACTCTTGAATTCTGAAATTTGAAACTCACATGATGCTGGAAGCATTCGCAGCTCATGTTGTTTTCCCCAGTACCTTTTTCCTCTATGACCCATCCGTTTTGCCTTTGATTTTCTACTTACAAAATCCACACTCTTTTTTTTGTGCATTTACTTTATCTCTCCTCATAGTCTCTTTTTTCTCTAACTGTGTTCCTCCATGTTGTCCATCATTTAGCTTTACCAATGTGGGTTCCCTAGCTAAAGTTTGTGTTGGCGAGTTGTCCAATTCTCCCTCTAACTTTGTGACTTTCTTATCTTTCTTTTACATTATCTCATCATATACATGATTATGTCATGTTGTCTTCTCCTCTTAGTTTCCTCGGTTTTGATCCCCCCTCTACGGCCCTTCAGCTTTATCCCCTTGCTGTTGAAACATCTTCGGTCTCGTTCTCTTCAGTGTTAACTCTTCTCATATGCCTCTTCCTCATTGTCCTCTCCGTGGTGTCCTGTCCCTCTGCATCGTGTCCTCCTCCCGCTGCGTTAACTGACTGTGAGTCTTCATTGATTGGAGGAGCAAGCGTTGACAGACTGACAAATAGGCTTTTTATTAAGGGAGAGTCTGTGCCTGGTAGCCAGAGATCGCACAGAAGAACAATTCAATTGAGTTCAATAGACTTTATGCCTCCCTACAGGGCCACTTTCATTACAGGCATAAAAATACGGAATAAAGGGAAAAAAAACAAAACAAAAACTGGACATCGCCTTCATGAATTGAGCCAAATGCAGAGTCCCTTTGTGTGTTTTACCTGCTTCAGGCCCCGTGTGTTTGGATAATCAATGATTGATCATGTAAAGAATGACATGGATTCCAGATGACTTTCTGTCTGTACTTTGTATTAGGAGCCCTTCAGCGTTAGAGGAACATTCATTTATATTTCAGGTATTTCGAAAGTTTCTTAAATAATTCTCTATAAAATTAAGGGCTACATGAACAGGTGAGCACTACGTTTCTATTCTGGTTGTGACAGGATTCAGATGTCTAATATGCAGAGTTTAAATATCTTTATGGAGTGTGCAGATTTGTGTTAGATCCCCAGACATTTTTAAATTAAAATAAACTAAAAATGTACTTATCAATTAAAAAAAAGCTTTTGTTTTCTTTTGATTTTACTTTATAATAATCTGTTCTTATTGATAATGTTTTCTACTTTATCTATACACATTCATTGATGTTGTGTTTTCTTCCTTAAATCTCCTTTTGGCTGTGTCTTTTTGTTTTTTTTTTCATTGTCCTTGCTTTTGTGTTCCTGCTCATTATTCTGTTCTTCTTCGGTTCCCATCAGGTCTGGTCATCAGCTTTCCTCACTTCACCTGTGCTTCTATCTTCAGCCGTCACCACTCACTAATCATTCTCTTCGGTATTTAGAACCCATTTTTCCTCCCAAGCTCTTTTACATTATCTTTTACATTGGCCTTAATCTGTTTTTGTTTCTTGCTAGTTTAGTTTTAGATTTACACTCATAAATAAGTCAGTGTTTACTTCACCTCTACTTCGTGCCTTCATCTTTGTCTACATTTGGTCCACCTTCTCACCATTGTCACCACCTGTAGAGATCCAGATTTGTGTCTTTTAGGCCTCGTAAGCACTCAGACTTTTAACTTCATCCTACATTCAGAGTCGACATTCTATGGATTGTTAGTTGTGTAACTCTCACTTGTGAGTTGAAGTAAACAAATCCAAGACTTCTATTGACTGTGTTGCTGAGCAGAAATAACAAACTTCTTTTCCAAGATCACTGAATCTTTAAACAAGCCGAAAAGCTTGAACTTGAATTTACAACAAGGATCACATTTCCTTGAAGACATCTCTGGAGTAAAAACAAAGTAGACAAATACAGATGAGATGAAATGCTGATGGTTAACGTGCACACTGTAGCATCCACACCGTAAAGGGAAATTCTGCTTTTCATTTACTGTTTTATATTCAGTTAGGGAATATGCAAATATAAGGGTAAAGACAAACTTTTTAAGACTGTAAGAATTCTCCTTTTTGCATCACTTTTGGAGTTTTGATTTTTTCCCCTTAAAAATTGATAACGCATTTTTTTGACCCTGTTGATGAGGTGGAAACAATGGTAAAATGTGAGGTTAGACTTTTTAAAGGCATTGGACGGTAGTTGTTTGAAAAAGAAGGACACTCACATTAGCTTATTGCTCATTGTTGCCGAGCAGAGCACAAATCCTGTTAGTGTGATCATGCTAATTAGTCTGCCATCACTACTCTGTAGTATGGAGCCATTTATCTAAATGTTACAAAACAGTTCATGAAACGTGAATGTGTTACTGGAGAACAAGGAGTCAAACAAACTCTGTTTTGGCTGTTTTAAGTAAAGAACCTTTCTCTTCTTTATTAGAAACATCTTGTGACAGGTTTAAGATTAAAATCAACTGAGTACATCCTCTAGAGTCTTCCTATACCAAAGGCCACAAAAGGTATTTTTAAGAGATAAGCTTAATCTCTTCTCAGCTGAAACACGGGCAGAGAACCAGAATCTTTGGATACAATTTTCCTTTTTTATAAGAATAAAAAGTCAATTCCTTGCATTAATTCACACTAAATTGTAAAAGGTAATTTTAATACAGCTTAGCTAATTAGAGCTAGTCTATTTCATTTGCTCTAATGTTTTTGTGCACGTTCCATGTGGTGATAGAGCTGGTTCACACTCCTTCAGGACACATTCCCCCCCCCCCTCAGTTTCTCTGTTGGCCTCTGTCTCACCCGGCCCTCAAGGGTGCTGTCACACCATTGGTCGGTGACATGACAACCAATTAAGCACTAATTAATCAAGCTCCAGTTGATAGGTAATATCCGGAAGCACTCGGGTGAACGTGTGCACCGCTGTGAGAGTGGATGCACGACAGAAGATGAGACTCAGTGTTAGGAGAGCCGAAAGAGAGGCTGACAGTAAAAGAAAAAAAAGAAAAAATGGATAAAATCAATCTTCCTCTGATGGAATTTAAAAAGTACATTACCGTTGTTTGTCATTGCTCACCCCTTATTTAAATTTTTTTTTAAAACAGCAGACATGAGCAACATTTTTACATAAAAAAACACTTGAATATGTACTTTTGTTCTGTGCTCAAGTCTCTGTGTGTTTCCATTTAGTGCTGCTAAAAATAATGTGATTTTTGATGAATAATTAGATCTGACTTTCTTAAAAGTGATGAAAAAAATGATAATCTTTGCTCTTCATATACCAAAATAACACTTCAAAGGTATCTAATACAATTAGTCCACCCAGAATACTTCAAACTGTACTTCTCAAAAACTGGACTGACAGACCATGATTAAATCAAATTAAACTGAATTCCTAAAATATATTATGTCATATCATACCAATTACATATCAACCAAATGAGTGGGATTTGAATTTATCATGCTTCATAGTTAGTTAATATCTTTTTATTTATAAAAGATCTTTCTGTAACATCAATTCCACTACTATATAAGTTATCTGTTACAAAGACAGCATTTCCTGTGTTCAGCAATTTGAAAAATGTTCATCTTCCACTTATTGGGTGGGATTGGGAGACTTTAAGGCAAACAAAATAATGAATTAATATGTTGCACATAACTTTACCACCAATGGAACCTGCTTTCAGAGTGCTAACACCTTTAAAACAAGACGGCTTTTCTCTTAAACTTAAAACAACCTGCCCAGATATTCAAACGTCCCCTCGCATGGATCCTGTAGAAAAAGTATTGCTAGGCTGCACATTGACTGTGTACATCCTTCAGCAGTCCAAACACATGGAACAGTGATCTACCCTGCAGTGAAACTTTGTTGGCCCTCTAAAAATAAATGTGGTAACTGTGGGAGGGCCCGAGGCCCTTAGGCTGACCGAATGGAAGTATTGATGAGAACAGAGGAGAGAGAAACACACACACATGCAGAGAAACTGTTTTAGAGCCGCTGGCCAGAGGCCACAGTGAGGGTATTGATCCATTGTTGTTTTTAGCCAATCTCTATATGCACTCACACACACCCACGCACACAAAGACACAACAAAAACAAACCGTTTTTTCTCTCTGCTTTCTGCTTTTTTATTTATCTGTTTTGCACTTTTAAGGCCAATTTCACACGAACAAACTCTGATTTACAAAAAGAAACTGATAAAAAAAATAAAAAACTTGATTCTGTGACGGGGTAATCGACTCTAAAAAAACATCCATGTACATTAATGCTATCTTGGACACTGGACAAAGGGCTTCTGGAAGCCTACTGTAAATCACTTTCAAGCCAGATATAACCAAACCTGAGTCAGTTTCACATATGAGATCTATCTGTTGATCCATTTTGTTTTATAAATACTGTTTCAACAGCATTGCTTTTGGCAAGAAGATTTATAGATAAATCAAAGAGAAACTTTGCAGGTTCCTATCCTTAGACTGCCAAACGTTGCAGTCACTTTTTGAATCAACCAAATTCTTAAAGCTTTGTTGTAACATGAAATTAGAGAAGGTTTGGTTCCTGGGTTTAGTCGTCTAACACACATAAATGAACAAGCTTGCAGTCCCTCTCTGCATGTACATAAATGTGACACATAGAGCAGGACTGCTCTGTTCCATGTGCTTCTTCCAACATTGTGTGTAGTGTGTGTAGATAACATATGTTGCTTCATCAGGGAGCATGAATCACAACAAAAATCGACTCGTAACATCATTCCCTCACAGCTCCCTGGATCACAGACTGCTTTATGCAAGTTTTGGCATCTCTGGGAATATTTGGATGACCCTGCAGCTTTAGGGGCTGTGAGTGGTGAACAAGAGGCTGTGTGCAGGGAACTGGTCAGTCCAGTTATTGTGGAGTGTTGATGGAGATCGTGAGATTGAAGAGATGCATTTTTAATTAAAGCAGAGAAAAAATTAATTAATTGAACAAAATGTCATTGGAACATAAGGGGTTGATGGTGGAGCACAACAGAAACCTGCATGTTCATCTGCATGAATGGATAGAAGCTGTGCACCAAATAGCATCAACTTATTTCAGAAGCTTATGTCAACTTATGCCTCCAACGAAAAATACCAAACATTTTACTAACTATGAGAAACCAGAATGAGATGAAAAGGGTTGGGACTATGCTAAGCCCCCAGAGTTGATAATAAAAACAAAATTCCCTCACAAGCTGCTGTAGAACAGAAATGACGGCACATTCTACAGCACATAATGAACAATAGGGCGCGCTCAGCCAAAATGCTTTAGCTGCTGGGAAAAAAAGGCTGGCACAGGATGTCACTGGTCCACAGCAGTAGTCTCACATAAGACGTATTTGTCATCTTGCTCTCATCTATTTGTCAATTAGATTTAAATAATCAATTCCTCATCCATTGATTTAGTAAAAGATTAGATAAAGTGCTGGTAAAACCAGATAAACCAATTCTTCCTTTCTTTGATGTAAACTGTGAAGCAAAAATGAAAAGGAAAAGCATCAACAGGATATAGAAACAATTGTGATGTGACATTACGAGTGGACGTGAAGCCTATAAATATCAATAGGCTTCCATATTACATAATTTCTTACCTTTTAAACAAAAAGAAAAGCAAGAGTTGGGTTCACTAAAAGTTTTTTAGTTAATATCCACTTTTATATGTGCTCTCAGACACAGTAAGTTATTTTTCCAAACTATATTCACTTCAAAACTACATATTTATTTTTGACCTGCGGTATGACTACATTTTATAGTCAAGCTCCCTCTCACTTGGAGTAAAACGCCGGGATCTGGCTATCACCTGGAGCCAGAGGGAGATTTGACAACAAAAAAAAACCTGAAAGCGTTTTCCAAACAGGAATACCAGATATGTTCAGGAAAATGGACTCATGTACTTCACAGTGGGTGTTTTTTTGCTGGAGGTGAGCCCTCACAGCTGGAAGTGTGTGTATGTGTGTGTGTGGGGGGGGAGTGTGTGTCTACAGCAGACAGCCATGCTGCGTGTGGAAAACTCCACAGGGTTTTAGAGTATGCAAAAAGTTATAGATACTCAAATCTGTTAATGTCAAATTGAATTCAATTCAGTTTAGTCTTATTTGTCATGCCAAGGCACTTCTGAAATAGTCATAATCATAGAATTAAAATCCTATCAAATATAATACATTTTATAGGTCATATTGATACTGAGTCAATAAGGAAAAATAGCTGCTTAATGACGGAAAAGATTAGATTGGACCAATGCATCTCTTCAGTCCAATGCACCATCCTGAGTGTGCAGGAGGAAACCTCCCTAAAAACTTTGAGGGCCGCATTCTTCCTCCATCACCTACTGTTTCATAAAACAACGGCTAGGTACTTTAGATGTCAACATAAAAATTAAAGCTACTTCAAGATGCCATTTTTTGTTATTATTGCAGATTTGACCTTTAATGGAATTCATGGAATTTGACAGAAGTCAACAGAAACAACAACTTTTCTAATTAGCTTACAAATGTGCCGAATGGTGGGGTGGCAGCAAAATTAAAATGGTAAAAAATACTATTCACACAAGCCTTTTATTTGTAATGGACCCCTGCATGGAGTTTTTTTTAAACAAAATATATATTGCATCAAAACCTGAATGTAATGTTATAATTAAATATGATTCATTTCAAAATCTTTGATAAGAAAATAAAATAATACACGTGACACTGGAGAATGACGCTGTGTGTTACCATGTAGCAGAATACAGTTCATGTTTTTCACACATTACTTCACCCAATACAAACCAGCCAATTTTATTCTTTACACTTGGTTCCATTCAACTTGTTTTGCATTTTATTTCTTTAGATAAAAATCTAAAATATCTCAAAGACATTCACTTGGTAAGTTGGTTGATCGGCGATGTTCCAATGTTAGTGTAACTTTGTTTGTACTAATGAACCTTTGATTCCTGTCATCACTGTTACTTAATAACGTGAATTCACACATTGTTCTGTAACTGTAATCCTACTGGACTTTATCATCTTTTTTGACCAGCTTATGAGACAGACTACTACCCCTGTGGCTTTAATTTAACTGGAAATACACAGACCAAACTCCACAAAACTGTAAATTATAGGGAGTTACACGTTAAAAAAAATTAAGTTTGGTCAGTTAGAATATGCAATTGAGTTGAACTGGTGAAGGAGTAATGCTCACTTAAGATGAGTTAAATTTATGATTGGGAAATCATTGTATATTCTGGTAATCTAACTCCTTTATACTTTCAACTGCTATTTCTTTTCCATTAGGAACTCAAATACATCCACCACACTTATTCAAGTAACGCTTACATTTTTTAAGACGAGTTACCTCGATTTTTTAAAAGCACATTTTACTTATCCGGGTTTACAGTATAACCTGTAGACAAATACTGCACAAACTGCACAAACAGGCAGGATTTATTTAACGCTGAATAAAAGCAGCGTTTGCTGGCTCCACTTCAGGCCGGCGCCTTTGGTGGAGCTACCACCTGTAATTACATCATGCCCATTTAAGTTGCACGTATCCAGTTGCTGAGTTGGTAATATTTCCTTTACAGAAAGCGTTTTAAAGCGAGGTGAGAGCCTGAATAAATTATCAGCCAAAATGACACGGCTGTCCAATACGTGTTGTGTTTAAACTGTCTTTAAACTGTCTTTCATTAAAAAAAAAAACACATCATTTGTCCGGTTCGTTGTGTTTACTTAGTTATCTTTATCTGGTTCCCATTCTAATTCAGAAGTTTTCAATGTAAATCACAATCAGTTAGGTCATCTGTGGTCAGTGAATGAGAGGAAACTTATGGGATTTAAAACTCTTTCATCCATTTGACTTTTTCTTGATGGATCCCACCAGTAAATCTAGTCATTAGACATTTTCTCCTCATCCCGAGGAAACACACTAATGAGCTTTTAGGACTTTGGGGTTTTGGTTCTATTCTGGTTTGTTTTCTAGGTTGTTTCCCTGAGTTCTTACCAGCTTCCTGTGTCTTTACTTTGGCATTGGTCTCAGTTTCCTGTGTCTTCCCCTTGTGTCACTGGGACTACTTCACTGCTTCAGTTCCCCCCTGTTCTCGTTATCTACTCAACTCGTTTCAGCTCTGTTCCCCGAGTCACCTGCTTTTCTTCCACTAACCACTCCCTCCTCTATATCCTGGTCAGTCATTGTTTCCAGTCACGGCAGATTCTTCTGTTCTCAGGACATGTTACTCTGCCCTGTCCAGTTTCTGCTGTGTCTCCTGGGTTGGTGTCCATTTTGGACACAGTACAACTTTTCCCATGAGAGGTGAGATAATGGACATAGTAGTCCCGTTGTTTAGCTGAGCTATGTAACCCAAGCAGCCGTTGCATAACACAGAGCTATATTTCTCCAGGGGGTCAAGAGGAAGACTGACCACGCCAAAGAAACCAACAATGAACGTTCACACAAGCCGTTCAGGCCCAATAAACCTGATCAGAGAGGATGTTTGGGTCGGACCCGAGCTGGACTGACAGGAAAAGGTGAGTCGTTATGTTCTGTAACCAGGTTAGAAGTGAAATGCTTTCTCTCTTTAGTCCATTTTGTATTTCTCTGAGAGAACCACCACATAAAGGACAAGCTGCAATGACCTGTGACCAGAAGTTCAAAAGATGTCCAGTTATAGGTGGGCCAATAAAAACCTGCATTTATGTACGTGTGCAAGTGGAAGGTTTGCATCTTTTCCCCCAAAACTATAGTACCATGTGCACCTCATGAATTTCTGGTAGATTTTATTCCATGCAAACGAGGACTATTTGTGTAACAAAACCAAATCAGTGGAAGAACATAGTCAAACGTGTCAGTTCTGATTTAAATGAGGAATGACTGGGTTTCTTTACCAATGATCACCATTGAAATGGGTACACTGTTCACATCCTCCTCATGAAAACCTGAGGGACCACTAAATCTTACTAGTGTCTACTTGGGCAATTTGTGCTTCAACTGATAAATATAAGTGTAGAATTACCTGTCGGTGACACAAAGAAACAAACTGACACAAAAAGTTAGTACTATTTGAAACTGAACACTTACAGAAAAATGTGGCACAAGTTGCCTGATGTGGACAACCCTGCTTACCCGCTATACAACACAATTAAGCACACGGTGTGTTCAGTCAGAGACTTCCTCAGTTGAGCTGCAACAAATGACCACATTGGAGGTCATTTGTGTCATCAGCAATAGTCACATGCAACAATTGTTTATTTCTAATAAAACATGATGCAAAGACTGCATAATTCTAAATGAGAATTCCCCTTTGGCATAATTGATGATTAATGTTTTTTCTTTTGATTTTCATCTATTTTTTGTTCCTATTGTATATGTCTGTCT
>JABUIW010000061.1:111599-127991 GCA_013363375.1 Menidia beryllina
CACACACACACACACACACACACACACACACACACACACACACACACGCACACACACACACACACACACACACACACACACACACACACACACGCACCCAGAGCTCAGTTCATTGCTGTCTGCTGTCTGAACTGTGAGTGATGTACAGCATACCTGCTGCCCTCCATCGATACGGTGGACATAACGAAGTACCACATCCTACTCCATTTACACCTCAGCCCCACAACACACACACACACACACTCCTCATCTTGGAGGAACAGTTTCAATTTTCAGGTTGGGATGATGAATTATGAAATGTTGAAACTGGATTCTTCAAAGTGACCTTGCACATTGAGCGGGGGCTTCATTAGCGCCCACTCTCTGTTCTCCACCCGCTGAGCGAACACACAAACACGGGGGGGGAACCTCGGATCTTTCGGCTCCAAGAGCTAATTCAATTAAAACAAATAACTAGAATGTGGAGAATGCATCCATGCTTGTGTTTGGGGAGCTTTCTGTACATAAATGCTCTGTTCCCCGGGCTCAGGCCGAGCTGTGGCCAGTGATCGTCCACCCCTCTTCTTTACTTTAATGGCTATTGATTCTTAATTGACTCTTTCGTGTGATTTAAAGACCTTGGAATGGCTTCGTATCACAAAGTTCACATGAAAATCCGGGCAACCTAATTCACCACCAGTGGAGGACAAAGTACTCAGGTCCGTTTTTCTTGAGTAAAAGTCCAGATCCTGGAGGTCAAATATTATTCCAGTGAAAGTCAAATTCGGTCAAATTATTACTTGAGTTTAAATATGGAGTATTTTCTTTCAAAAGTACTTGAACATTTTCAATCTTGAGAAAAAAAAAAAACGTTTTAAGTGCATTTTGTTGGAGTGCACTCTACAACAATTGGGAAAAACTCTCTGACGGGACAGTGACTCCAAATATATGATAACAGCTTCATAAAGCTTTTCCGGACCTTGATTTGATGCATTCTTCATTCCCTCCTCAGTCACATTGGCTGTGGAAGCCTCATCCTGTACCTAAACCGGTCCCTCTAGACCCCCACAGTCACATAATCCCACCTGTCCAGTCATACACGGGCTTGTTGCATTGTGTGTGTTTCCCAGGGGCCAAAGACGATGTGTGCTGGGGCAGGGATTTGAACCAGCGACCCTCTAGATGCAGAGCCAATGCCCACGCACGAGACGTGGCTCAGTTTAAATAAGTAAAATACATTATAATAAATGTTTTCAGCAGATGTCAAAGGAAAGATGGAACATGAAATATAAGGTGATGGTTTACACCAGAACAACTTGAGAAAAAACTAAAATGATAGTCTAACCCAGGTTTCTGTATCATCAACCGTCTGAGCACGCCCAGTGTAGCTGTACGGCAACACTCAGCGGACAAAAATAAATCATCTTATTTTCTACCTACCACAGGTAAGCAGTGAATTATTATACAGCGTGTCAGAGGGACAAAGTAGAGACAAACTACATTAACAAACACGACCAACAGAAGTAACGAGTAGCAAAAGTCCTATAAGACATTTAGTGGATTAAAAAGTACGATTTTTAACTTTAAAATGTAGTGGAGTGAAAATTTGTTTAAAAAAATATTCACTTTACTAAAGTACAAATTCTCAAAAAATGTACTTAAGTACAGTACTCAAGTGAATTGACTTTATTACTGTCCACCTTTGTTCACGACTTGTCTAATTTTATTTAGTTAAACTGGAGTTTTTAAGTGTCAACAAAGGAAATCTCACTTTTTTTTTTCATTTACAGTGAAAGTACATCTGTTTAATTAGGCAAACAAATTCAAAGCTCATTATTACTTTTTATTTTATTTTATTAACTTCAGTCAGTATCCCTCCAGACTGGTCATTTTTTGTTTTGTTTTCAGCATTAATAATGTCATAGTTTTTATTTCAGATTTGACCATAAAATGTTTATTAAAATCCAACTGTTGTGAGTACATTTTTTTTTTGTAACAGGAGGTGCAATATTGAAAATGGTTGATATATGTTCATGACAGTTGGCAGGTAAAAATGTCGTACATATCGAGTCTTAATCCAGGAAATATTTAGAGAAAACTGATTTGATTTACTCTCCTCTTTTTGCTTGAAAAGAAGAGAATACCGCCCATGTAATGGCACAGGTAGCGGTTGTTGTTTTTATTTCATGCTACTTATACATATTCTGTTGTGCATGTATAACTTTAAATGGACTATTTCACATCTTTGTTACTTTTACATTTTTTTAAAAAGCTCAGATGTACTTTGACAAGGCAGTTTGCCTCAGATCTGACCAGGTTGTCAAAAGGTCAAATGTCACAGAAGTAGTGATGCAAGCAGATAGGCAGGTATGCCAAAAAAAGTTAAAAAAGATAGAAAAGGACTGCATTCACTTTGCTGCTCAGTGGAGTAAAAGTGTTGTCGCATGACTTTTAAGAAAACCTTCCTCCAAGCCGTATGAAAACCAGCTCCAGGTGTGTTTTTCCTGTTTAAATCTGCAGCTGCTCCTTCAGATCGCTGAAGCTGCTATAAAAATGCTAAAAAGCTTAAAGAGTAGAGGCATCAACAGAGCTTTGCACTGTATACATTGTAGTTGAACGCTTTTCAGGAATCTTTGATTTGACGTTCTAAACAGAATTCCATATCTTTGAACACAAACGCCATGTTCCTTTATGTTACTCTGGGCACCTTTAGGGCTCACCAGGCAGCAGGCCCCCCATGCTGAGCGGAGAGCCAGGGTTCGATTTTGCCCCCGGGCCATTTATTCCATTTTGATCCGGTCTCTCTGTCCAGTTCATTTTCCAGTTGTCTAGGAAAAAAGAAAAAAACCCACCAACAAAAGAATCTAAAAGTGGAATTCTGTTGTGTTTCTGTCATTTTTACAGGATGACCTCAAACACATGCATTAAAGTGACAGTAGAAAAGTTTGTGAACCCCAACACCATGTGCTTCTGAATCATCATTTTCGAGGTCAGTGACTTTGGTGGCGTCCATAACGGGCCCCAAACAGCGCCGGACTGCCAGCAGGCTATCAGGACGTATCACGCTTTTCCAGCTCTGTACAAAATTGTTTTTCTGAGTGGTCTCCTGACAATTTTTGGAATTCCACTTCACATTTTTGTCATCACTTCAACATGAAAAAAAGGATTAGAAAAACTAAACTAAAATATTTCTTTCTATATTTGCTTGGCTAAGTGGGAAATTCTGAAGAGTTACTTTAAGAAAAGCTGTACAGAGATGGAGATTATACATAAAGATAGAATTATCTCAGGACTTACCATCTATTTCTTTCTGGTTTGTTACTTTTTGACCCCATACAATACTATTTTGTGACTTTCCTCTAGCCCAAAATAGATGCCATGTGTCCTTTACTCATGCAGGCCACTATGACCTGGTATTGTGCCCACAGAATATGCAGACTTGTGTGTTCATGAGAGCAGCTGAGTATAACGAACTGGCTTTACTCATGCAGCAATGGTGGCATTTACATACTGTTCCAGTCCTCTCCTTTATTTTCTGTAACCTAAACCAAGTACTCTTGCTTTCTAACTCTAAGTAAGTGATGTTATCGCCTAAACTCGAGCAGGAGGGGAATAAGTGTCATATCAAGTTGTTGCGTTGACAAGACAACAAAGCAACCTGTGAAATGACATGTATTCAGCCACTCACATTGAAGTTTGTCATGAAATTGACTAAAGGCAGCCTGAGAGTGAAAATCCTTCACTCTTAACCATTGTGGAAGTTGTTATTTAGGGATGAAAGGGGGTTCAAATGAACCACTTAGTAATGTACACAGGTGTAATCTATGCTTTAGTTCAAGGCTGGAGTTAATTCACATTTTCTTTTTTTCTGGAACCAATCTTGAATCCTGTATGTACATAAAAACAAAAAGCCTGCTTTTCTTTGTCTTTGTGTATTCAGAATAGTGGTAAGTATTGCTCTGATATACTTCCCTCGGCAGTTATATCCCCCTGTCCTCCTCATTGTCTAATCATTATTAGAAACTAGAAAAAGATTAGAAAGCCTGAAATTGTCTAGTGTTTCATATTCTGTGATTTCAAATGAAAACTCCACAAACTCAGAACCTAAGAAAGTTGATATATCAGACTGTGATAAAGTGGAGGGACCAACCAAAGATCACAAAAACCACAAAACAACACGAGACTGATTTTAAATCTTCACCGTTTGGCATGGCAGAAAATGAGAGTGGAGACAGGCAGAGGGGCCAGTTTCCCTCACAATGTGAGCAGCTGCTCACCTCTTCTGGCTCAGAAGGACAAAGAAGCACACATCCCGAGGCCGCTGCTCTGGAAACAAAACCCCAAAACCTGACGGCCCAGCGGAAGCTAATATGACAGTATCTTCATCCTGGATCTGTCCTCATCTCCTCAGCGCTCTCCTGTCACTCCTCACTGTATCGTTTTACTCTTTCGTCTATCTGTTACCACTTGTGACTACCAGCTTTCCACGCTCATCTGGTGTCCTCCATTCAACAGTCACTCCTTTAACTTTTACCTCTCGGTAGCTTCTCTAAGCTAATTTTTCCTTTCTCCTTGTACAGCTTCCTGTTTAAAATGTTCATTTTAATCTCCCTAACCTCAAATAATACATTTCTGATTTGTTTGTCTGTTAATAGGATCTGTAGGAGTTCAATTTGGGGAGAAAAGGAACCACGGGTGCAAAGGTGATATGCATGTTATTGGGCCAGAGGCGGGGCACAGACTGGACAGGTCCCCAGTCCATCCCAGGGTCACACTTATGGGACACACAGGCACACACACTCACATTCACTCCCGAGTACAATTTGGAATCATCAAGTAATTTAACATGCATGCTTTTGGAATCTGGGAAAAGTCTGGAGCATCCAGAGGAGAGAATCCACGCCTGCATGTGGAGAAAATACGAGCTCCACGCAGAATGGACTTGTTAACCCGATTCTTTTCTTGGAAACTGTAAGATAGTGTGGTCTAGGGTCTCCAAAGTGAGCAAAACAAACGGCATAAATCACCAGATTCCAGCGTTTTCTGAAGAAATTTATTTTATTTTCCTCCTCTGAACCCCCCTCTGGTCTCTTTTTTTTCCTTTTAAAGCCAATTGGCAACACAGCTGCACATAATTGGGCCAAGCCACAATCAAACAGGTAACAACGGAACAAAGACAAAATCTAAACAAAAACAAGAATAATATTAATCTAATATACAAACTCATCCTAATGAAATAATGTACAAAATAAACCCTGCCAAACAAGAAAACTCAAAAGTTACTTTAAAGAAAAACAAACAAAGCAATACTAGAAAAAACCCTCTAATTGGTAGATCCCAGCAAGATAATCAGTGACATCATTCAGCCATTCAACAGGAAGCACTGGGCCGGCCACTCCCACACTCCTGACCTGCTGCAAAACTACAAGGGAGAATGGTAAATAAAAAGAAACACAAATACCAAGATCTACAAGTTCAACCAATAATTCAAAAGTGGTAGCTTTAAACTAAACATATAAATAGATGGAAACTGCAACACAATATCAACACAAACAAACCCGGGATAGTAAATGAAGCACGGTTGCAGTAATGTTTAAATCTAAGCATGTTAACCTATTACAAAAATAAATGTATCAAAATAATAAAGGGACAAATGGTGCACATGCACTGAACCACTTTGTCACAGAAACCTGAGGATAAACCAGAGTAGATCAAAAGTATATAAAATGACATTTATTGGGTCACAGGCAAAGTATTTCAGCGCTGGGCTCTTCACAGACAAAAAACTCTCTTCCAGGGTCTCAGTCGGCCAGTCGAAAATAAAACGATCAGTAATTTACAAAGATCATGTGATAGCATACAATGCTAAAGTGAGTCATTATAGTCACATTCTAACAGACTCCAGCTGGGAATTGAACAGGGGACCTCCGAGGGAAAAAATGAGTAGCCCACCAGCTGAAAATATATAAATTGTTACAGGGAGATCAATATAAAAAGACTTACATGTCTGTAATACCCTGAATATTCTGCCAAATATAAACAGAGACTGAAATGGGACACAAAGATGAATATTGTTTGCTGGATGTATCTTTACCTAAGAAGCAGGATGTGAGAAATTATGTATTTTTTTTATGCATCTGAATCTAAAGGCTTGAGAATAATCTAATCCTGATTATTGGCCATGTCTCTTGTGTATGAATGTCTTATGATTCCATGACTATTTTGATATTATGTACTCTAAATGCTGTTTTTAGTGTTATGCATTAGCATTCCTCACCTTAGAGGGACTCTGGCTCTCTAAGGTGTTCTTTTTCCCATCATATTACAGACCCACTGCTCATTAATACAGAGAGGAGTCAGATGATTTGTGGACATCTGTCATTAAACTGTGAAGACGGATCGAGACCTGGGTGACACCTTTAAAGCTCTGAGTGCCCCCAGGGGCGCAGTGGCCACAGAGATGATGAAAAAGAAACTTTAAGCCACTCTTCTGTCTTTAAAAAGGCTGCAAAGAAACCATCAATCACTCTTACTGTGATCCAGGAGTCCTCTACAGAGGAGAGTAAAGTATCCATGTGGCACGAGACAGACCGTGAGGGTTAGTGCTCGTGTTCCAGTTGGATGGTTGGTGGTTTTTGTGGAAATGTCTACGTAGGAGACACCCTTCATTTGCTCATTGGCGTGTACAGTGTGCATAAACCATGTACACAATGGGGAAGTGGCGGGATTTTTTATGTTTGAAAAGTAAAGGCTGTTTAGAGTGTAGAACAGGTTATATATCAAATTGGCTATATATTTGTTGCTGAACATCAAAAATGGAAGCACTGTTGGTAAAACGTCAGCCAACCTGCTTTCTGGTTTTAGGAATGGATCTAAACAGACTGAGTGGTGAATAAAGATAAGGGTAAAGATTCTCTGATGTAATCCTAAAGGGCCAATGTTATCGGGATGATGCTTCATCTTGTTTCTCTCTTTATTAAACAGTTATGCAGAGACAGGATCGAGAATAATTACATAAAGCGCGTTCACAGAAAAGCTGCTCCTGAGTGTGTCCTGAGACTGAGACTGGACACTATTCTGGTGAGTTCAAATGTCCTGCAGAGTCAGACATTTTGGCTTCGAAGGACAAAACGTTGACAGAAATACCTGATGATTTCAATTCAAGACAATTTCCACCAAGTTTGGTGACACCTGAGATGACTGTCCTTGGTTTAAAAGGGAAAAAAAGCACTCAGCTCAACCCACTTTTGTTTTAATTGGTAACTCTTCCCAAAAGTGGAGTTCCAACCAAATGAAAACCATCTAAATGATGTATTTAAAAGCCCTGTTGGCTTTGAGATAATGCAGAACTATTTAAATACATCTCTTTTCCTTTACGCCATGGCATGGCTGAAACATTTCCAATAAAATGTGAGAAACAACATATGACAAAACACCATTTTAATTTTTAAAGTGTCAACATGGTTCTGCGGAGGGAACAGCGTTCGTCATCCAAAGCAGATTCAATATTCTGTCGTGCCTGAGTTGTGTTTTGTAGGGAAGAGCTGACGAGTCCATGAGCTGGGAGCTTGGAGAAGCCGTCCCCACGCTGACACCTGACGTCCCTGCCGGCCTGCTGCCTCTCCTCCCCCCCCCCCCCCCCCCTCTGCGCCCCCGCTGCGCCCCCGCTTCTTCCTGCGGGACGCGGAGCTCCGCCTCGGATGATGAGGCTGCCGCCGCTGTTGGGCTGATCACCGCTGATCCGGGAGCTGCGCCTCCTTAAAGCGACACCCGGCCTCGGTTATTACCCTCCGCGGCCGGACAGGAAGCGACGGGAGGGAGGAGGAGACGCTCCGGGGGAGCAGCATCCATCTTCCCTCCGCCGGATGCCGCGCGCCGCCTCCTCGTTTCACCGCCTCGGGGTTATGAAATCGGCTGTAATCTGACCCTCCTTAGAAAGATTCGTAAAGCCACCCTCGTCTTCCTCCCTGCCTACATCCTCCGCGCTCCATCCTGGGACGCACCGGAGCGTCGGTGCGTCACGTTCGGCTCCTCCGTCACCTCTCTGTCCCATAGATGTTCAAATCGGCAGCCAAAGCGACACCTCCCCCCCCACCTTCCTGCTCGAAGACAGTCAGAGGGGCCTGTAGAAAGCGTCAACACGTCCACGGTTACGCGCACCGGCCGGTCGTCCCGTTCGGGCCTTCTGCGTAAACCCGCGCCCCCTTCCTCGACCCCCACTCCGCAGATGGAGCCCGCTGCGAGGTAACGCGACCGCCCTGCGACACCTCCCGCCTCTCCCCCCCCCCCCCCCCCCCCCCGCATGGAGCCCTGACGCCCCCAGCATCAGCCCCAGCCTCAGCCCGCCGCCGATGAGCTGCCCCCGGCTCCCCGCGCTGCCCGCGTCCTGGCCGCTCGCGGAGCGTCTGATCCGGGGGGGCGGCTGCCCGCAGCGGGGCAGGATGGTGCGCGTCGCCAGCGCGCTGGGACTCATCATCTTCAGCGTGGCGCTGCTCATCCTGTCGCTCATCAGCTACGTGTCCATCAAGAAGGACTTCCTGCTCGGAACGCCCAGATACGGAGCCAGCGGGGGGCCCAGGGGGACCTACATGTTCCACGCGGGGTTTCGGTGAGTACAGGCCAGGTCTCCTGCACATTGCAGCATCTCAGTGTTTGGAGTTGATCCCCTCCTCCTATACATTTAAGGAGCAGGTTGCCTTTAATGTGGTGGCCATCAGAACAGCCGTATCTGCTTGTGTTTCTGGGATGCACCACATGCTTGAAAAGAAAAAAGGAAAATATCTCAGGGGGGTGTCATCCTGTCCTTGGAAGGCCTGTCTGGCCTGGTCCTGTCATTTTGCTCTAATACCACCTTAATAAAGTCCTCAGGCTCATCATTCTCCAAGTATAACATATAACATACTCGTGAAGTTTGCTGAGTAAAACTGGCGAATAGTGACCTATTAAAAATACGATTTCCTGTTCTATTTATTTTAAAATCACGTGGTCATGGGGAAATAGAAAGGGGAACACCAGAAGACATAAGATAACACAAATATAACGTGAATCTAACCAGCCAAACGCGGCTGTGCTGTGTGTTTGTTATGGTGGAGGGCTTTAAAGCTAGACACATTAAAGGCCTCTCATCTTTAGCCATCGTTTTGCAGACTTGCATTCGTTGTGTCGTTGTGAATAGCAAGCCACCAGCTCTGGACGCCATGGTGTAAATCTGTACTTGTGAAGTCAGCATCGAGTGTCTGGTGACACTGACATACCAGTATTCCTTTTTCCAAATCATCCTCACATGCATAAATGTGAGGAGAGATTGTAGGGCACTTTATCATCGTCATACAGCTCACATTTACATGTTTATGGTGAAAAGTTGGGATTCAGATCCCAGTTTAAGAAGCCTAATAGATAAGTATACAAATCAAGAAGTTGAAGAACAACAACAGTAAAAATATAACAAAAAATATAACCAACGGAGAGCAAAAATGTATATATATATAAACGTAATAAGGGAAAATGCACTTTTTATTGAATGAGATATTGCACCTGTGCAGTTTTGTTTGAAGTATGGAACAGAACTTAGTTTAAGTGATGGATTTAGAGGGTTTCAGAAAGCCTGTTAGCCACACAGCTAAGCTAACAAGAGCTAATGGAAACTCCAGTGTCTCCTTTTTACCCATACATGAAGATACAGATTTGAACTGTGTCGGGGATCACTTCAGAGCCCTACATGGGACGTCCTGCAGGACTTTGAAGGGGAATAGCTCTTTATGCACACCTGATATTAATCCGGTGCAGTCCTCCTGGTGAATCAGCTAAAAATCAGTGCGCCTGAAAACTGCAAGCAGCAGGAATATTTAAAAAAGCCCCAGACATATTGATATGTACATGATTAAGTAGACAGGCACGAATGCATAGGATTTAAATAAGTCACAATTAGTTAAATGTGGAGTGGCATAGCTTAGCTTTCTCAGCTATTTTGATCACATGCAAGCTATGCAAAACAAGAGGCAAATGTCCATACAAGGTAAATGACCATTATGTAGCATCTAACATAATATTAAAAACAAATGGAGGGATGTTTTAACATGTTCCCCACAGGGCATGTTCTGAAAGCATCCACACTCACTCTGTGTTTCTCTAAATGAACGGCTTGTTTGAAACTATGTGGTCTATCTGGTGTCAGAAGTTGCCAAAAGCCACAGAAACCCGAATCAGTCAAGTCTGCTTCCTCTTGACCCGTTCTCCACTTGGCTCGTTCTGCTTCTCTGTTACCACTCATTTTCCTCCGCGGTGCCACTTTTATCACACTTACTGCTGAACAGAACTATCATTAAAAGAATCACAACACAGTTGTTGTGATTCTTTTAATGATAGCTCTGCTATCTCAGTCTGACCGTCTCAGCAGTGTTAGTTTAGATAAATGTCTTCTGTCATAGTTTCAGCACATTAATGATGAATTCACAGGGAATCTGCTGTTTAATCCAGTCGAATGGTCCCTATCTAACTTCAGTAGTGGATTTTATGTCTTTATGAACACAGCTTTGCTCAAATAAACTCATCTGAATGCTGGGCATCCATAGTGAATGTATGTCATCATTAAGGAACACAGGGCATCTGTCACTTAATCCCTCAGATGGTAAATGGTCGAAGATTTGCCATCCGAATTAAAGTTCGACGACTGAAAAGCCTTTTCTGTTTCATAAGTTGGAGTGCAATTCCAGTATTTATTTTCTTATTACTTTTATAAATCATCAAGGTTGTAATCCAAGGAGGAAGAAGAAGTCATACCTCTGTGCAGACTTTAGGGGATTGGGAGAAACTGGGAATGTTTCTGGAGGAGCTGGGTCATGAAGGCAGACTGGGAATACTGGAATACTGCACATTAAGACTCCAGATTATAGATGTTAGCATAAAAGAAGGAGAGAGTGAATTATACTCTCCTGAGAAAAAAAAAATAGACAGTATATAATGACTTAGAGCAATTTCGATTGATTAAAAACAGATAGGAATTTCAACAGCACTGATTCCATCAGTGGGCTGTGAAAAAGCCAAACGCTGTCGTTGTATAACTTTGCAGTTCTGTCACTTGATTCCAAGCTAGACTAAATGTTTCACCATTCAGAGGGAGGGATTATTCTCTTGGACACTCCGTTAGGCTGTTAATGTGAAACATCTGTGCAGGACAGCAGAAAAAAAACAAAAAACAGAAGGGGCGAGAATGGGTCGGCTCTGTTTTGAAGCAGATGAATGACTGCTACTACAAGTCTTTTCACACGCTGGTTAAGAGAAAACATGCCTAAACGTATAGAAACAGAACTCTGGCTACATTCTTTATTAGAAATATTAGGAGGCATTCATCTGCTCAGTCAACTTGAAAGTTATTAATCTCCTTTGCACAGAAAGTGTGACCCACATTGAGGCTTTCCATGTAAAAAGATGATTTCAAAAAGGCTTTCTGTGGCTCTCATGAAGAACACGCCTTGGGAAAGCGTTGTGTGAGCCTTTTTTGGGTAGGACATGGCGCACAGAGCTGAAACGGCGTCCGTCTGGAGGCCGGTGAGCCGTCCTTGGCTGACGGGATTTACGGCGAGGGCCGGGTCATTTTCATCCTTTCCTTCATCTTCTGACCATCACCACGGGCCAAGGCTGCCCTCGGCGTGAGTTAGATGGGGAGGAGAGCATCGCTTTGGAGAAAGTACCAGACAGATCTGTTGAAGTTTCCCCGCTGTGTTTTTGTAGCACGCAGAGCCATTTATTTTCAGGAGGATGGGGCTGTAATTTCTGTTTCTGTCCTCCAACACATCAACATACATGAAAAACTACAGGCCAGATCATAATGACCTGGATATTCTCAGGGATTTTAGCCAGCTTTTCACCCACGTTTCCGTTTTCTTGAAGCTAATTGCTGTGTGAACCGTGATAAATGATCATGGACCTCCAAATTGTTACATTTAACCGCTCAAGAATGTGTTACTCTCTCATCTGAATCAGCTTTTCTCTGTGAAAGCAAAGCTGTAAGAGAATTAGGACACAATTTATTATGTTCGAAATAGTAATGAGGGGGAAGCTCAAGACTTTTATAGAGAGATTGTTTACCATCTCATTAGTTCAGGATACCCAACCTTTATCATTTAGAAAAACAAAAGATCATTTTGGTTAGATTTAGTTTCTGAAGACACTCAGTAGATATTCAGCAATTTAGGATATTTGAGATCAGGGAAAAAAACAAAGTCAAGCCTACAATAAAATGCTAATTTATCCACCAATGATTAACTTTAATGATTTATATTATGATGCAGAGAGAATCTGTTTGTGTTTGTTTTACTGTCATCCATTGGCTTCACTTCAGAGCTGTTTAGGTAAGTTGAGGTGGAACCTGCTCATCTTGTCTTGTGTGACGGTACGAGGCAGCGACAGAGGTTGTGCGGCAGGTGAAACGGGCCTTTGGTTGGGTAACACCTGCTTAACGTGACGCAGCGCTGCAGGTCTTAGCTTCTTCTGTTAGCGCCAGACATGACCCAAAAAGCCCGACCTGATAAATCTGTCTTTTATCATCCAAAGCTTTTCATCACTTCACAGCAATTACACCCCTGGAGCAGCCAGCTGTGCCATCTAATCAGAAAAAGTGTTTGATTATTTATTTATTTATTTATTTATTCATTTAATTGTTTATTTATTACAGTGTGCATTACAGTATAATACCAGAACTGCATGCCAGGTCTTTAAAGACTCCTTCCTTATCTGAGAGATGACATTGTGTCGTTCATAAAGCAACTGGTCCTAAGAACAAGATGACAATGAATGAGTTGTATTTGTTTGTTTTCCGTTTGCTCCACCTTCCTGCTGCAGTGAGAGGCCGCCTCGCAAACCCGACCTGAGGTGAATACTGAGCTTTGATCTGCCGCATAAAAAGCAGGGATACATAACGCTCGCCCTTCGATCGATTGAATAATCAATCGATCTGACTGTTTATCTATCTATCTATCTATCTATCTATCTATCTATCTATCTATCTATCGTAATCGTTCCAAATTCAGCAGCTTTTTGCTTCCCTTCTGTTTGGCTTAGCTGATACCTGCAGCCACTTGTCTGTATCACAAAGCGACGTTGAGTCTAAGACACTGAGTTTGCCGTTGCACTGTTCTTTCTAATCTAATATTCATTCAAAAAATAAAGCAAAATCTCATTTTGTTGGAAGAATACGTCTCACCACATGATGGTGGCTCATCATTTGGCTCTTGAATCAAGACCCTAACCCTACTACAGGCCTATTACTGTTAAAACTGTTAGGGAAACTTGGGGTAATTCATTCAATCTAAGTAATAATTTCCCAGAAGCTTAAGAACTAAAACGTTAAATGTTATCAAAGGTGATAGTTTCTGATACAAAGTGAGATTCCTACTATTTTGTGCCCGTTTTTAATATTTCATGCTAATCCAGATTTAACACTGTGTCAATCTGGCTTTATTGGTCTATTTATGAAGGTGGCTGATGCTTTAGCCACAGAGGTCCGCCCCCACCAGACACACTGATGCAGTCTGTCTTCATCTTTTCTGATTCATGCAAGATCAGCCCTAAGTGCTGCACATAACATCCGGCCCATTCTTTTTTACTGCAGCAGTCTACTCCTGAGATCCTCACGTATTGATGTTCTGTTAGCTACAACAGTTTAGTGCCAGTTAACGAGCTGGCTCCCAAATAAACCGGACTTCCTCATAAATTGGATCGTCACCTTCAGTTTAATGTGTCAGATAAAGCGGCAATCCATATATACTTTGTCTAAATATTTGGCTGGAGCATAGTGCTTTCAGGGGCTATTTGGAATAAAAAGTGACATCCACAAAGATGGACCTGTTGCTAATTCCTTATTACAACTCTCAAATGATTTGTCCTCTGAGTTAACTACGTCCATTTGCATCCAGGAAAAGACTTCGCATTTACGTCAGGAAAATAGTCTGAATTAAGTTTATTTTCAACTGCAGCTGTCTTTTTGAAGCAAAGGAATGGATCTGCAAAACAGCTTTTACGATCTTTGCATGTTTCTTTGAGGAAATTCTAGCTTTTTGGAATGGCCGATACTTCTAAAAAATTCTTGTAATATGGTTCCATATTACAACTCATGAATGCGAGTCAACATTAAGCTTTGGCACAGCATCATTGTAGGTCTGACACATCAAGAAATGCAGGCAAATGATCAGACAGGTAATAAAAGAAAATCAAATAGAATGGTATTATCTTTTCTCACTGTGTATTTCAGATATCCATCAGTTTCCAAACCTTAAACTGTTTATATTGAGTGCACACAGTTTTTTAGCGTTGTACATAGGATTTGATGTTTCTATAGTTTTAATTTCCCATAGTTTCTAAACGATTTTCAAATTCAGGACTAATTAAGTTTGAATAAAAGGGAGCAGGTATTCTGAAATCTTTCTGTTTATATGTTTGGTAACCAAGCTATCATTAATTTACAATGTTTTCTGTATATATTCAGTCTATTGCTAAATCAAATTGCTCAACAGGCTGGATTAACTCTGTTCTTTAATAATTCAATGTAAAATTACTTACTCAAACTAGTTTCTGGCATGGCTCGGTAATCTTTTCTGTGTGCAACTCTAACCAGCAAACGATGGAGCTTTAAAATCTGCTGTGAACAACCTGTCTGTCTACCTGACTGCTTCTATTTGTCTCTGTCTCCCATCAAGTTTCTCTTGCTAATGTTGAAAGCTGATCAATGTTTTTTTCCTCTCAAATGTGTGGTTAGAAGAGCTGAAATGCTTCTTAAAACATTTTTTTAAATGAGACTGGAGGAGGCTGAAATTAGAAGGCTGTGTTAACCTGGATGTCACTTCCTGCTCTGCCTAGCTCCCAGCTGGCCATGAAATATCTGGACCCAGCTTTTACTCCTCTGACCAATGCGCTGAGCGAGGATCTGCAGAACTCCTCCAAATGGAAGTACAACAGCTCTGCCTTCGGACAGCTGAGGTACGCACACACACACGCACACACACACACACACGCACACACACACACACACACACACACACACACACACACACACATACATACACACACACAATAAAGTGAGGACCAGCAAAATGTCCTCACTTTCCAAAAAAGACCTCACTTTGTTGGTTAAAAACTACTTATGGTTCTCACTCTGATGCAGCAACAAGGACACACACACACACACACACACACACACATACACGCACACAATAAAGTGAGGACCAGCAAAATGTCCTCACTTTCCAAAAAAGACCTCACTTTGTTGGTTAAAAACTACTTATGGTTCTCACTCTGATGCAGCAACAAGGACACACAGACACACACACACACACACACACTCTCTCTTCCCTGCAGCCGTTTTCTGATGCTCCTGAAAGTTTAACGGGCTTTTAGCACTTACGTTTCTGTAGTTGTGAAAATGTTTTCTGGTTCTTGAGCAAAAAGCAGTTTGCAATGCAACGGCGACAAAAAGGCGACTCGGCATTTGGATGAAAACATGTCATTTACAGTAAGTTCATCCTGAAGCCATGGGCTTTGGTTCAGGCTTTGAGTTCAGTCGGTTGAAAATCAGTTTAGTTTTGATCATTGTACATCAATTATTTGATTAGGTTAACGACACATTTAAGAGACTACATTTAGGAACCAAAAAAAGAAAATGTGTGAGCATCTGACGTGGAGAGTGGGCCCATTTGGTCATTTCTAAACTCCCTAAAATGTACCTTTAAGGGAAAATGGGTCTGACCACTTATGGGTTACGGGCAATACCTGCAGTTTAGATAATCTATGTAATTAACAGTAAATAAATTGTGAACTTCATTCAAACCTAATAAAGTTGAAGACTTTGACCCAAATAAAGTGCATGAACCAAAACAAGTACACTGACACAGTCATCATTCATTTCCTTTTCTCTTTTAGAGATATATTTTAGCTGTCTTAAGCATTCATAAGTCTCAGACTGACTTTTCTATCTTTAATTCCTTATTGGTAAAAAAGGCTTACTGATAGGTGCCATAGTGACATTAGAAAACATCTACATTTGACAAAAGGCTCATTTAAAACCAAAGAACATAAAACGGCAACAAAATAGCAGAAAAAGTGTACCTACATTAGATCCAGATAGCCCACTCTGCATTATGTTTGGTGCCAGTCGCAGATTAAGTATATCATACGACTTTCTGAGCTCATAGCTGGATCTGCTCGGACTCAGGGATTAAAATATATTGATCTAATTTGCCCATTATATCTATCAAGCTTTTGTCTTTAATCTGCTGCTTCATAAAATCTGCTTTAATGTGTTTACAGCTTTTAACTGGATTTATAGCTAAATATTTGGAGTGGCTTATTTTAATGGCCGTAAGTGGTACTGCACAAGGACCAATCACAAAAACACAACTCATTGTTTGAACTTCAAATGCA
>JABUIW010000061.1:136325-187296 GCA_013363375.1 Menidia beryllina
CATACATACATACATACATACATACATACATACATACATACATACATGCAGACAAATAAATAGATTAAATTCAATAGAAAGCTAATGATTCCTATCTCGTGTAGTTGAAAGGAAAAGTTCTCTTAACTTTGGCTCCACACACACACAGATACAGAAGAAAGCTGTTTGTCCTAAAATGCAAACAGGGATGAAGTCAGACCGCGGCGACCTTCTGGTCGATGCTGTCAGCGAGGGGAAATTCAGAGGTCAAAGGTTAAGCAGCGTCTTCTGAAGCTCTGTGAGGCTGCCAAGTGGAGGAAACACTAACAGTTCAGAGCAGAACAAAGCCATCCGGTGTCACCTATTAATAATGAAACAGTTTAGTTAGCGTGTACATTTCACCATGTTTGCTCAAGAAACTAAAATATTATTCTATCTTTTTAGTGACTAACTACATCTCATCTGTAAGAACAGTCAAATTGGGCACATTGTAAAAAAAAACATACATTAGTTCAAATCACAGACGAATAAGTTCTTCTGTGGATTTTTGTGGATTTTTTAAATAAATACTGCACAATGACGTCTGATTTGATGTGCAAAATACCTAGCAAGTTGTATATTATTTGAAGAGTAATGACTAAATTACATTCAATTTTATTAATGTCCTTTATAGTTACTTTTTTTTTAGTGTTGGAGATAAATAAAGTATTCTTTAAATTTGATTGATTTCTTAAGAGTAGTTGTCTGGTGACACACTAATGCCTTTTGACCTAAAAACAAACATGTTATTTGTTTGAA
This sequence comes from Menidia beryllina, assembly GCA_013363375.1. Lineage (NCBI taxonomy): Eukaryota > Metazoa > Chordata > Actinopteri > Atheriniformes > Atherinopsidae > Menidia > Menidia beryllina. Next base: position 137,103 of record JABUIW010000061.1, read on the forward strand.
GTATTCACAAATAACTTGGTTTTCTATTTATGCGCTGCTCCTTTCAGATGTTTTTCCACATTACAAAATACTCATTTAACATTGGAAATAGAAAATGAGGCATTCGAGGTCAGAAAAACATGATGGTTTCAGTTAAAGCTGAACCTGCAATAACATATTTATCAGAACATCCTTTTCTGGGATTACTGACTCACGAGTTTACCCAGTTAAAACACACCAGAGTTGTTTGGACACATGAACCAGATATCTTGTTTAAATACGGAGAAATGCCTTGCCACTGCACCGGGAAATGTCAGTGGTTTCCCACAGAGGCAAACTACTCAAAGCCCGCGCTCGTGCTAACTTTTAGGCTCAATTTAGAATCACCAGCTGATCTGATATGTGTGTGTTCAGAGTGTGAAAGGAAACCAAAGTTACCAGGGCAAACCAGCTCATGCATGGGGGCAAACCAGAGTCCTCTCTCTGTTGGGTGACCTCAATCCCACTACAGATGAATCCATTTTTATTAGAAATACTTTTACTCGCTCCGAACTGCTGAAAAGCTACAACCTGCTGGTTAATGATGTGATTATATGCACTCTGGAATGATCAATCATATCACAATGATAATGGACACAATGCAAAACAATCATTACAACTTGAAACAGTTCCAACCTAAACAGTTGTGCATATAACTGATGGTCCATTTCTTTGTTTGCAGTACATGCATCCCGTTTTTGAAGGAGGTGTGTTTGGGAGCAGGCGCTGGCAGAATGTAGGTCAGCGTGTATGTAAACGAGAGGGGTCAGATGGCGTGCGCTGGGGTTGGCTGACCTCTGACCTTCTCAGTCCGGCCGCATGTCATCAGCAGACCAACCTGCTGGAGTCAACAGCTGGATTTGAAAAACACTTTTTTTTAATGTAAAACACCAGGAATCGTCCTTATTGGGCAATGGGCACAATTTGTAAAATTTTATACGATAATCAATACATAAGCTGATCAGTTGCTGATAAAAAAACCTACATTTCTTGTCTTTTTATTACATATTTATTGAAATGAGTAATACTAAAACTTATGGTCGATAAATGAAAACAAAAAACATAAATAAAACTATTACAAGTGTGAATAAAAACACTGAATATTGGAGTAAAAGCCGACATGACAAAACTGTTTATAACAGGAAATGCTCGTTTCATTGTTAAGAGCTTTTCACCAATAAAAGAAGTTCAACCTAAATGTAAGGAAAAAAAAGAGTAGCCATAAATTCATTTCAGCAGGACAGTTAGAAAAATGGACAGTATGAACTAACTCTGAAATGTGACTGGAAAACCGGCAAATTAATATATCAATGAATCAAAAGATGGTGCCAAGGTGCTCAAAATGATTTTCAAATAGTTTTAAAGAATGTTTGATTGTTCTTTTATGTAAAGAAAAATGCATCCCACCATGTTTGCAATATCAAAAAAGAAAAAAAGAAAATTAGTGAAAAAGGGTTCAGTTAAAAGAACAGTTATTCCATAGACTTAACAGAAAAACACCTAATGAAAATTTACAGTTGCAACAGCAGTGACTAATTTCATTTCAAGTTTAATAATGAATACTCACATTACAGCAGAGACGTCCAGCTCAATGACGAGATAATGACCTTTCATAGAATAAAAAACTTTCAAGCACAAATGAACAATCAAGCACAAATGAATGGAGAAAAAAAGGAATTTTTTCCTACATAAAAAAAAATCTACATAAACCTAAATTACACAGACATTTCCAATGTGTGCCTTGTTTTATTTTGGAGCCCCAGACCCCCGTGTTTCAGTGTGGACACCATCTGTTCCAGGACTCCCCAAATCCCAAACACTTCATGTGTTTGGATTTATGGGTTTGTTGTCCTGATATAAGATAAGATGCCTCTTAAGCAGTGTGTGTGTGTGTGTGTGTGTGTGTGTGTGTGTGTGTGTGTGTGTGCGTGCGTGTGTGTGTGTGTGAAGGGGAAAGTGGAAATACGTCTACTTGATTTTTAACATCCAGCGAAGGCCAAGCACAACTGATCTTTTAAATGTTAAAAAAAAAAACAATATCTAATTTTGATAGAATGAATAAAAGAAGCATGAGAGCAAAAAACCTGGAAATTCAGAGCTGCTTCATTTATGAAATATCAAACAGCAGCTTTGCTTTGCAGCTACAAAATATTAACAGCACTTCTCTTCCTGGTTTTGATCAGCGGGCTGAAAACTTAGAGACTCGGCCGCCTTCTTGACAAGACAAAATCAATACATCAAACGTTCTGATTAAAAGAGCAGCATGCCGGAGGACATTAAATAATCATGCAGGACTGAAGGAGGAGGAAGAGCTCCTCCTTCAGTCGTGCCGTTAATGAGTCGGGACTCTAAATTCCTGTTCTGACTGAGTCAACGGGGGGGGGGAATGGTGATAACACCTCTTTTGTTTTTCAGAAATGATCTACCAGCGTTATTCTAACAAATCTGGTTATGATCTATCAGCTCTTTATGGTGATCTATACAGAGTTTCTAAAATGCTTCTTTCAATAACATGAATTTATTCTGATATATTTGAGTTTTTCTGTCTAATCCTCATTTAGTCTATTTGTTCTTTTATGCCAAACTGGCTTTTACTTTAGTTTGCCTTATGTTATTCATTCCAATGATGTTCTAACATTTAGTTATTTTCTTTTCTTTCCCACTGTAAACTATTTAAAAGTCTGCATTGAAAAAATACCAAAAATTGACACCCACTCAGTTTAAAAAAAGAAGTTCACGCAGTCACAAATACACAACTCGAATATTTAACATTTTCTATGATCACTTTATGAATTAAATCACTCAAGGCTGGTGTGATTGTTAAAAACTCTGACTGAAAATAGGAATATTCTGAATCAAAAATAAAGAATGGGCAGTATAAAGACCCAACAATGGAAATAGATTTTCTCTGATACACATAAAAGTGGTCCAGATGCAAATATGCCAACACACAAACCTTGAAGAGAAACACTTAGAAATGCCACAAAAATAAGATATTTGAAGCACATTTTTTATGAAGCATGACGAAATTTCTGTTGTAAAACCTACACTGAGAGGGGACATGAGAGGTGAAAGGAGAAAAGCATCTTCTAAAGACCATAAAACTGTCAAAACATTGCATTACTGAAAACCACTGACTTAATCCAGGTTGGTCCGGACCGAAGTTTGGGAAATGCTCCAAATATGGCGTTTTCAGTCCTGAGAAATCAACAGTCTGATAACAATCAATCCTCTCCCTGCTGCTTCGGTTTGGGCAAGTGTAATTATGCAGCCCCACACACACACACACACAGACACACACACGCAAACTTGACTTGGCGGTGTTAACTAAGTACAGATGAGAACTGAAGCAGTCTTCGGATTACTGAGCCGCGGCTCTGAGAGAAAACCCAGCTCACGTGGAAGTTCATCACTATTATTGATCTGAATTAGCATGAGCTGCTGCTGCCTGTGGCCATGTTCTCTCTGATGTTTGCCAAAACACGCACGTGTGTGTGTGAGTGTGTGTGTGAGATCCAATGGTCTGCCGTCGTGTGACTGAGGGGAGTTAATGAGACGAGATGATGTGTTGAGAATTATGGGAAATATCTTCAAAAGAGAAATAAATGCATGGATAATTGTCACATTAGTTTTCCTGTATTTTGTCCATTTAAATGAGGAAAGAGAGAATAACGTTATATAACGTGTAACTGATTTGAACTCTTCAAACTCAGTCAGAATATTTTTTTTGAATCCCAAAAGAATAATTACAGATTATGCATCTTCAAATGAAGTGAAAAGTATCCAAACAAGCTCATATTATTTGTTTTTTCAATACATTTTTAGACCTAAAGATACATAGACGTGTTATAAGTTACTCATATTTAATCAATTATTTTTATGACATGATTAAATACATTTTTAAAAGAAATCTGAGTGATAATTATTTAACCCAAGATTTGATTTACACTTTTTGTTCAAATTAAATTAAACTTTCTGTGGTGACAGGTTTTTATTTATTTGCGTCAGTGTATATTTTATACATATGTATATATATTTCATATATATATATATATATAAACCTGAATAGAGGTATATTCGTATATGTGTGTGTGTTTGTGTGTATTTTGGAATATGGGTTGTAATTCAGAAATAACAGAAAGGCTACAAAAAATCTTTTCAAAGATCCTTTTCAAATAATGACAGATTTATAACTTTCCTCACAATATTATGGATAAAAAACTCTGCGGCCTTTCCCTCCATGTCACCGTCATAGTGGGAACTAAGTTAGACTCCAATTAAGTGACTATCCAAAAATGTACGCTAGCTAATAAACAAATTCATCAAAGCGTGAGAGGAAGGCCTGTTAAAGGAGTGTTTATTTAGAGCTGGAAACGCAGGGATAATTGTGTGCAGTCACATTTGAATACAGCAGGTTGGCTCTGCACGCGGCCATTGTGCTCCCATTAAAGGCTGATTTCATGGCCAAAAGATCCGCAACAAAAGAGGCAGCAGGTCTGAAAAGTTTGAAAAGACCGGAGTAAGTTAAAGGAGGAAGGGAAACGGGGGGAGAGGGGGATAAAAAAGAAGGAAGGGTGTTTGATTTCTTTTAAACCTAAAAGAAGCTTATATTAGACTGTGTAAAAAGAATTATGATAATGATTATTATCATTATTAAATTAAAATTATTCGTATAAAATGTGCATTTTTTAAAACTGATTTTCATATCCACGTATTAATTAATTATCAAAGATTTTACATGTTTATAAGATAAATGAATTTATCAACCCCTCTAGGCATAATTATAATAATATTATAGGAATATGCTTAATATGGTATATGATGTTTTCCTAAACACAACACATACAGAAATATGATATTTTACATTCATCACGTATTAAATGTTTAAACTTATCAGTATGTCTATTATCTGAATATAATTGGAAGAATGTTTTTTTATCTTTTTTAATAACCCCAATAAGTGATTTTCTCAGAGTAGTTGAACTTTAACCGTTAATAGAATTGCAATAAATAAATTAAACAAAATGTGTGTGCTCTAATTCCAAAAATGTTGATTGAGAAGATGATTTTTTTTTTTTTTTTTTTTGCAATAAGCGTGGTGTTTTTAATAGGATTTTGCACAATTTTGTACATGGCCCCATATAGTTCTGAAACCTTGTTTTTGAAACAACATCAATGAATGTTGGTTTCCTCTTAAGCAATGTGTCTGGCTTTATTTTAGTCATCTCAGGCTTTTCATAATCTCACAGTAACACAGAACTTATGCTTTCCACTGATTCTTCCCATTGAGTGCCACAATTTTTCTAATTTCCATTCTTTTCATCTTTTGTGGATCAATATCTGTTGTTGCTGTTGGTCTACGACCTGGAACTCAAAAATACTACATCGTAATGCTTTTTTCCTAATCTTTCAGTCTTTTATTGGTCTTTGGTCATTCAATCAGACTTGAAGTTAAAGTAAGAAGTAGTAACATGGTCTTTTAATCAATCAGAATTATCTCCATGTCTTCATCTCTCCTCCCCTGAGGACATCGACATATTAGTCCTGTTCTATAGTTCATCTCCACAAATATGGCTGCTGTGGATTTCCAAAACAAGTGAAGAGGACTCACCGGCAACTAACCACTGCAGGAGGAGGAGGAGGAGGAGGAAGAGTACAGCCAGACAGATGGACCCCCTCTTTAAAACTGCTGGGTCATTTAGAAAAGGGAGGGAGGGAGGCAGGATGACACTGGTTCCACCCGGAGAAAAGCGAGGGACAGGGAGAGTCAGGGGGACAGATGCGAGGCAAAGCGGACCTGTGTTTGTCACTAACGCTATAGATTAGCATGTGGTCTCCAGCACAAAGCTGCAGATCAATACTGCTGCTCTGCAGGCAGCAGATGGCCCGGGCCGGGGAGGGCCGGGGAGAGGACGGGGCAGTGACCGGGCAGAGACCGGCCGGAGGAGGAGGAGGAGGAGGCTGAGGGGTCAAACGTCCGAGCAGAGCTGCAGCCCGCAGCGGGAGGAGGTTCAGCTCGCCACGGGCCTCACCGGGACGCACAGTCAGCAGCCCCCTCATTCCAGTTTCACATCTCACACACCTGGATTCATCTCATCGTTGGGTTTTCACGCTTTGGACGGAGTTAATAGAGCTGCAGCTCCGTTTTTACCCCTTTGTTCATAAAAGGCTTCTTTAGGAGAAGAATTGATTTGAGGAAAAACACAATGATGCACATAAAAGCCTCCTATAAAAAAACAGGAAAATATTTCATGGTGTAAAACAATTGTAGAATTTGGTTAAAATTATTCTTAGAAATACTCTCTTTTCAAACCAATGTTTTTCACCCTCTTATTATTGCATCACAGGGTTAAACATATCCATGAAAGCACAGAATGAGATTTGTATCCACCTGTAAATATTACATTTGAAATGTAATGATATTAAAAAAAAATACAACAATAACTATATATATATATATATTTTTATATATATATATATATATATATATATATATATAAAAATAGTATCTAATATTTGGATACCATTGAAACATTTTTTCCAAATGGATTTAAATCAGTAAATGCCAAAACTCAAGCCCACGTTTCTAAAAAACTAAAAACTAAGAAGGTGCATATACGTCCACCTGATAAAAGCTCCCTTCTGTTTGTGTAACGTGTTCAAAGCTAAAGCTCATTACCGAGTTTTTTGGATAGAAATATCCATATCTGTTCATGAAATGTTGGTCCTCAGCAAAAAATCCTCTTCCTTACAAATGTATTAAAGATGTAAAAGATAAATAAATGAAAAGAAAATGTTCGTTTTTTTTGGCTTCTATTCAGGCAGTGCTAACAGGAAGAAAAATATGTAGAAATATTTTTTTACAAGTCCTTTGTATTATCTTTAATTTAATCTGATCTTCAGCTGTGTTTGTGCCCAGCAGATTAGATTATGAATCAACAATGAATCAGAAGGGATTTATGAGCGTGTGTGTGTGTGTGTATTGATTTCTTTACAGCCTTTCAGCCTCCCAGTATTTGCAGTTGGCTGTGTTGGAATAGTTCAGAAACTTGGAGGGCCTCATGGGAGCTGTAGTTTGCTGTATGTTAGGATGAAGTGGTTTTATTCTTTTTAACATTGTAAAACTCTGATAGGAGATAAGGGCTCAGGAGACTCGCTTCGACCATCAAAAATGCTGTAAGGTAGCTCTGAGAGCAGAATTTGAGCCACTAGCTGGTGTTAATGTCACTATTTTGACTCTAAATTCTGTCACTTTGTCCTCCCGCACACCTTTGCTGTCTCCCTCCCTGTTTATTTAACCCATTCCTCCCATTTTCCTCCTTTTCTCCTCCCCTGCTTTTGTTCCTTTCCTGATCTCCTCCTCTTCATCCTGCTGGTCCTGAGCTCACCTTCCCGCTTCAGGCGGGGCGTTCAGAGGAAACGGCCCTGACGCTCTGCGGCCCGCTCTGTGGAGGACAGCTGAAAGTTCCACGCAGAGAGAAGCAGACTCTCAGGTTGTCCCCGAGCAGACCCCCTGCTCTGCTCTCTGACAGCTGACCAAAAGGGGGAAAATGGGTCAGGCTTCTGTTCTTCTGGCCCTAATTACACCACAGTCTTTAAACAAAAGCAACATCTGCCCAACTACCCATCCGCCGCCTCCTCCTGTCTTCCTTTTGAAACTCCTCCTTTTTTAAGCATCCCCACATTCTCCCTCTCAATGCCAAGCTCGGGCAATTTGACAAACACTATAATTTTCAATCCAGCGTCAGCAGAAATGGGGTCCACGCGTCTAAAACGGAGAGGTTTTCAAATCCAGCCTTTCAAACTATGAGATAGCAACCATTCTTTTCAGGCCATTGTGTTGTCCTGGGGAGTGTCCCATTAGTTTAATGGTACTCTGTCATTTTAATCCTAACCACGTACGTTTATTCTAACTCTGACCCAGAACTCCTAACTGTAACCATAGGAGAGAAGTAGGAAAGTAGATAGTGGAGAATGGACAGCGGAAGAGGTTATAAAGGAAAAAATATACAATAGTTATCTCCATTTTCAATGTTGAGGACATTGTCTTGATTGCAAAAAAAAAACTTTTTTGAGAACTGATAAAGTAAAATACAATTAAAGTTCCTTTTTTTTCCAAGGACAAACAGGTTTATGCATTTTTCATGGGGATACATACATATTTTACTATCTGTCATAAGATGGTGTTATGTTATTTGTTTATTTACCTGCCAAAACTTTGACATTTTGAAAGAAATATGTGTACAGACAACAAAATAAAATAAAGTTATCTTCAACGGACAAGCCACATTCCATATTTTCCAGAAACGTCATTTGAACTGGAAAGAATATTAAGATCAGACTAATTCAATAAAGAGCCTCTAAAATGTTTAAAAGTTGATATTGAGAACACTCCATCAAGGTGTTCCAGAAAAGGAGCATAATTTCCAACACTGCTCCTCATTAAAAGCCATTGTCATTCATAATAATATTAATTCTGATTATAAGGAAAAGGATTGCTGTGTTTCTTACATTAGTGTAAGTTCACCTGGGTTCAGGTAGACCTCTGAGGAGGAACTCCGTAATTGTTTTGTGTGGAAGTGGACTCAAAGGAAGCTGGGGCAGCTTTCTCCCGGTCTTTCATGCTTTGGCAATCTGGGCTCCAGCTCTCGGACTGCGGGCCGCATTGTGTGAAGAATTTTCACACAAAGTGTGAAATTGATTTTGTGGAGCTGGAAGCACTCGTGCGCTTGTATGGAGCATGTTGCAGCTCTAAAACACCCATTGTGCTGTGGACACAGCGGAGCGATTAGCAGCTGAAGAGTCAGATATTTCCCTCAAGAGTTGGCAGAGAGCAAATAAGATAAGACTGAATATTAGACTTCCATTTTCCAGCTGTCCACAGATAGAAGTCTGAATGACCGATCATGCTGCCGTGCAACAAAAAAACACAGAAAAGAACAGGAACACTGTTATCCTGTTATGAGTTATGAAAACCATTTGAAAAATCCCCCAAGCGAAAACAAAACATCAGGATGAGTGACGAAAACTAAATGTCCACAATCTATTTTTAATATCAGGATAGAAAAACATCAAACTGAGTATTGAGGTAAAGAGGATTCCTACAAACTCCAAGTGGAACACTTTGACCTAATTCTAATTTCTAGTTTAAGTAAAGGTGTTTTTTTATTATTGTTTTTTATATCAAACTAAGCTAGGTGTAAACCATCTTTATGGCCGGAGATGACAAGTACAAAGGGTCACCACACTTAAACGGCCATGTTAGCGCTGGACGCTGTGCATGCATGGGGGGGAGCGGAAGAGTAGTAAGTGAGTCCAAAATGGCACTGGGATTGATTTTGTCCTTATCTTTATTTTAATTTTTCACGTTGGATCAAAGACAGAGACAGCCAAAGACAGCCAGAGGCTGACATGGTTATTTAGCCATGATTTGTCCTTCAAAGTGTAATGAATTGTAAAGTGAACCGGCTACAGGCCATAATGCTCTCTCAGTGCCGCTCCCATGTTCAGAGGCCGTCGATAACATCCCAACACCCTAACGCGCCCTTTTACACCGCTGAACTACACGCATGAGGCTAAACAGCTGCTCACATCTGTCCCACGCAACTAAACTCACTGTTTCCAAACTGATTCTCAGAGATAAGTTAAAACACAACAATGTGTTTTTTATTAAATACTTTGTGTAAAGCATCGTGTTACAGTGAAGAAGTTAATCCGTGTTTTTACATGATGCATTGAATGTGGTCAATATGACCACAGTGAGAAATTCTGAGGTAAAAAGATTGATTTGGACTTTTTTTTTTCGTGATATTTCATTTTGCCTTTGTAATATCACTTTGTTACCCATTACAATGACGTTCTATATCGTTTCATGACGTGTTACTATTTTAAGTATTGTGTGATAGATTATATTACTAAGCCTTTTTTTTACCCTTCGTCATGAAATATAGAATATGATATGGTTTAAAGTCCTGTCACGGAGCATCACAGTCCCTGATTGAAACTATACTATAATCACATTGCAGTTCAACGCATGATGTAATAGCCTGTGTAGTTATGGAGTCCATTTCATCAGAAAACAGAAAAGACATGCATTTTTGTACATTTCATGTCACCAAATGTCCCAATTCCTGGTTATATTGGCAACATATTTGTCAGATGTAGTTTAGTGTAAGTCAGTATTCAAGTAAGATAATAGGAACTAATAACCAGGACTGGTAAATGATTATGTGCTGCGCATGTGAAACAAGTCCTTGTAATTTGAAGCTTAACCACTTGGGAGGGTGTTGGAAATAGAAAAATAAAATGGAAGGTAAACATGTAATCAAAGAGTCTTAAACTGTGACCTGCAGCGTGGGTGTCAGCAGAACAATCATCTTTTGTGTTCTCATAAAGGTTTGTGACTACGACTATAGTGTCTAACATTTCGGGGGTCATGTAGCTAAACGGTAAACTTGACCGAGCATCAACATCGTCTCATTTCAGTGAGCACCATGTCATTAGATATGTGACTCTATTTAGAAACGGGCATAACTCCAAAAAAGTGTTGAACAATGTTTGACATTTTATGCCACGCACCTACATAGTATGAGACTATCAACAAGTCCTCCGAAGTAAACAACTATAGACATATATAAATAAATATTAAAACGAACATATGGCAAATAACACTGTTTCATTATTGGATGGACATCAGATTTCTGATTTACACAGTAAGACATGGATTTGACAAGGATGCCATCTTTGATCACTTCCTGTTTGGCTCTGAGTAATAGCACTTAATTTTGTCATTATGTTTAACATATTTTCTTATTAGACTGCAACACCCCGTGGTAACTTGTTTGAGAGGAAGAGAACATGGCTTATACATCAGAAAATGTTACATATTTATTTCTGTGTTTTCAGTGAAATTAGATACTTTTCTATATTGTACGACTTTTCATACCATTTTCATTCCTCTGATATCTTAATGTCTTATTATTTATATTGAATATATAACATTTTGTTTTAGATTGTGTAAAACCCTGTGGTGAAGTGCAAGTCTGTAGATTTTCAGACCAAAATGGTTGCTCTAAGGGTGAAGTCACGCATTGAGATGTTCCCCTATTTTCTGAGGAGTCACATCACACGTCAGCCAGTGTTATGAAACTTTACACACACATAAAAGTGTGTAACTCCCAGTACAACAAAGGGATTCCCATTGTCTCTAAAGGACAGTACAACAGCCGGGCTCTCAGAGCTACAACCTGACTGTGTCATGGGGCGATTTCTAAAAGAAAAATCGAATTCTTGACAAAGACAAAAGCCTTGTTCCTTTGTAAAATACAGAACAAATACTGCCTCGTGTTTGGGAGAATTCTGCTCTACACTGTGGGTTCTAGTCTTGTCATGCATTTATCATGTGTTTTTTCTTGTCCCCGTGCTTATTCGAAGCAATAAAGCAGCAGCAGGGGATAAGATGAGGGCTGAAATTAGATCAAATTTTAATGATCCCTGCGGGCAAATTGCTTCTTTGCTGCAGGAGCTGAGGAGAAAAAAGGAGCCCCGTCACTTTGTTGTGAGCGACTCTGGGTTTAAAGGATGTTTGAGTCACACACAGTGGAGAGTGTGTGAATGAAAGCCAAATGTAAATTTGTTTTACATTTCTTGTTAAGGAGTTTCTACACAGACTGAATCAATTTCATAGAGTCTTTAAAGAGTATTGGAGATTTCTTTCATGCTTTCATGCATACTGAGCCCACTCAGAGAGCTTTGTTAGATGAAAGTTTATGAAGATGAAGCCCAGTATCACTGTGTTATTATTAATATTTGTTTTATTTTCATAACTAAGAGTCTTTTGTTATTCTGTCATTTTTCTTCATATTATAATTAATTCAGGCTTTATCTGAATTCCACAACTATTTGATGTAAACACATCGAAATATGACTTTTCTTCACTATACATAATTATTTTAATATAATGTTAACGTATTAATAAAAGTAATATATATTCATGACTTCATTTGTGTATTTACAACTTGTGGTTTTATATAAGTGTAAAATCTCAAATGTTTTTAAACTCCAACATCTGTATCAATGTAACATCTTAGAAATTTCAATTAATAAAGACGTTTAGTCCAAATTCCAACCGGATCCCAGTTCAAACCCCACGGTGACCACGGGCCATCCTGATTGGCCAGTGGGGCACCAGGCCACGCCCTTTCACACACAGCCTCCCTTTCTGATTGGTGTAGCCCCCCGTCAGTCCAGCGGGTGGCGCCCCCCCCCCCATCCCCCGCGCTTCCCCCGCCCCCCCCCCGGCAGCAGGGTGGGTTGAGCGGTCAGCTAGGGGACCGTGGACAGCTCCCGTCTGCGGGGCAGAGCAGCACCGGAGGAGGAGAGGGCTGGACATGGGGGAGCCGCCGCGCAGGCCCGCACGACCGACATAAACAGGCACACGGGGGGAGACACACAAAGACACCGAGCCGGAGCGGCCTCAGGAGGACGGGGGAACAACCGGAGGAGAGAGCGAGAGTGGGGGGGGGGGCACGGCCACTGACCCATCCCGGCGCATCCCGGGAGAAGCGGCGCGAGGAGGAGGGGGAGAAGACGGGGAAACAATTCCGCTCGCCCCGATGGACTGAGAGGACAGATGAATGAAGACTGCTTACACTAACGCCTATCGATGCCTGGCCAAGGACCTGGACGCTTACGCCATGAACACGGACATGACGATGGACGGCATCGGCAGCCTGCATGGCGGGGTGGCCGTGAGCTCCGTGGCCCCTGACGTGGAGCTGATGAGCGGCCACAGCCCGCACCACGGCCGCGGGAACGCGTCGCTGGCGGGGGGGGGACCCGGGGCGGCGGCGGCGGCCGCGGCGGCGGCGGCATCCACCCTGCGGATCCACCAGGACCTGGCCGCCGCCGCCGCCTCCTCCCGCTCCGCCATGGTGTCCGGCATGGCCACGATCCTGGACGGCAGCGGGGAGTACCGGCCGGAGCTGTCCCTGCCGCTGCACCACGCCATGAGCGTGCCCTGCGACACCTCCTCCCCCGGGATGGGCATGAGCGGCACCTACACCACCCTGACCCCGCTGCAGCCGCTGCCCCCCATCTCCACCGTGTCCGACAAGTTCCACCACCACCACCATCACCACCACCACCACCAGCGGCTCTCCGGGAACGTCAGCGGGAGCTTCACGCTGATGCGGGACGAGCGCGGGCTGCCGGGCATGAACAACATCTACAGCCCCTACCACAAGGACCACATGTCCGGGATGGGTCAGAGCCTGTCCCCGGTGCTGGGAAACAGCCTGGGCTCCATCCACAACACCCAGCAGGGTCTCCACAACTACGGCACCACGACGCACGGAGGCCACGACAAAATGCTCAACTTCGAGGCGCACCACACCGCCTCCATGCTGGCCAGAGGGGACCACCACCAGCACCGGGGCCTCGGCGGCCCGGCGCCCGGGATGATGCCGCACCTCAACGGCATGCACCACCCGGGTCACCCGGCCGCGTCCTCGGCGGGCCACCACCCCCCCCCCCCCCTCCAGTCTCCGTCCCACGGGCCCGTGCTGGCGTCCACGCGGGAAAGACCGCCCTCCTCCTCGGGCACGCCGGGGGGGAACGGCTCGGGACAGCTGGAGGAGATCAACACCAAGGAGGTGGCGCAGAGGATCACGGCGGAGCTGAAGAGATACAGCATCCCCCAGGCCATCTTCGCCCAGAGGGTGCTGTGCCGCTCCCAGGGAACCCTGTCGGACCTCCTGAGGAACCCCAAACCGTGGAGTAAACTAAAGTCAGGCCGGGAGACGTTCAGGAGGATGTGGAAGTGGCTGCAGGAGCCCGAGTTCCAGAGGATGTCGGCCCTCAGACTGGCAGGTAGGACACAGCCGGGGCTTTAGTTTGAGCCGAGACAACGTTTCCCGGTCCACAATTTGGAGAAGGAAGGAGGAAACCCCCCCCACTATTCGCCTGTCTCCAGCTTTGTTTTGGTTTTTTCCTCCCTCTCCAGTTCTCATAGGCTTCTCCTCTCCAATTGAGGCGCATTGAATTTATGTGTTATGATTACCATTATTGATCAATAACAAAAAGGGATCGATAAGATATGACAAGGTCATGGGATTTCCCTCCAACAACCCCCTCTCGGTTGAGCTGCACCTGTAACGGGGAAACAGCACTTTGACTTATTACCGGACAGCGGTTCTGCCGGAAAACGCGCCCGACCGACGCTCGAATTTATCGGGTTGAGAAATGAAAAAATGAAGGGAGCTTTGTCGGCACGGCGCATAGCACCTCAGTAGGATTTTAGATGAGATTTAGAATATAAAAAATATATCCTAGAGGTGGTTGATGACCACTAATACCAATATGTAAATTCCCTGTTAGGAGCGTCTTTTTTTATTTATTATTCCACTTGATTTGGTGAGAGGGAGAAAGTCTTTTGTGTGATGGCCAGGGTGGCGGAGGGTCTGTGTCTGCTGATGTGGGGCTATAGGTGGGCCGGGTGCCCCCTCTAGTGAGGAACCTGCTCCCTGTCCCAGCTGAGAGCTCCATTGTCTGCAGGGACTGGGGAGGGGGGGTGTAATTTTAGAGGAACGTCTTTATTGTGGTGTTGTGTGTCTGTGGCGGATTCATTATGAGAGAGTGTCGTTTGTGTGTCTTTTTTCCGATTATGCTGCCATTGAAGTGATCACATTTTTTAATTTACCTGATATATTCAACTTTTGGACTTTAAAACGTTTAATGTAAAACAGATCAAGATCAAATTTCTTTTACAAAATCCTTTTAAAGGTATGTTTTCAGTTGTTACATTTAGATTACGAACCTCATTTGCTATGAGGGAATATTGACTATCACTAGTGTCTTATTTAATTTTCCTAACAATATTTTAAAACAAGAAAAATGTGCAGTCAAGTTATTTTTCAATCAACAAATTTTTTATCAAACGTAGAAAATGATTTAAATAAAAGCAGCAGCAGAGAATCTGACATGAAAATCTAAAAAAAATATTTTAAAAGTTTTTTTTTCAACTACATTAAAAAAAGAGAATATTAATGGACCTAAGTTGCTGTTTCTGACTAAAAGACCTATCAAATGAACCTCTGTCACACATTCATAAAGATTAAACAGCCCATTAAAAAGTTGTTCTGGCTAAGAACTTTTCTCCCCAAAATTAGCTTTGTTCCTTTTGGACCTCAAATATCAAACTTATGGTTTGTGGTTTTCAGTAAATTGAGAATCATTTTTGTTCATTTCAAAACATAAATTGTGAGTCCTGATTCTCCCACTTAACACACTGGCTGGTGACCTTTTGTTCAGATTTCTAACTGTTGCACAACTGAACCCGGAGAGTTTTGGGCCACGGGGACATTAGTTAAAAACATGCTCTCAACTGGCCTCACAAATTATAATCTAATTTTAAATGAATTCTAGTCGTCAGTTGAACATACTCAACTAATCTTACTGTGTATCTTAAGAATCTTTGCTGCATGACTCCTAATTCAGTATTTGATTGAGATAAATGAAGAGATTGATAAAAAGCTTCCTGTAATTGTCCATTATTCAAACTTTAACATTACTCTATATTCACGAATAAATTCTAAAGTCCATCATTATGCTGTTATGAGCTGTTAAAAAAACAAACATGTCAAAAGCAAATAAGAAAGATTCAGATAGGCTACTGGGAAAAACATGTGAAATACACTGAAAATGATAAAGTCACATAAACAACAAACTCAACAATAAACAAGGAATGTACTTGTCATGACAAGCAGGATTTAACATTCAAAATGTCCTAATCTGGCTTCTGAAAAGTGGTAATTGCGTATTTTTATTATATTTTAGAGCTGTCAGACAAACCGAGGCTTTGAATGTTGCTTTAAGGGATGAAAATCAATTTACATCTTTGGCTAAAAAAAGCCTCTAGACCCCTCAAAACATTATTTTAACATGCAATGTCATATAGCTGATAATATCTACGAAACATTCATTTTTTTTCTCAGTCAATAAACCAATTTTCGTTTTACGTAAAAAGGGAGACACATTCCGGAAATTAAATTAAATCAATGAAATTCTTGAATATGCCAATTTATTCTGGAAATTAAATAAATAAAACACACCTTTTTGCTTTTATTTCACAGCTTGTGTCGAGGGCTAAATATAAAAAATTTCCATTCATATTTCCAGATCTTGCAAGAGCTCACAATGATTTTCCCTCTTTTACCAAATTTGAATCTTGAAACTGACTTTCATCATGTGAAATATTTGATCTTCTCTTTTTATCTGAATGCAACCGTTTTGACCATGACTCATTTATAGAAATATACCAGTATGGATAATCCAATCAAAATCATCATATATATCTGCTTTATGCTTTAAGTTTCAGCCATTTTCCAGAATGAAAATGATGTCTATAATTTCATGTTAACACCAATTTTCCTGTAATCTTAGATGTAAACCATAATAATATGGTTACATAATCAGGTAACAAATAGATCCATTCTAATATATCACACATATACTTATTTTAGCTGCAATAACAAAATAAATCTTTGTCAAAAAAGAGTAGAAGAATATGCATATATAACAAAGTTTCTTAAATATATAGATGGATGATAATGAGTTTATGTTGACTACTTAATATAATATATGATATTAATAACATCTTCATCCTTTAGTATTTTTTCTCATCTTCAACTCTTATTGCGTCTGAAATCAATTCAAATAACAATATTATGAAGAATGATGAGCAACCTCATATTATCAATAACTGGACTCTAATCAAATGTAGGGTTCTTTTGTTATTAACAGGTGCTTTTATTTCATTTTTCTATGCTTCTAAATTAGAAACATGTCATTTAAGATAGTAGTCTGACATTTCCACTAATACCATTATAATCAGAATGTTTCATTGGTCGGTGTTCCTTTTAAGGAGCTTTATTTAAGGCATAAATGTGACTATTTTTTACAATGCATTCAGACAGCCCTGCTTATACAAGCATTTTAAAGGACTGTATCATAAAGAAGTGCTTAGGGTAGGTGGAATATAATTAAGTGCATTGTTAAGGGGGGATTGGATTAGGACTGGAAAATGAGAGGGTCTTTGCTTCTCATGGCTGGTGTTTGACAGTTTAGGCTAATAGGAAACAATCGGAGTGACAAAAGATGGAGGAGGTGGCCTGATGAAAACGGGAGGTGCGCTCATGTGATCTGCTCCCCTGTGTGTTATAAAATGTCAGGAAACAGTGTCATACACTTGGATTTTTAAAAGAGACACGCTCGTTTGCTCTGGCTGGCTCATTGGGGGGGGGGGACTCCTCTGTCTGTATTAGAAATGTACGTTTAGGAGAGTTTTTCCATCATATAGAAAAAGAAAAACTGAAAGAAACTAAAGACTGAAATTTGGTGGCCAAACCAAAATGATCTCTTTTACACTTCTAAGCTTTAGATTTGCAGGCTAATCCCCCATTTAAATGCCCCAACTGACAACTTCTTCCACACTAATGCCAAACGGCGGTCAAAACCTAAACTCTTCGAGCTGATCCGTATATACTCAGATCAGGTATTAGCCCTCTTTACGGCTCACTGAAGATGATCTGAGCCACAGTACAAGCTTAATAAACAAAACCGTTTGTGTGGCCGTCTTAAGAAACATATTAGGACGTTCTGTTGGCTCGACTTAACTTGCAAATGGCACAAAAATGTGAAATAAAGACAAACTTGCTAATTTTTTTAAACATCAAACAAACGTAAAAACGTAAAAAACGTAAAAACTACGCTGTTTAAAGGGTAATAGTTTTGACTAATGTTCAGATTTAACTGAGAATATGTGTGTGGTTTGGCTGCTGTGTGAATTACAACAGGATGAAGGATGAGTGACTCACCCCCCTGTTTTGTGCATATGTTCAAATCCCTGCTGAAATCAGCGAGTAACAAATGAGGAGGAAATCGTAAGGAGTGCGTACTCTCTTTCAGTAACTAACAGTTTATTCCTGCTGCCTGGCTTTTTTTCTTTCTGTCCACACATCGAGTGGATGTAAGTTATCGTGTCAATCAACTTCGAGGTTCATGTAGATATTAATCTATAACACTGTCAGTGTTTCTGCCAAGAACATGAACCATTTTAGCTTTTTTTCCGAAAGTGTAAGCGGTGTTGAATGTTATCACCGAGGACGGATCAATTTCACCCATTTTCAATGCGAGGCTTTGTTTTTTTCTTTTCCTTCTGTGTTATTCATTCACCACCTGAAATGTTCTTCTTCTCTGTTGTAGCCCGGCTCTCCTTAGGTGAATGTAAAATAAATGTAGAAACAGGAGGAGCGATTCCAACATCAGCAAAAGCTACAAACATCCAATAGAGCTGAGGTCAAAAGTCAGCAGCAACAATGCTGAGGCAATAGATGGAGCAAATATTCCCCTGATCCCGAGATGAGCAGAGAGGAGGCATTAAAGGGAATGGGAGAACTGAGAGACAGCCTTATTTGATTTTTCCTTCCAAGACTCTTTATATTATTTACAATAATGTTTTCTTTGTTCATAGCTACACAGGTAGCTCTGAACAAAACCAGAGTGTAGTCCATCATATCCTGAATTCTTCTGGATTCTCTAATGCATTTAGACATATTTTGTTATTTTTGTGCCTTATTTCTTAATATTCTGAAGCGTTTAACGAGATGAGTACAAGTTTGGCCAAAATTAAAGTGAATTGCCTCCGTTTTGTTTCTGCAAATATGTGATACATTTCTTAAATGACTCGCTAACAGTAAATACATTATTTCTGTTTATGTTCAGTTTAAGTGGATTTCCATTGTGCATTAGCAAGGGGAAAAATGAAACCATTGACATAAAACACTAGCAATCTATGATAAGAAAAACAAGCTTTTTCATAATTAAAAAAAAAATCTTTTATATTTTTTGGAATGTACAGCTTACAAAAGAATCCGAGCACTAATTCAGATTGTTATTTATCTGAGAAGTGGATAAGCATAATTATTTCAATGATCGTTATTTTCATTTAAGTTAAGCAAAGAGACAAGTTGAGCATCTTTGGAGTTTTGTTTGGCTACGTTCTGACGGGTAAGATGACCAGAAAGCTCAACGTTCTGAACTGTAGAGCTGGAATGGGTTTCCTGCTCCTGCTCCGGGGGGGTGGGTGGTGTAGCTTTTGATGAATGCATTCTCATCTCTGTTGTTGCTGCTGTGCTTTCTGTAGAAAAAAAACACATCAGGGAAACATCTTTTTCTGTTCTCATTGCAAATTTGTTGGCCAAGGCATTCAAAATTCAAGTTTCCCATCTCATCCTGGTCCGATTAACACCATGTTACATGGATCCCAGCTCTGATGCAAAGTTTCAATGATCTGATTAGTCCCTAACAGATACGATGTTTTTGCTACTGGTGGCTGTGTCTCTTGCACCTTTGGTGGTGGGACAGAGTGGGGATGTCATGGTCCTAACTGGGATGGAGGCAGCACCATCAGTATGAGAAGCTGGACCAGAGCTGAGACTGTGTCGGGTTCTCCTGTTTTCCACAGCGTGTCTGTGTCGAGCTTAAAAGGCAAAAGTAGGTCCTTATTAGCTGGAGCCAAACAAAGCAAACCCCGCAGTCATGTTTTAATTGTGGAGAGCACGGGATCTGCTGCCGGAGCAGATATGTGTTTCTGCTGCAAACATCCAGCTCTGGATGGATTGATTGGACGAGACCGTGAATAGTGGTAAACATATCAAAGCTCCCCTTTCCTTACATTACAACACAAGATTTTCAAGCTAAATTCATCTTTACTAGATGGACTTCTTATTAAAGGTGCTCATACTTGATTTAAATGCTGTAAAATGAAAATTAAAAGTACCCGTCACCCAAAAGAAAAGTTTAAAAGATAGGTTTGAATACATTATGCTATGAGACTCTCCCTCACCTTCTGCTGTCCAGCTCTGAATCTGTGTCTTTCTCTCAGTGTTTTCTCCCTTCTTGGCCCTCTCTCCCCATCACTCTCTTTTGGGGGGGGAGGTATTATGTGATCATCAGGGGAATTGAACACAAGAGCAGAGGCAGCAGCGGCCCGATGAATTATTGATGGGAATCTCAGCGTGACCCGCCTCGGTCTGCTCACTTCACTTCTTCTTCACCCCGGAGCCGGGTTAACCAGGCAAAATGGAGGCAGAGCCGGGGGGGGGGGGGGAGCGGGGCTCCATTGTTTGGATGGAGGGCAGGGTCTACCTGGCTCTGCAGGTGCATGAAGAATGACAGGGAAACTAAGTTACTCGTAGTTAGACTCAACTACGAACTAAAATGTTCTCATGTGAACCAGTTAGAATCAACTCTCCTTACCTTCTGCGTGGAGTTTATGGCACACTTTCCCATTCTGACCACCGTGGAGCACAGGAATGTGATATAATGACCTTCAACCAAGCACGCTAAACCCATTCGGACATATCTTTTGTTGTTTTTTTTTACGTTTTCTCGGATAATCAGGTCGAGGATATCAGTGTTCGTGTCCTTTATGAGACGAGATGTATCCACTTAGAGTCCAATTGTGCTGAAAATCTGAATGACTGCGCCTAAATATTTTCCATTTTATGCATCCTGCTCCAAGCAGACGCAATGCATTATTAATGCGACAGACTCTCCTTTATGATCCGGATTACCAGCAGTTACCGTGCGCCCGTGTGTGTGTGTGTGTGTGTGTGTGCGTGTGCGTGTTTGGTCATACAGTTTCAGACTGTGGGAACACAGCTTGTGTCCGTTTTCAGGGCTTCTGCTCTGACCTCCAGCATATGCACAGACTGCTATCGATCGGTAATAATGGATTTCAGACTACCGAGAAGAGACTTGTGATGTTTGTTTGCGTCCACGCGGAAAGATATGACAGATACTGTTATCACTGTTTTATCCTGTCAGTAGCAGTTTTGGGGGCTGGAAAGTGAGAAGTCACAAAGTCTGTTTTCGGCCAATTACTGCATCACTGTATTACAGGATTTATAAAACCAAAAGAAAAAGTTTGTTTGAAGGCATAGAAATAGTGGTTCCACTTCTGATAAGTAAGAATGACAAACGCTAACCAAACCTGCATTTAAGGGCTGGGTTTAATAAGTCAGAGTGACTAAATCCTCATCAAAACAGTAGAATGACCAGGATGGCCACCGTAGGCTGGCTGGAGAATAACCGGGGAGAGCGCTGCTGTGGTTTTCTCACCAAATTAGGAGGCCGTGGCAGTTTGGAGCAGCAGAAGTGTTGTCAGATGAGAAAATGGTGCTGTCGCAGCTTTATTAGGCCGGTCAAATCAAATGTGACACCTGAACTCTGAAGTCATCGAGGCACAGCGGTCAGAGACTAACACACACACACACGGGATGTATCGTTAGAAAGCAGCAAAGCACTACTGAATCAGATTGAAAAAGTTATTTAATCGCCTGATTTACGTCGAGAACTGGTTTGTTTGCAAGTAATGGAAAACTGTATTTCAATCCATTTTTCATAATTGTTCACAACCCATTTTTTGGCTACTGTGTGAGTAACATTTACTAAAAAGTGCAAGTTAGTTCATGATGGAGTCCCCCGCTGTTGACTTCTTTCAATTTTTTAAATACTTAAAGTATATTTGTGCATCTGGGGCTGATATCTTAAGCTATTATTGCTCATATTTATATTTTCACTTCATGTTGACCACATATATTTTTGCTGGAATTTGATGAAATAAAGTGCTGGACTGTGTGAATGCAAGGCTTGGTCATAGTTGGGCAATTGTAGGAGGATTTTGGTTTATGTATTGAAGTACACACCGTACCTCTGAATAAACCAAATCCATTCCTCTATCCCGGGAACGCGTGGCTGACTCTATGCTCCGAGCTAATTTTCACATTTATCACGTCTTTTCTTCCTCTCGTCGCTCCCCTTTCTGCGGGCTTCATTAGTATTGCTGTCACAGAGCAGCTGAAATAACTCTGTTGAGAGGCGAAATGAACGAAGACAGGCAGGACAAACCTATCAGACTGCAGGCAGGGCTCACTGTCAGAGACAAACAGGATTAAAACAGCAATCGAATTAAATTCAGAGCTTCGTTTCTTTTGTACAAAACCTTAAAAACACACACAAGTACATATTTAATGTGATCTTCTTATGACATATAATCGGATAATATATCTGTATATGAATAACATTGCTCATTCTAATGATATTAAGGAAAAACATGATTGTACTTTTCTGACTTTTTGCTTATTCAGCTCAGTCTGATAGTTTTGTTTTCTCCTCCTGCTTCCTCTGACAGTCCTCTGTATGTAAATGGGCTGATGTGTATCTATACTGGATCAATACATGGACGCTCAGATGCTGGGGTCAGACATAAAAAAAAAAAAGGATGCTGATGCACATTCTTGTTTGTTGTTTTTTTTTCTTTCTGCTCATGCTGCCTTCTCACTCCAGTCTGTGAGTCGGCCTTTTTTCTGAGACCTGCCCGCGTCTGTGTGAGTGTGTGTGTGTGTGTGTGTGTGTGTGTGTGTGTGTGTGTGTGTGTGTATTATTATGCCTGTGTGAAACAGCAGTTTGGGCTTGGCCGTGCGTGCGGATGGGTGACGTGGATCGATGGCTGTAATCCCGAGCAGATTAAAAGAGCATTAATACTGGCAACGATAACGTAAACGGTGCGGACCCAGATCTCCATTGATCTGCAGGAACCTGATCCAGACTGGTTCCTGGAAGAGACGGGGGAGGGGGTGTGGACGGAGGGAAGGAAGGAGAGAGCACAAAGCAAACAACAAAGAGAGAGAGACGGCCTGTATTTGAATGCTCATACTGCAGAATAACAGCATAAATCGGATATTCAGAGTTAGACGCCGATGCATTCCGGGGTACTGGAGGAGGAAACTCTGCTCATCTTCCTCAGCTTACCCGCCTCATTTTTGTGAAATTTGGTTTCCATGATATTCATGAAACCTGGGAGATTTTTCCTCCCTTCTTAAATGCGCAGATGGAATAAAATGGACATTAAAACTTAAATAATTAAAGTTACTTTACTGAGACCTGAAGGAAATTGAGTCTGTCCCATTGATATATAACTGTCCTTTTTCAGTGCAAGTAGCTCGTTCATCAGGCTTTGGCTGTTGAAAGGAATGGCCTCCTGTAGCTGAGGAAGCCTCTGACTGAACACACTTTGTTGGTGGACCACTATGTTGTGTTAAAGTATGTGCAGCATTGTCTGTTCTGATTCACAGGGGTCTTCATAAACGTATTTTACAGACGTGAAAATACTTGTTTGAAAACTGTAGATCAAAGGCTGACTCAAACCGAGAAATGGACTGTTGTACACCAGTATAAAAGGAAAATAGAAGGAAATAGACAAATATTTGTGTTGTTGGAAAAAAGGCATCAGCTGCCATCCAAATGAATAAGCTGGAAACTTCAGATTCCGGTTTATTTCCACCCAATTTCTACTAAGTTTTTCTATTTGTGAAACCTTGCAACAGAGATGCTTGTACAGCAAAGGGAGCAGTGTCCTTTTTAAATACAGCAGGTTTCTACGACAAGACGACAAATTGCTCTTGTGCAATAAACCGCATTCATCCTGGTAATGCAGAGATTTAGTCTGGTCATTATTTGGAATCGCACACTTTTGCAAGAACAGAAGAAGAAGATCTATACCCCTGTACGGGGAGATTAAGGGTGCAATTGTCAGAGAGTTACATCAATTATCAGCAAAATGTTGAACTCACAAAACCTTTTTTTGTGTGCATAAACACAGCTATTCCAAAAACTATGGGGCTGAGGCATTTACTGACACTTGAACATATCTAAAATACTAATTTTAGGCTTTTGATTTATAGGTTTGTGTGATATGATCAGTAATGTGCTTTAAATGACTGTACCTACAAAGTATTTTGTCCATTTGCTTTAAGTAAAATAGTGGTTGAAATCATTTGCAATATGCTAACTCATTGCTTTATAGGGACATTTCAGTTGGCGGAGATGCTGTTATTTAATAAGTGTGCTGCTGGCATCCTCCTGAGACAGCAAAAAGTAGCATGAGGAATGTTACCAACGGCCTTTGTAAAGGAACTGGCAAATGAGGTTTTACATATCTGTCAGGGTAAATGATGCACTTATGGCATTTTTTTTACTTTTTACTCACCCCTAATAGAATTTTCTAAACTTGACATGGCTCACTTTAGGTTGATAATAAACTTAGTTGGAAGCCTCACATAGGATATATTAGAAATAAAGTTGCAAAAACTATTGGAATACTGTTTAAAATAAAAGACTTAATAAATGTTAAAGGCTTGCATGTTATATATTCCTCTTTGGTTATGCCTTATTCGTCTTATTGCTCAGAAATCTGGGGAAATGCAAATAAAACAACTATTGATATATTAGTTAAGTTGCAAAAAAAAGCTATAAGGGTTATAAATAAGGTGGGTTACCGTGAACCAACTGATAAACTCTTTATTCAAAGTAAAATATTAAAATTTAGAGATATTGTTTATATAAAAATATTGGAAATAATGTATAAAGCATTGAATAGAAGTCTTCCTTCTGGTATTCAAAAATTATTTAAGTTAAGAGAAAATAAATATAATTTGCGAGGTTTGTTTATATTTGAATGTGCAAAAGAAAAAAGTCAGATAAAGTCTAGATGTGTTTCAGTTATTGGTGTGAAACTGTGGAATGAATTAAATGATGAATTTAAGTTATGTCCTTTCTTGGTGAACTTTAAAAGAGCTTTAAAATGTAATATGATAAAATCTTACGTTCTTAAGTAGATCTATATATGTACTATGTACTATGTAATCTGAATTTGTAGAAATCCTGGTTGTAAGGTAAAAAAAATAGGGTAGGCAAGAATAAGCTTTGCTTCGGCCTATTCCATTTTTGGTAAACTGTGGGTTTGTCTATTGTTATTTTCTTTTTTTCTTTTGTTGTTTCTTGTGTTTAATGTGGACAATTTACCAAATTTACCAAAATAAAGTGAAATAAAGTGAAAGTCTGACCAGTACAGCTTAGTGCCACAACACCGTGTGGATTGATTACAGTGAGATCATAAGAATGAAGGACGCTGTGGCAGCGATAAAGCTGGACCTCGCTGGACCGTGGTGTTTGACGGTCATCATAAAAATTGCGCGTTTCGATGTTGCGGTTTTTAAAATTGGCAAGGTTTCTGGTGAAGGAGTCGCTTTTCTGACTCATTCTGCAGTCTGTTGACATCCCGTTTTCAGCTCCATTGTGTTCAATGGAAAACCAAAAAGATTAGTTGAGTCACAGCGAGTAGAAAGCAGTCGAAAAGGGACGTTTGTTTGCTCCACAGCCTCTGGCACTTGCGTCAAGCTTGGTTTTGCATCAAGGTATCTTAAGACCACAAACTAAAGTAATAAATTAGGTTCAGAATTGAGAGTGTTAGTATTAATCATGCTGCTAGTAGATGTAATTCAGGAGAACACGTTGTTGTCTTAATTGAAGTTGGGAAAAATAAAAATAGCCATGTTTTGGGTCCACAATAAAATGCAGAAATCCTATACAGGGAAGCTTTTAAATCTTTAAAATGGGTAAAGGTTCCTTCAAACAGGCATAGATATCATTCTAGAGAATTTTTTTTTTTTTTTACTTCTACTTTTAATTCAAATGAAATGGCAGTGCATAAGGCTATAGTTGCTGCTAATATCACACACTGATTAGCCACATTAGTTGTTAGTCACTAAGGACACAATAAGTTGATGCATTTTGTTATGCTGAATTGCATATTTTGTCGTCTTTTTTAATCAATTAAATCCAATCTCTTTCTTCCAATTTCTTTTTAATTTTCAATCCCTTTGTAAATACTTTTTTTCTTCAAAGGAAAATGTCATTTTCTTGATCTCACCTCTGCAGTTTGTAATTCATTTGCTCGCACTTTTGAGCTGATGAAATCCAAATCAAACTCAAATTTGAAGAGAAAAGAAAATCAGTTGTGAAGGTCAGATTGCTCTTGTTTTTCTACTGTGCTCACCTCCTCCAGATTTGGTGGTAAAAGCATTAAAAGCAGCCAGTTTGATGCGTATCAGACAGATGGGTTTAAAGGGAATCCTCCTCTATTTGATTGGGCCACATAACTGGATTCATTTAGCTGAATCTGTCTGTTATTGGATTATGTTTCATATTGGATGGATGGGATCCAATTGTAGATATTACAGCCTTTAATGGAGACAGGTTTAACAGGGGAAAGTGCTCAGAAGTGTAGAGGAGAAAAACAACAGAAAGTGTGAGGAGGAAAAAATGACGAAAGAAAAAAGAGGTTTATTAAAAGGTTTCTTGAACCACAAAAGTGTATCATTGGGAGTGTTTACCGAATTAATGACTTGAGAAAATGCAAAAATTCAATATGCGGACAAGGGATGTGAACACCCTTTATGTCCTATCCCTAAGCTGCTATGTATCTGACAGCAGGAAACATGATCAACTCGTATCATTTTCCGATTGTTTGGAGATAAACACTGTGTGGAGCTATTCACCAACATCTGTTTAGAGCTGAAGTAATCCTTTTGATCAGTCACAGATGATAATATCATGTATTGATGGGCATTTTTCTACGTTGGAGACGGTTGACTTTGAGATGGCTCCAGGCTACCGGCCCCGGGTCACAAAAAAAAAACGCAGTGCTGATCCGAAAAGGTAGAAAGAAGCTGGTTAACTCATCATCTATTAGTTTTTGTGTGCTCGCGTGTGTTTGTACGTGTTCAATGTTCAAACAGAGCTTCCCTCCGACTTATCGGCACTGTCAACATTCAGAAGGTTAAGGTTCTACCGTTTTTTGTTTTTTTTTTCTGTTTTGTGTTTCATATTTCAACTGCTGAAATGTCCGATCTTTTTATAGAGCTCGCTCCAGTCGGGTGTTGTTACGAGGGGAAATGTGGTATCCCAGTTTCTTTATCGTAACATTCTGGGTGACGATAACAAAACTGACTTCCATTCACATGGGTATCCGCCTGTCTTTTACAGCATTGATTTTAGATTTTTTAAGGCCTCTTGCAGGTTTTTTGTCATTTGGCATGGACGTGGGTCTTATCTCATTAATAGTACAGAAAACAAAGCAGGATAACTGTCTCTTTTAAGTTGAGTCATGTTTTCCTAAAGATAACTACCGGTGAGTGTTATTTCATGTGTAAACCTAACTAATGTCATTCATGTGACAAAAAGCACAGCATCCAGAAATTAAAACAAAAGGGGGAAAGTATGTATTAAACCTTCAAAATAGTCGATATTTACGTTGTCATGACGATCTCCTTAAGATGCTATGAGGTGCCATAAACTCAGTGTTCTTTTCAGTTTTTTCAACAATATCTATCATTCTACCAGTCTTCTTTAAAGTTAGGTCAAACAGTTATTTGGGCTTGACATTTAATTATTTTTATACTTTTTACATTTATTTGCATTCTAAT
Organism: Menidia beryllina; assembly: GCA_013363375.1. Taxonomy (NCBI): domain Eukaryota; kingdom Metazoa; phylum Chordata; class Actinopteri; order Atheriniformes; family Atherinopsidae; genus Menidia; species Menidia beryllina. Next base: position 164,507 of record JABUIW010000061.1, read on the forward strand.
AGTTTTTTTCTAATCCCTTCTGGCATTTCCTGCTGTTTTTAAACGGATATAATACATTTATTTCTCACACACTTAAGGAATCAGAAATCTGAGTCTCACACTAACATCCTATTGTGTGATAAAATTAACTTTGGCAACATGTGCACATTGTTTTGGTTGTACTTTCAGGTGTCTGACAGTAGAAATTAAAATCAAAAGGTCATTGGCTGAAGCTGTTTTGACGGGTAGAGGGAGCATTAAATGTGTTAATGTTCTTGACTCACCTTGAATGGATACTTTAATGGAAATTAAGTTATTGGCTATCACAATCAACATGTTTTTCTTTTTTAAAAGAGTAAAAATATCAATCTAAAAGTCGCTATTCTGAATAGCCCAGTCTTCAGTTTATTTATGTCCAGGCTTTCTTACATTAAATGCTGATGTAAATCTTATAAGAGGCCATGGCTAAGATGACATGCACAGTATTTTAGCTTTTCTTATGTCTGAAATGGACCCGATCAACTAGGAATCATGTACAATTTATTCTGATTTCTCCATTTTTGACCATCAAACTTACAACAAATCCAGCTCGTACATGATTCTCTGACTGTGGATCCGGTAAGATCTGGACAGAGCAGATGTTTTTAAGTTTAACAATGCATTCAAGCAATATAATTGTATTGAGGATTTTTTGCGTTTCCTAATGAACCCTTTCTGCCTCAGACAATCAAAAATTGTTGTGTCCAACAGCAAATGAAGAATTCAGTATGAAGCCATCTCTTCCTATAGTTCTTATCCCCCCACAGGGGTTACTGGACTGGTTTTGAACACACAATGTGCTCCTACCAAAGATTTAAAATGTTCAACTCTGTCCTCTAACATGAGGCCTCAACATGTTGATCACTCCTTGTTTGAATATTTGATATTTTTGCTATATTTACTTTTTATCATAGCGTCATCATGTTTCTCAGCAACCAAGATGTTTAAATGTTTAGAAAGGACTAAATGACACAAAATAAAGAACGAGGGACAAAGCAAGGGAAGCGGATGACATCAAACTCCTCTGAGGCCATTTCCTCATCGGCTCAATGACATCACTGAGCCACCGGTGGCTTTGATTGGTCCACTCGTTTGTCCTGGTAAACAAGTTTAGATACATTACTGAGCGCATGTGTGTTATATGAGCGTGTGTGTGTGTGTCTTTAAGTGTGTGCAAGTGGGGAAAGGGACCTTTGTCCGGTGATGTCACTACAGACCGTGTGGACATAAAGATTATATGCTGATAATCATCTCTCTGCCAACATACACACACACCCACACACACTGATTCAGTGATTACACTCTCTCAGTCCCTCTTTGTTCCACAGTACATCAGTCACATATTCGCATTTATACATTCTCTCTTTACAGTTTATAACATTAATTTATAGTAAAAAATGTTCAGAAAAAAGCTGACGTATCCAAAAACACATTGATGTGTACTTTGAATGATCGGATTGCAGGTAAAACTCAGACTAACAGGTTTCTTTTGAGGACTACAGGATCCATTTATAGTTTTTTCCTGAATTACATGGGCACGGGAGCTTTTCAGCACGTTAAGACAGCATTAACAAACATTAACTAACAGACAGAATTTGCCTGTTAGTGCTGTGTGAACAGAAAAGCTGATCTTTAAGATCTTTAAGTTCCAAACTGAGGTTGGAGTGTCAGCTTACAAGCAGAGAGGGCCACTTCCCTCCGAAGCCCTGGTGTCCGGGCTGGGGTTTGGTCATTCTCACCTGTAGATAGTTTAACTGAAAATATGAGTTTTGGTCGCATGGTCTCTAGAAACTGAAGGCTGCATCCTTTTGGGAGCATGAATGTGCAGAGCCAGACGTCCCTTGCATTCCATCAGGTAGTTGACATGGTAAATATAGTTCAGAAGTACCACATTTTCAAATAAAAAATATCAAACGTTGAGCACAAGTTGCTCTAGTACTTTAATAGCTCAATAATTTGCTTTAATATTATTGTTCATAGTAAAAATATCAAAGTATGCTCTGGAAAGAGAGGTCATATATTATCATTTTAACATTTAAGAGTTCAATTTATATACATCTGCACTTGGATACAGGGGAGAAATCTAATTTGCTTTATTTCTTAGCATACTTTGATGCTATATAGTTAAAGGGAAAACTGAAAGGATGAATTCCTACAGATTTATTCATGTGCGTAAGGATGAAAGCGGAGCAGAGAGCAGCTTCAGTCCGCTGCTCCATTTCCGGTTATCTTCTCAAATCGGAAGGAGGAAAGCATCGTGGTGCATTAAGTACGACCACACACACTCTCACACACACACACACACACACACACTCACAGGCTAATATAGTACTGATTGCTAAGTGCTACAATGCTGTGTGTCTGAGTGCTGTGATATTATGCATCGAGTGTGTTTGCCGAGCTGCCACACAAGCGTTTGTGTGAACTACATTGCAGCGTGGAACATTTCAACCAAAGGGAATGTTCACAGTAAAGCAGCAAAGAAAACCGACTGCAATCCAATATTTTATATTTTGCGCTGGACACACTAAGAAAGTATATTGGCTTGCCATAGTTTATTTAGTCATGCTAGCAATACCAGTCACTATCAAATAGTTATCGTAACATGTATCATTTTGCTAGCTGATTAAGGGTTTCTGACTGTCTCGTTCCTCTAATAAAGCCAAAAATATGAAAGTAACTGTCTTCTAAAAGGGATGATCTATTTTCTACATACGTCCAAAATGAATGTTATTGGATAGATCTCAAACTAGAGCAAATGAGAAATGAGATTTGTAATGATTTTAGTGTTAGCTTAGGGTGAGTTCTGTCATGTTAAGAATAGGTCATATTCGGGAAGCAATTATGGTGTCTTTCGACGTTAAAACAGGCTGAGATCTCTGGACAGGGATTGGGACACGCCGGCAGAAGTAAGCGGTATTTTTGTGTGGGGTAGTGTTCATGTAGCATAAAGGGGATATGACACATGAACGGTAAAAATCTGTAACCCCAAAGGACGTAACTGTAACCCTGACCACTGACCACGTGTTTTGTTTTTTTTACTCCACACCACAACCATTTGCAAGTGAGAACAAAAAAGTCGAAATGGAAAAAAAAGAAATATGCTGTATCGTAATGTGAGAGCCGGCAACCTAACACGAAGACATATGAACGGCTTTCATCATCAGTACCAGGATCCATAAATAAGTCATAACTGTTATGATCATTCTCCTCCAAACAAAGAAGTTAAGCTCCTACCCCAATATATCAGCCAAAGAAGAAAAGTCCGCTTTAAGTTGGTAAAGGGGTCTCAAACTGGGATCTCTATTACAGAAGACTAGTTAAATTATCTCAGCAGTGTCAAGTATCTACATTACTCTTTGAAATGTCGGATGCAGGATGATGTGGACTGCTGATGTCAATGTATAGTGAGAAGCAAGTGGTTCTCTGTTTGGATTTGCATGAGAAAAACACTATGGACTAAGCTACTATGTGTACTGTTGTGAAACTGTGTTGAAATATAGGCAGAATTGGTAGAATTTATGTCTAAATTCTACCAAATTATTCAATAAATTGTCTATACATGAAAGGGCAAGTAAAGGAGAAGTATTTCATATTAGATAGGGACTTAAATTTGTAAATCACTTACATAGATATATACAAATATTTAAGACAGATTCTAAGAAAACTGCGTACAACACATGAAATATAGATTATTCTAGCCCGAGGCAAAAGACAGAATTAAATGGCAGCTAACAAGGATGATTATTGGGGTGGGAGATGGTGGCATCATCCGCATTTAAAGAGTCACATCTGATTAACGACTGAATCCAAACGTTGCTGCCTGGAACGGAGAGCCACAGCCTCCAAACGTGGCGCCACACACAAGCAGGGAAGTGTATGTTGAAGGGCGACTTTATTACTTACCCTGCACTTATATGCCCTTTGTGTAATGGATACCAAGGCTTAAGTGGTTATGGTGCAATAAAAAAAAAAAAGAAAGAAGAGCAGAGACACTGGGAATCTAGACGAAGGGAGACAGAAAGGTAGGAGGAGGGAAAAGACGAGGGAGAGAGAGAGAGAGAGAGAGAGGGAAGGAGAAAGTAACGAGATGGGGGAGAGGGAGGGAAGGAAGCACCGAGGAAAGGACGGACAACAGGGAAGGGAGAAAGGAGTTAATGGAGACAAAAGAGAGGATAACAGAAAAACCGAGACACAAGAAGAAGTGAAGGGAAACAGAAAAATAAGATAATAAAGGAACCAGCACTCACACCTGAAAGAAAGGAAGATTCAAAACAGTGCAGAAAAAGCTGAGAAATACAGCAAATCCAGTCCATTAAAGGTGCCCGATGCAGAGGGAGACGCAGCTCAGCAGCTGTTGCTGTTTCCTGTCAGAATGAAGCCATCCTGCCTCTGCGGAGTCCTCACACATGTGGCTCTACATTCAGCCGCGTTGATCCCCAAACTCCCTTCCTGTCTCTTTTTCACATATCGACTTTCCTTATTTCTCAGCTTGGGCTACTTCGTCTCAATTCCCTCTTCTATGATGATGATGATAATGATGGAGAAAGTCTAGCTCTGTAGTGCGGGATTATTTTCGGGCTTTTGTCAGGTTTCTCAAATGTAACACCTAATTTATTCATCAAGTCACATACAGTCAATATTCAAATTTCCATGTATTTTGTCATACTTCAGGCCCCCGATTGATTTGGGCCGTAGACCCACATCTTTACCACTAGCAGCACTTAGCTTGCATGCTTCACATCTATTGTTCTGCTCTAATATGATTTAGATTTCATATCTGCTGCCTTATACAGCAACAATATTACTAAAAGGTAAAAATCGCTGCAGTGAATTCACTTGGACATGCACAATGATCTCCATTTCTCTAAGATATCTTGAAGATTTTTCGCACAGATTTGAAGCACCGTAGTGTCCCACATTCTTAATTTGATCTTTCTGGAGAAGTTCTACTTGGATAAGCAGGGTGGACCGGTTGCTGGCAACTGTAGCTTTGCTTTGTGTCATGAAGGTATTTAACAATCACAAATCAACAATTACATATATTTCTGTATCTGAGAGTGTGTGTGTGTGTGTGTGTTTGCGTGTGTGAGAGAGATAGTCTGAGCTGGAGACATCTTGGGACATAGGAGAGGGAGACCTAAGTCAGCGTGAAAACTTTTGAATTAAATGGGAGTTTTAGAGCATAAATGCTAAAACTTTGTGTGTTTTTTTTAGCTGTCTGCTAGCTTAAGCAGGTTTTCATTACGTATTCAAGCCAACAAATCTCGTGCTGTCAAACCGATTGACTCAAATTTGTCCGTATTTTGCGGGTAGCTCGTCAATTTCTGTGAGCATACAGTGCACTGTGGGAGTTGGTGTCCATCAGAAACAGGACTCGTGCATGGCACTTAGAGACGGAGGCGGCCCCGGAGAAGCTGGCAGGCTGTAATCCATCGTTGTGGTGAAGACGAAAACAGTCTGTAATGACTGTGTTGAGCTCCTCTCTCTGTAAGATGAAACCAAAGCGAGCTGCCTAACGCACTTCCTCCCTTTCAACTTTTACTCCCAATATTAAGTTCCTACATCACAGCTTATACATTAAACGCAGCACACAATGCTTTAAATAAAAATTAACTTTATTGCTAATCATTTTTGGATCACTAATATATACACCAGTACTGTTCCTGTTTTTTTATTATTCTTTATTTTTAAAAAAAGAGAGGAAATGTACTGTACCTTGGTTTTTTTCTTAAAAATAGTCTAGAAAAAGCAGTCAAATTTTTCTAAGTGGTCGTTGTCTGGTCAAAATGAAATATTGACTAGTTATGGGATACTCTTTTACCTTTTGAGAATGATTTATTACAACCAGAGAACCCCGAACTGATCGACAGAAAAAGGAATCCTTTTTTTTCTCCTTTTGCTCTGCATTTTCCTTGCTCTTCTCTCAATTTCAGACCCCTCTCCCGTTGGCCCTCTTTATTCTCAGTGTCTCTGTGCACCTCCTCCTCATCTGGTTTTTTCCATTCTCTGCTCTGCTCTCCATCCTTTCCGCTCAGTTTCCATCTCCCCACCGTGACCTCTTTTCTCTGGCTGTGGTTACTTTGAATATCACCTCGATGTTTCTATTGACAGTTAGCGGTCTTTGACTCCTAAAGCCTCTGTGTGATAGGCTGATGACTTTGCTGGGAGTCAAGTGAAAACAGAAAAGGCTCTGGGGCCACATAACGGCCCTCAGCTGGCCGTTTTAGAAGACTTGACCCTTCGGTCGGAGGTGGGCACGAGGCTGAGTGTTCGTTAACTGATCAGCACAAATGTGGCAAAGAGAACACAACCAAAAATGAATAAATACGCAACAATGGTGGACACTTTGATAGTGGAAACGATGCTTCATAAAATCCATGGTGACGGATATGACTGTGGTGATGGATAGAGAGTCTTTCTTGGTAGTACTGATGATTATTTATTTCTGTGTCATGCCTGTGGAGGATAAATGTGATGGAACGGTGTGTGTGTCTGCAGCTCAGATGGGAAAGGCTTCCACTGATGGGCAGGTGGAAGAGTAATGCAGATGTGGCGATTGTACTGGTGACTGTAGCCGTAGTGAGGATGAGTTTAAAGCTTGTGAGGATAACCATGAGTTTGAAAATGACTAGAAATGTTACCAATCATGCCTGTTTGTCTGTGTGGCAAAACCAGAGATGGAACCTTCAAGCTCAGATGAAAAGGGGACGAATACTACTACAGTATATGGATTAAGGGATGTAACAGTTATCCCTGAAATATGACAAAGGATCATTTTCACATCATGATTCTCAACTTTATCTACACTTTAATTGTAGTCATTTGGTCAGAGCTTGTTTTTTTTTTCTCTTGCTAATAAAAAGAAGTCAGCTTGACATATCGCCACATTCTCTATGATGTCCATTTTTCCCTCCAGAGGGAAATGATGCAGCCAAAACACTGGCTGGTCATTATACTGACCTCATAGCAGCAACAAAGCACCTTTAGCCGAAACGACGGGGGCAGAAACGACCACGTGATTTTCTTTTGATAATAGACTTAATCAGATAAAACGTAATAAGGGGGTATTAAAGGAGGTGGTTCAAACTGAATCCTAACCCTAAAAAAAAACTGCCGGCGTGGCCGTGTTAGCGTCGGCGTTTCCTGCTGATGCTGTGTGAGGTTAGAGACGCAGTAAGCAGCAAACTGATGTCGACAAGAGAGGCTGACAGAGCTGATGAAAGGCAGAGGAACCCGGCCCTATCGATCCCATTGATTCAGCCCTTACCATTAAAGGATAACCCCACCCCTCCCCCCAGCTGTGCTAACACCCCTCTTCAAACCAGTAAACCTTTTTGAATAATATAATTGTGTGTTTGATCCCCACTGTAACCCTGGGAAGAGGGAAAGAAGCCTGATTGAATCACTCAAGCGTGGCCCTCCTCCATTGACAGCAGGTTTTGGGTCTGTGTGTGTGGGTGTGGGATTTTGATTACTCTCTGTTTACACGTATATATATGTGTCTGCACTTTCCCGGTTGTTACAAACCCGTCTGGGGCGAACAGCTGCTGAGCTGTGATCCATGGAGCCACAGTAAGCAGAAAACTGGAGACAAGAGCGAACGGACACAGTGTCTAATGTATACATTTTTTTCCGTGAGATTTCTTTCCGTGGATTCAACCGTGTTCGGCATTTTAAGCCAAATCAGAAATCAGACGACAGAAATCTAGGACGTAAAAGTCTAATCCTTCCTCTTTTAATTGCTGTCATTAAACAATAAGCAGTGGTGTTAATTTATCATGTATTTTCATGCATGTAATTTGTTGTAGTTTCCACATATGAGCCAGAATCCCAGAAACAGATGTTAAGAGATTTTTAAAAATTCTATTTATAGATACCAGAAAGAGGCACGTATATTAGCTATAACTAACCTTTTTTTCATTAGCTAACCATTATTGGCCAGAGCCAGAATGTAAATTTAGTCTCAGCATGATGTTTTTTGTTTTATTTTGTTTTTTATTTGTTTCTAAATTCTTCCTGTTCTTTTTTTTTTTTACACACATTTGACATTTTTATAAAACAATAATGTTCTATTATCAGCTCATGTACAATGTTAAATAGATTGTTGCAAATTTTTACCCAAATATTTGGTTCCTTGATAATAGCCTATAAGACCGGTAACCACTGTTACTGGACTAGAGACAGTTTTGACCATATTGCAGGACTTTCAATAGAGGGCAAATGTATGAAGAAGATATGGAAATGTTAATTTAATATTCTTATCTAAATAGATACAGTGATGCCAGGGGGTATATATATATATAACATGTATTATTCATATAGGGTAGACTTAAGCTATATTTCCTGATATCTCCGGCTGCATAGATTACATTATAGTGATTAGAATGCTTTGGCTCTTAAAGCGTGCAAACCGATACCAACTTGTATAATTTTCTAGCGGTGTTTGGATTTTTGTGTGAAAAGAGTGGCTGGTAGTTTATCCCTCAGTCTGTTGGCTCAGAGATTTTTCAGCTGTGTCCAAAGTACAAGATTATCTCTGGTTTAGACTTTGATTCGACAAATACCAAACCAGCAGATTTTGGGTCTCAAGAGGATGTTGTCCCTGTAATCCTTATCAATATTGATAACAACAAAACTGAAAAAGCGCCTTATTGAACCACTCAAGTTGCATAAAGTAAGCAAAAAAGATCAAAATGTGTACATTTACTTTTGACCCATATACTGTATTCATATATATCTGTATAGATATATATGTGGGTGTATATGTGTGTGTATATTTTACCTTACTCCGTTTTCTTATGTGTTGTTAATGATTATTATTAGTCATTTTAGGAATTTTTTTTGGTTTGTGCACATCTCTTTTTGTCTGAAAGTCAGCAGTATCGTTTCTCTCGTTTGCTCTGAGGCTAACAGAGACTGAATGGAATTTTCAAATCCAGCCTTTCTGTGGAGGACAGCCATCCTGACATCCGGAGATCAACAGTGCCACCTGTCTGTGACAGTCTGAAACGAGGGGATCGGGCCTCCTGACGCCTACATTTTGATGAATTTACCCTGAAAACAAGACCAGTATTTTCTGTTGTGCCAAACGCTGCAGTCTCAGGCACTCGTTTGGATTTGTTGTGCATGATACCGTTTTAATGAAGCAGTTCACGTCCGTCCAGCAGTCTGTGTCACAAGACAAAGACGAATAAGAGAGCAGTGAAACAAAAAGCTGCAATCTGTCAGAGGCATCTGTCGTCAGGTTGCTGAACGGCGTGATAAGAAGCTGAGAGCAGACAGGAGGAAGGATGTTGCTCTGTGAGCCAGTGTGTGTTTACAGCCAGGATAGTTTCCCTTTACATAATAGTTGTGTTACTGAATTGAGTCCTTAACCTGATTCGTATTGATCAGTTGGGCTCTGACTCGTGCATACTTAATTCAAGGAGGTAATCAAATCAAAGACACCCAGACCTCGTGCCCCGCTTCCTCTGTCCTGATCGACTGCGATACCACGCCAGGAGTATTGAATAGAGTTCGACTGGATAATTCTTTATTAACTCCAAAATTGGAACAGCATTGTGTTTCTTTGACATCTGTCAAAATTATTTATACAGCAAATATCAAACAACAAATGGATTATTAGCTTTAATTACTACCAACAAGACTATAAATAGAAACTAAAGGAAATGTTTATGGAAACATCAACTAAATCCTTAAATGATAAACTTAACTTAAAGCTTAAGGCTATGATGGACTGGTCACGTGTTCAGGATCTGCTATACCTCTCGTCCAATCACAGCTTTGATAAGCCCCAACCCCCCAACGACCTCACTTGAAATGAGGGTTTAGAAAATGGATGCGTGGGTGAAAGCTTTGGGGAAAACATGCTTTCAGGGGGCTTTTAAAACACGACAGTTATGGCTGATCTAGTTTATCGTAGCAGAGATTTCAAACAGACATCCCAACCAATCAAAAGAAGCTATACTGGCTTTTAGTTGAAAGTTTTATGTTCCCTACTGCCTGTAATGTGGGAACCTCTGGAGGAAGTCCTCGTTTAGTTACATTAACTAACCTTTGGTTTGGAGTCAGCCTTTGTAAAACTGTATGGCATTGCTCGGGTTAGGGTAAGGGTAAGAGTTAGTGTAAGGGTTAGGGTAAGGGTAAGGGTTAGGGTAAGGGTAAGGCTAAGGGTTAGTGTAAGGGTTAGGGTAAGGGTAAGGCTAAGGGTTAGTGTAAGGGTAAGGGTAAGGCTAAGGGTTAGTGGAAGGGTTAGGCTAAGGGTTAGTGTAAGGGTTAGGGTAAGGGTAAGGGTTAGTGTAAGGGTTAGGGTAAGGGTAACGGTAAGGGTTAGGGTAAGGGTTAGGGTAAGGGTAAGGGTAAGGTTTAGTGTAAGGGTTAGAGTAAGGGTAAAGCTAAGGGTTAGTGTAAGGGTAAGGGTAAGGCTAAGGGTTAGTGTAAGGGTTAGGGTAAGGGTAAGGCTAAGGGTTAGTGTAAGGGTTAGGGTAAGGGTAAGGGTTAGTGTAAGGGTTAGGGTAAGGGTAAGGGTAAGGGTTAGGGTAAGGGTTAGGGTAAGGGTTAGGGTAAGGGTAAGGAGTAGTGTAAGGGTTAGGGTAAGGGTAAGGGTTAGTGTAAGGGTTAGAGTAAGGGTAAGGGTAAGGGTTAGGGTAAGGGTAAGGAGTAGTGTAAGAGTTAGGGTAAGGGTAAGGGCTAGGGTTAGTGTAAGGGTTAGGGTTAAGGTCGGTTCTTTGAAAATTACGATGACAACAAAATGGAGTCATAGATGGCCTAATCAGCTGTTGGTTGAAAGCTCTATGTTTGCTACAAGGAGCCAACAGGGAGACATGTCCTTTATCTCCGCCTTATTGTTGACACTAAATCTCTTTTCTTCTTCTGCCCTTTCATTTCTCTCTCCCGTCTTTTGCCCTCCAGCGTGTAAGAGGAAGGAACAGGACACGGCGAAAGACCGCAACAACACACCAAAGAAGTCCCGGCTGGTCTTCACGGACCTGCAGCGGCGCACCTTGCTGGCCATTTTCAAGGAGAACAAGCGACCGTCCAAGGAGATGCAGCTGACCATCTCGCAGCAGCTGGGGCTGGAGCTGACCACGGTCAGCAACTTCTTCATGAACGCCCGCCGCCGGAGCCTGGACAAATGGACAGACGACGGGGGCAGCCCAGGTGGCCAGTCGTCAGCGTCCAGCACTTGTACCAAAGCGTGATAGGAGATGGCGAGGATGGGGAAGGGGGGGGGGGGGGGTAGGGGGGCTCTGGGGGGGGCCGGGGGGGAGACCGTGATACGGGGAGGGATGGAGGGCTCGGGTCAAGGCTTTGTCCTGTCAAAACGAGGCAGAACACCAAACTTTTTACATTATTTTTCTTGGTCTCTTTTGCTTTCCTCGAGGGTGACAAACTGAGAGAGGGGCTGCTCACTGCCACGACCTGTAGCCAAACCGCCTTTTGCAAATTGATCATGAAACCATAGGGAAGTCGAGGGGTTGACTCATTTCCAAATATACTAACCTCACAGGGAGGGGAAATCCTTTTGAATCATAGACTTACACTGCTGATGTCTCCTTTTAGACACTAGGCTGACACACTAGCCAAAATACCAAAGACTAGAAGACACAATGTATGTTTTCTATTATGCAATATAAGCTAGGAAACAACCAAACAAGAAACCAAGGAAAGCTTTATGACTGCAGAATGTGCAAGACGCTCTGGGATCAAACATTTTGCTGTGTAAATGTAGTTGTATTCTGACCCTCTAATGTCCATAATGTCCAAAGATGTGTCAGCGAAGAGCAGAGTTTTCATTCAGAGGCCAGGTTTCAGAGGTCAAACAGCAACATTTCAAAGAGAAAAAGAATCCAGGCAGCTGAGGGAGAAGTTAAATCCTTTGTTCCACTTTTTTAGCCAAACCAAAGACATACAAAGGTGCAAAAAGAAAGTAGAGAGTGAATAAAGGTTCATTCTCCTGCTTGGAAAGTATAATAACTTCATCAGAAATAGACTATTCTACTCACATCTCAAGTAAGTTGGGAAAGAATTGATTTTTCCAGTGAAACTGATGATGGAAATATTGTAAAAATTAGCAGTGCTCTCCATTTTAACTAAATATATAATCTATGCGATCAGTTTCCGCAAAATTCTATAACCACTTCAAAAACGCCATGATTTGACTCTTTAAAGGGGGTAGTGCAGATTCTTTCAGTTAGGAAATGGCTAAATATGCAAGCACAAACATCACACAGAGACACTCACCGAGGCACGTGCAGATTCCTCCTAATTTGAACAGATGTGTAGCACGCCAAGCTTTCTCAGCATACGTAGTGGAATATCAGAGGGATATATATCAGTATGTACAATGTATGTGAGCACAATTTTGAAGCACATTTTCTTTGCAATAGAACCGGGGCTTTCAGCCAAGCTGAGTGGAATTCACATCTTTAAAAAACTCAGGATGCCATTTTTTTCTACACATTGGCTGGAATCCATTTCGGCGCCTGTCATTACATACAGAAACCTACAGACCACACCTGTAAAACACACACTAATACCCTTGCTTTGCTAAAACACGCAACTTTAAAGAGTCATGTCCCAGAGTTCTCACCAAAGAAGGCAACCTAATCCTCAGATCACTCCTCACATCTTCAGACTAACGTTGGTAATCCATTCACCGGTGCAGCGCTTTCCACAAAGCATCCTAGAACCAGCATGAACAGCCACCTTCCCCATATCTGTCATCAGTAAAGCCAGGATCTAAAAACTAACATTCGAACCATCGAAACGTTTGACAAGCCCCTGTTTTCTCTCAATAGAGCCGTAACCCTAAAATCAAAGGGCAAAAAATAGTCCCAGACAGGTGGAATATCCAAAGCAAGCCCCACTTTAAGACAAAACTGTTTTTAATCAGAACTAAATTGATTTTTTAAACTGGGTTTGAATGTTGGAAAGCTTCTTTGGAAAGTTACTCCAGAACTCTAACCTCCACCAACACCAAATTGAGTCCAACTACATCGTTCTTGTTGCTGGAGGCTTTTCCGTCCAGTGAATCAGGTCTTACCCAACTTCATTTGGCTGATGTACAGCTGTAAAACTACGATGCTTGTGGAAGCCATCACTGGTGACCCAAAAAACCAAACCCTCCCCCCCCCATCACAGCCGCTCAGCAGCTGGATTCACAGCCCACCTGACCCCGCGGAGGACGAACTGTCCAGGTGAATCAGGGCCTTTGTAATAGTAAAAGAGGACAATCTAAAGAAGATGCCTGGCAAATTCGTCCCTCCCAGGGGCTCAGAGGGGCTGAAACACACCCAAACAGATCACCATACAAGTCAATCAACTCATTCAAATCTAGTATCCAGCCACAAATTTTGATTATGAGCTAATTATATTTTTATCCCATTTAAAAAGTCAATTCACAAACTCATCGTTTGTTTGAGGGAAAAAAGAAAATGACGGCTAAAGGTGGAAACATGTAGCGGATTTAGGTGCTCGGCACAAAGAGATGGGCGGAATACGCCCAAAGATCAGTCCAGCTGAACCATAGCACCCACTTTTCTTTCATATTCTTTTTTTTTGGTGTTATACTATCACGCTGTACAGCCTTTAAACGGGATGTAAATAATAAGACACCCAAAAAAACCAAAGCCGCCATCACTTCCTACTCTGGTTTACAAGCCTTTACCATTCCCCTAGCCCCCCCCCGCCCATCAATCATCTTTCACCTCAAGCTATCAAACCAAAAAATAAAGGGAAACCAAACCAAAGCAAAGGCGTCAGTCAGCAGCCCCTGCTCCTTAGAAAATCCCAGACTGAATCCCAGTCTGGTGAAGAGGCAGCCAAAGGCTTTAAGGACGTTTTAGAATAAAAGTGGACACTTGAGACTTTTTCTATTTATTGACAAATCGAAACCAAAGAAAACCTTTTTCTGCACCTAACTGTTCCAACAAATGGAAGAAACTTACTGAAGATGGAAGAGAATTATTACCAAAAAAAAAGACAAAAAAAAAACAACAAAAAAGAGTGGTGGCGACAACGTGGAGGAAGGAGGAGGACGGCGACGATGAAGAGGAGAAGGGGAGGAAGGATGCCATCACGGGGAGCCGAGTCCAAAAGTAGCTTTGTCCTGCCTGGGGCAACAGGCAGTCTTTAAGGGGAAGCAAGTTGGGGAAAAGGGTAAAAACCACATGGGAAGGAGGGGAGAAACAAACAGAATGCTGTCACTCATTTTCTTCTCTCCGAACCCCTCAAAAAGGCAGAACATTAATGTGTCTCTCACGGTTGAAGAGTGTCTTTAACGTGTGCCTATGCAGTTTTTCAACGAAAAAAAAAACGGTTAAAAGAACAACAAAAACCTCATCAGCTAACAAACCAAAGATTTTCTGTTAACTCCAGTAGTAGTCCCCCAGCCCAACACCAAAGGGAAGATGTCCACCACGGCTAATTGGCACAAACCTGCTCCATGTTCCAGAGATTTTCAATATTCTGCACCGGGTTTGAAAGTTATCCAACAAGCGGGTATCAAATCTTTATGTCAAAATATGTATATTTTCATTTGATCCTGTGATTCTAGCTTTCCACTAGTAGTTTTCCTAAAAATTTGAGTCTACCTCCGGGAATATCGAGCAGCGGTAGCAAAAGCAAAGCTTTATTTTCATCAGGGTTTTATTCATATAGTGTGATACACTAGCAGGTCAGAATAAGAAGGAAATTCAAATATTGTGGATACCAAAGCCATGTCTTCATGTCCGACTGGCTCTTTGCTGATGAGGAAGTGACAGTTGCTATTATTAACGTACAGCGCATACCAAAGATTTTCTACTGTACCTACAGTAGCATACTGGAACTTTTTCTTCCATTCATTATTCTTATCAATATGTTGCTTTCGCTTAGACGGTGACGTATTTTTTATTTATTTATCAACCCAACGATTAATTAGAAAAACAGTCAAACTTTGGGCCAGATGTGAGTTGGTTTGGACTAGATCATTAGAAATGATCACAAATGATTGTGGAATTCAATCTGAAATGACCCAGATATTGTGTTTCAAGTCTTAAATTCAGACGTGACATTGGACAATATTACCAAAGCAAACAGGTTTGAGATTTGGCTAACAAGGAAAGAAAGCAATACTTTTTAAGGTGGAAAAAGTTAGAGACGGCCAACTTATTTTAAACGTGTATTAGCATGGCACAGTTTGCTAAAGCCCACATGTCACATGTGCAGTTACTGTAGTAGTGATCATATTTCACGCTAACATTCAATTGCAAAAAATAATCTACTTTCTCTTTTGATTTTTGATTTTACCTCACTTTTCTTTTGGATGGGGGACTACGCTGCTGTACCATCTGTAAGACGACAATAAACTAAACGAAACCAAAAAAAAACACACCGAGTTCACCACTGCTGAGAGAAACTGCTCAAAGATCGGTCAAATAGCTTTATCCTTTGTTTTCTCTCTGTCTTTCTGTATGTAATGCTTCTAGTCCAAAGAAATCCTCCGCCCCCCTGACCCCCGCCGTCCCGCTGGCCACGCCCGCCGGAGGGGCGTGGCTCCTGGCTCAGGGGGCGGGGCCGTTTTCCATTCCCACTTGCAGTTCTGTCTGGATGTAGTACAGGCTAAACCTGCCAAACCAAAAAAAGGAAAGAAAAAAAAGGGAAAAAAAGTGTAAAGAGGAAAGAAAAAAGAGAGAAAACAGAGTACGAGGAGAATGAAACCAAAAACTGTTCCAAAGAGGTTTTCATTGCTTGTTTGTTTTTAAGTACTTAAAAATGATTTGCCAATTACTACTACCGCTATGGTACTTCCTAGGTTTTTGCAATATGTGATTTTTTTTCCCTTTTATTTTTGTTTACTGTAATTTATGTTTGCTTTTTAATTGTGAAGTAATTTAAATGAACAAATTTTGTGGCCAAATCTCCCTCTGAATCCTTTTACCCTTGATGATGATTAGCTTTGCCAAAGTTTACATTATGTGTTTCCTTTTCTTTCTGTTTGATGCTATATTTATTTATGAAGTGTTTTAGAACACGCTAGTTTTGTACATGATGATCATTTAATGTTATTTAATTAGATGTAATTGTTTTCTGATGAATATTTATGAGTATTTAAGAATGTTAGTTGCATCGAAGATGCAGTGCTTATGCCAGGTCTGTTAATTTATTCTTAGTTAGCTTTACTTTAAAAAAGCAAATGAAATGTTGTGTTACGAATGTTTAGATTTAATGACAGAACAATGTAGGAATGTCAGGTTAGACTTGCGTACTTCTGAATGTCAACACTTGCTCTCACTCTTTAGCCCTTTTAGATTTTCTTTGTCCTGGTAATGATTTTTTTTTTTCTTTCCTTTAAATGAAAACAATCTTTTGATGACAAATGATAGCCAACTCAATGACGAGCACTGCATCTGCTTTTCTTTTTCTTCCTTGGGAGTTTGACAGCTGGAATCTTTGTTGTCTTGTTTTTAATATTTCTTTGCGTCCTGCTCACCGTTGTTGAACAAGCAATGAATTTCAGATTATTGTTAGTCACAGTTGATCAGGTGAGGTTTGGGCCACTTGTTGATAGAAAATGATCCACCAAAGATAACTGGAATCCTTGAGAGGCCGATAAAGTGTGTGTTTGCATCCACGCAGCTCATACCCTGGTTAAGCTCTTGTTCTCATATTTAAAAAAGTCACTTCATATGCCCCTTAGACAGATCTCTGCATCTCCATTTTCTTCAGGCTCTATATTCTATTTGCAAAGGTTCAGTCTTTTTAAGAAAAAAAAAAGACAACTAATAATGTTAAACAAAAATAGCTTCCCTTCATTGAGTGGAATGCTGATGACATAATTAGAAAATGTAAACTATTTTACATATAGCACTAGAGACATAGTCTAATAGTTTCAGATGCATTCAGATGGGTTTTTTAAAATCTAGATTGGTCACGTTATCACTCAGAACTTCAACTAATTTACCATAAAATGAAAAAGTGTCGTCCATTCCTATTCAGGGTCCCAGATTTAGCCAGGTTTTTGTGTTGGAGCTGACCAGGTTTCTGTCACCGGTGTGTGACACACACAGTAAGACGCCGTCAGCCTGTGTGGCCGCGTGAATGCAAACACACACACTTGTTTAGCTAATCAAGGAGGAAAACTGAGAAGACCCTTAAAGCTAGCTGCTTCCAAGACTTGACTTTGTCTGTGTGTAAAAAAGGAGAAAAAAAAACAACAACTTTGTATTTCAGTAGTGAGAACCAGAGAGGCTACCTCACTGACTTTCCATTTGTCCTTTTAATCGTGTTGATAAAACCAAAGAAACCAAAGATTTGTTCATCCTCAGAATGGTCTGTGCTCAGCCGCAAGCTTTTGTACTCTCTTCTTCATGACAATACCACACGTTCTGCTATCTCCTCCACCTTCCCTTTTCTATCGCTCTTTCTCCTGCACATCCAAAAATTACAGACATTACCAAAGGATAAAGTAAAATTTAAAATATCAATGAGATAATAACAAAAGGAGTCCTTAAACCAAAGACTGTGTGATAGAGGTCAGTGCTCTGGGTGAGATGTCCCGTTCAGGTGCCCACATTTTGTTTCTTCATCATTAGTCATGTGATCTTCTCACAGTGAAAAGATCCCACTCTGTTCGTCCTCTATGGAGCCTGATATATTTGATGGCCCTTAATCCTGTATATATTTGTTAGGTCAAACAGAAAGGTAAACATTTTTTACCTGCAAAATCATAATTCCCATTGTGCCGAAAATGGATGTAAAACTAACATAGCTAGCTCAGAACGCAACGTTGATGCTTCTATGGTTCAACTCTTCACTATTACACCCAGTGTGGAAATTAAAATGGGTAATGTTTACCTGTTTTGTTCAACATTAGTACCACAGGGCTCAGTATTGGGCTCATGCAAATTTGGTCTTTAGCGCTACATTAAAAGTTGAAAATACCTTAAAATCATTCTCCAATGAAAGACTGTGACCCTTCAAAAGCGTAATCCTGTTTGAAGAGCCAGTGGTGACCATATTAGACGTAACAGCAACTAACGCAGAAATAAATGAATGAATAAATAAAATTCCACTTCTGTTGTTTTTATTCAGTCACTGGCTTTTGGTTGTGTTTAGGGAAATTGTTTTTATGTTTAACCTGTTGCACAAAATGACTGAGCTGTCGAATAACGACATAGAAACTGCGTTTGGAAACCATGTTTATCCACCACTTAGAGACTGTTACGGAAAGCCAGACTCCTTTTTGATATCGTGAGAATGAGAACTTTTTAATGGTACTTTATTCTGGACCAGTTCTTGGAACAATGAAATGATACCGACATCCTGACATCCACATTCATGGATGAGTGACTAAAATCCTCTTACATTCACTTAAAAAGGCACTTCAAACTAAAATTTTTAAAGATACAACTCCCTTGCTCAAAGATAAGGCTATGAGTGGTGTCATAGATAGTCAGTTAAGTTTTAAAGAAAAAAATTCTTAGGGTCAGTTGTCATTTCAATGTCAAAAGTCAGTATTTTCCTAAATGATACGAGCTGTTAAATAGCTTTCTGCTGTACCCCAAAGGCCCTGATTCATTCACAAGATGAAAAATAGACCTCTAAAAAACAGTTGATGGATCTTATCAATTCTGTTGGTTGGAAAAGTTTGGATAAGCAGGGGAACCTACACTTGAGACGGAGAAGTTGCATCGCTTGCATCTGTCCAGATGTTTATCTGGGAAAACGCCTGGCGAGCTGATTCCCCTCTGATGTAAACATCAGGCAGAGCGAACCGCATTATTGCCACACAATTTAGGTTTATAGCTCCCAGTGCGTATCCATGTAAGAAAGAGGGCACGACCTGCCCAAAAGCCCTGTTTTCTACATCTGCAGAGAATAAAAGGTTCATTTAGCTAAACATCTGTAAAATTACAGCTGGACAACGTTTCTGTCATAAATCCAGTTGTTTCCATCCCATAGGTAGAGAAGCCGAATGATGGAGAAACAGACCTGTGGGTTTCTTTTTTCTGTGATGCGCTGTTATTGTGAGTAGGGAGAGCTTTCGGTGGAGAGTAGGATATAACCTGGAACGAGTGCCTTGCTTGAACAAAAGCAGAATCTAGACCTCACCGTTTTGGTGTAAACTTTCCAGTGCAGTCACTTCCGAGTACCAAAGAATAACTCTTCTGTTCAGTCACTTTTACTCACAATGCCCATTTTAAAATGGTTATCCTCGGAGTTTTGCTTTTTTAGATGGCCACTACCTGAGATAAATAATCTCCTGTTTGTTTAAAGCTACTCTGACCTGCAGATGTGAACAAAAGGAACCAAAATCAATCAGATTATCTCTGTTATTACTGACCATTCGTTTTTGATTTGGACATCGTATGATTTATCATTTTTTAAAAACTCCTCAAATAAGCATAAACACAAACACTGTATGTTTCTTACCAAATCCTGAACAAACTTCAGTCTTCTACTCACTCTTTCCCTCCCTCTTTGCTCTCTCCTCTCTTTTCTTATGGTTGTAAAGCTTTAGAAAAAAAGAGACAAACTTGTGAGCGTTGTGCGCAGACCGTCCTTTCTCTACCAAACTGTTGCAGATATACCTCATAGACACTAGTGTTAGGATGATGTTATATTAGCGTATGTCATAAATTATTCACTTGTTCCTCTTCCTTTCTTTTGGTACCTGTAACTTAACTTTAAAATGAAACAAAATGTGGTGGAAAAAGCTTTATATATTTTTAAGTTGTGATATTTCTTTTTCCTTTTTGATGCGCTATTACCAAAAATGAAGATTGCTTGTGTACTCTATGCTCTTTTCTCCTGATGTATTGATGTTCTCTCTCTATCCTATCTGCCAGGGATGGAGGGACACATTGCTGAAAAACCTTTTTAAAATTCATTTTCATTTTGGTATCTTTTTTTTAAGTTTATTACCCCTTCATGGATATTTTTGGGGTACTGGAAACTTGCTGGAAAGATGCCAGAATCTTTGAGTTTCAGCCCAAAATAAGACTGTCTACTTTCATCCATCTTTAGAAAATGCAACTACTTTTATTCAATTTGTTCGATTACTTCCGAGTCCTTCCTTTCCTGTGATGTAGTACCAGCATTACATTACATAACTCCTACAGCAGTTTAAATAGCTCAGATTTTATGCATGAGTATAATTATGAGTAGCTAGCTGTGTAAAGCATAGTGATTCTTATTGACTTCTTCATCGTACTCTCATTTCATTTCCAACACTTTGTTTTGCATCTTTCATAAGTATGACCTTTGACCTGCTGATGACAAAGCTGAGAACGTCCATCTATTTAGAATCAGTTGCAGCAAAGCACGAACGCCTGCAATGAAAAGGGACCGTGAAGGTATTGATGGTTTGGGGCTAAATTTGTCAGCTCATTAGCCTCCGCGTGGCAGTTAAATGCAGCATGATGAATTGGACACAGAATCCTTCCTGACTCGGAATCAAAGCCACTCAGTGGCCACGGTTTGGCTCACCGGGGACTTCCTTCGGTTTGTCCCGGGCCTCACACACATTCACACCCAGAGCTGGAGACCAGTTCTGCATTCTGTTTTAGTCACAACAGAGGGAGGTCAACAAATGTGTTCCCGTTAGCTTTTTGTACAACGCGAGTGAGAGAACAAATGGAATGAAAAACCAAAAGGTTGTACTTTGGCATCCAGTTGAGAGTTAAGAACAAATCGTATTTTCTGCTAGATTTCAGAAATGATTTCAAATGATTAATTACTTAATTGGATACCAAGGCACATGATGTGATGTCAAATATCTGTAGGATTTATTACGATTTGAGACCTTATTTAACTTCAGGAAGTATTTTTGAAGGAAAAACAGAGCACTTCCAGTCTTGTCTTCCATTCTTTATTATCCTGTGTTTATTTGAATTTATTCATGAATTGAGGCTTTTTGCGAACCAACATCTTTTTGCTTTTCTAATTGAAAAGCCTTACTTTTAGCTTTTTTAAAATGACCTGTAGCTTATAAAACAATGCTGATAGCTTAGATTTTGTTAGACTCCCATTATAGCAACAGGAAAGATCTTAAAGTGCTAAATCCTGTGTCATGAGAGGGTATTTGTCCAACCTAAAAGATAGATTTTCTGATGATAATCTGTGAATAAGATAACTGGCTTTGTTTGTTTTGTTTTAGAAAAAAACAGGATCAAATAAGCTCATGGTCTTCTATATGTAGTTTTCATGCACATGTGGACAAAAGTTCCTGTCAGAATGAAAGATTGTTCGTCTCTGACATCAGCAGCATCAACAGCGAGGGGTCAAAGGTCAAAGTGACAGATCTGTGAGGGGGTTTTGGGTGAATCACAATTAGTCCACCGACAGAGTCTCCATTGCTGTTACGGAGAATAATCACAGCAGTTTCCTCCCAAAGAAAAATGGTCAAATTCATTAAATTTCTGTCCCTCTGTTACGTTGTCCTCATTTGAAACTATTTTTCATGGTTGTCATTAGAAATCAAAATCACATTTTTTTTCTTTTTTCCTGCTGACATTTGGTTTCAAACAGAAAAGAGAAGTGACTGAAAACTTGTGGTGTGGAATAAGATGATCAAAACGTGAAGGAGATATTTGGGGAATTAATGTTGTTCCACTCTATGTATAAAAGAAGAAAAAAAAATCAATAAAGAAATCACAATGGTCTTATCCATGTAAAACTGTTTCTCTTCTTGTGTTGTCAGAAAAAAAAATTACAGTGAGGGAAAAGTGCAGGCATGCTTTCTGATTATTTTACATTCAAGACAGTGTCTAAAAACAAAATCCTGATGGCCTTCGGATCCTAAATACCAAATATGTGCTAAATATCCAGAACTTCATACTGTGGTTTTATTATTTAAGCTCCTAAATTGTTGGAAAAAAATATATATTTTCTCATTAGAATTGGACAATTTTGGAATTTAATCAACTTCAGTTTATTGGATGGGGATTATATTACTGTGATTTGGAGTCCAATTGGATTGAATTGATTAAACTGAAGTGCTTGGAGATAAACTTATTGAAAAGCGCTCCCTGTGTGGACAGACACTGTCAGAAATTGTCCTCTTTTACATGTAAGGAACACAATTCGTGCGAGAAATAAATAATCCGTCCAATTCATTAATGTATCCCACGCAAAAACGCATCTATCCTTGTATGGAGTTTTACCTGAAAACGACACTTGGCTCTCGGTTGAGATGGAGGGATCCGTTGGGACTGGGGAATGGAGCCAACACCTAAAACAAACGGGAGGAAATGATCAGTATTTTCATCCATCAAAATCTAAAACCTGTCCTAGAACAGCTATTCATAATGACTTTACATGATGCCATTTGATAGAAATATTTCTGTAAGTTTCCATCGTGTGTGTGCGTGCGTGTGTGTGTGTGTGTGTGTGTGTGTGTGTGTGTGTGTGTGTGTGTGTGTGCGTGTGTGTGTGTGTGTGTGTAATGACTGCATCACCTCTTCTCTCTTGTTTTCAGCCCTTGAGTCTTTTCTTCTCTCCCTGCTCTATTTTAGCTGTGTGTAATCATTCCAGCATCCATCTCCTCCCATCAATCCACCTTGTCACTTCTCCCCTTTAACCCCCCCCACTCCCCCCCCCCCCTCCACTTTTAATCACTCCGTCCCATCCTCCAGCTCCTCCACCGCTCCCGGTTGCCAAGGGAACAGGAGGCGATTCTCTGGCTGTTAATCTGGTGACATTGTCTTTCTATTACCTGTGGGTCAGACGCCTGATAAGGAGGGCCAAGCGTGGGAAACCTTTGTAAAATGTTGGTCTTCATTAGC
>JABUIW010000061.1:197296-213361 GCA_013363375.1 Menidia beryllina
TTTTTTGACATTCTGTTGCAGATCTGCTGCCAGGTTGGAAATCGTTGTACCACTAATGAGCCAAAGTTCATTCATTAAAAAAAGTCTTACAGTTTGTTAACTTTCCAAAACCAACCAAGGCTGCTGTTTAATTTTGTTTTTCAAGGAAAGGCTTTTTTTTAAAACTTCAACCTTTCCAAAAAATAAGCGTCTTCTTCAGTCTTTCTCTGACTGAACCGGTGTGATATGAGGCCCCCGGAGTGGGAGATGGACCTCTCAGACTATTTTTTAAGCACACTTGGATATTTTTAGTCCAAAACACAAAACTCTTCCAGCTAATGGTGAGCCAGGTTATCACTAAATTCTGTATATTAACATGACTGATGCAAAATGTACGAAAATGAATTAATACAATTTGTCAAACTAATAACAAAGAGAATTCTGCTCCAGAAATAACTGGAATAAATGAATGTTGTGGAAATATACATCACAGTTTAAACCGCACATATTTTTTTAGAATAAGTTCCACGGGCTCCGGGTAATTTCAGATTTTCATTTGAGAACTAATGGTCCGTGCGGTTTCTATGAACTGCCAGCAACCTTGAAAAAGAGAAGTTCACATCGTCTTAGGAAAATAGTCTTAGGACTGGGACGAGCGGGTGATTTGATGGAAGCTTTCTGAAAACATGGAGCCACCGGTAGGCCTTCGGCGGGGAGCCTGATGAATGCATTTCTCTTTATTTTCGGCTCGCAGACGGCTGCAGCTCACCAAGAAACTCAAACTACACCAAGGAAACCATCCTTCAGTAACTACCAACTAATCATCCTCTGGATATTGATTTCCGCACACACACACACACACACACACTTAGAGACTGTGGTGAGGGGTCTCTGAGCAGGTCTGACCAGCCAGCCAGCCGGGCGGTTCAGTTCTACTGTAGTCAGCTCTAAAGGTTTCCATTGATCTGCCCCCTTCCTTTAATAAACCCTGCAAACACACTCACACACACACACACACACACACACACACGCGCTCACACGAATAGCTGTTACAGCTGGAGGAGTTGCCTGTTGTGAGGAAGGGTTCGGGGTTGAGGATTGAAGGAGGGAGGGATGACAGGAGGAATGGAGACAAAGGAGAGAAAGAGGGGAGGCAGAGGGGGAGAGGAGAGGAAGGAAGGAGGGAAGTATCCGTTTATTGAGCGGGCATGCCTGCAGTTCACTTTATTCACAGGACCTTCTCCAGCTGTTTCTAGCCCGTCTGGCTCTCCTGTGCTCCAACAGCTCCTGGGTTTTTGTTAGTCCTACCTCTGCTGCTGCTCTCAAGGTTTACAGTCTGATAACTTTCGATAAACGAGCAGATTTGAAATGTTTTCATTCCGGGAGTTAATGACGCTGAGAATCCGGCAGTCTGAGAATCCACCCCCAGATCCTCCGTTTTACCCAAAATGGAATTTAAAAAAAGATGTTGCCTTTGAGTGTGGGTACCTTCATAAAGAGTGGGTTCCCATTCAGGGACTCTGCTCTCCGGATGTTCTCCACCCCGCACTAAAAGAAGCAGAATGATATCAGACCTGAGTCAGAAATTTGGGTCGAGTAGATGCATTAAAAAAAAACGCCTTTTTGCTCACACATTTTTTACTACCTCCATTTGTTCTTCATGTCAAGTTTTACATACAGAAACTAAGATAACGTTACATCATAACAAAAAATACACACAGTAGCTCTCAATAGACAACACAGTAGCCTCTGTCCTATTTCCACCTGCAACCCCCCCCCCCCACTGGGAATGTCCCCCATTTTTGCTCAGACTTTATGCCTCACACCTGCACATCATGGGGTTGGACAGAAGAGATAGCTACGTCCACCCGACAGCAGAGAATATTAAAGCTTTGGATCCTCCTCCATGGGAATGGGTCGGAAACACAGATGTGTATAAGTTAGATTCATATTCCAAGAGCGACTTTAAGGTGGTCCTCATTTGGATTGTGCAGCACAAGGAGCACCGAGGACCCCACAGACATAACTGTATGGTTTAACCGCTATTGAAAGATTTCCATTCATTGTGACCAGTGGAGACTGTCAAAAAACAGAGATAACATTTGATGGCAAAGAGTTTATAAAGTGAACATTGTTTTTAACATCCTAAATATGCTCCTGGTCTAATTACAAACCAGAAGGTCCCAAAAGTTAAGACAAAAAGGTTTAGCTGGACTTTCTGTAAGGCAGCATTGAACCGGGTCTAAAGGCAGATCTCTGCTCATCTTTCGTTCCTTTTTAACCATAAGTGGCTCTTGTTAGAGATTGTTCCAAAAAAAAAGTCTCCAAAAACGCCTTAATCAGGGTTTTAAAAAAATTCATTTGAAAAAAACTTCAAAAACAGTCAAGGTTTCGAACACGTGTGACAATCTGTTCTCATTCCGATGGACAAGGATGTGGAGAAATAGATGGGTCTTGTTCTCAGCTTCCAATTACTTTTCGCAGCGGGTTTCATTTTAGAGAGGAGCTAAAGCAGCAGACGGACTTAAACGGTCAGGCAGCCCGTGTGTGCGTCTGCTCTGATATTAGCAGCCGTGTGAGGACCGGGCTGAGACTGGAGCCTTAAGAGTGGGGAGGCAGCAAATGAGGACTCAGCTTAGAGGTAAAAGTTCAGAGACAGATAATTATTTGATTTTGATTTGTATTTGTATTTTAAGTATGCTAGTATAATAAGAACTCTTATCAGGCTTCTGTTTAGCAAGAATGGTTTGCGATATATTCTCATTAGAATTCTCCTGATTAACTTATTAGTCCATAAATATTTCCTAAACACAACTCAGTTAGGTCCCTTTAAATTGAACTAGGACTGGATCGTGTGGCGGCCCTGTTCCGTAGCCCTGCTGGATGTGAGTGTAGGTTAGAGGCGTTTTGGGATCTCACCTCCTCTCCCAGAACCTGCGCATACTCGATGTCCAGCTCGTGTAGCGTCTCTATGTGGTCGGAGGTAAAGGCGATGGGCACCAGCAGCAGGTTCTTCTTCCCTCGTTCACACAGGCCTTTGATGACGTCGTCCGTTTGGGGGCCGAGCCACGCCATGGGCCCCACCTGCAAGATCACAGTTCTCCCTCAGTCGGATGTCACAACAGGCACCAAAAGGTTCAACACTCCCTTATAAGAAAGTTCATCAGAAAGTTCAGAGGACTACCAGGACCTTAGACTCATATCGATTAAAACTTATTCGCCTGGTTGGCCATTGCTTGCTTCTAGGTTTTCAGACAAAACACAGGTTCTGTTACTGTGTCTACTCTACAGACATTCAGCAACACCTCCATCATTTCTACAACAGATCCAGAATCTGTGAACTATACAAGCAGTTAGCTTCCATCACATGACATCAAGAGCCTTGGTTTTCCTGCAGCCGCAGTATTTTCTGGGTATGTGGCGCCATCTTGTGGAAAAGGCACATTTCAACAGGAACGAGCACCTCGAACCAATTCTGGTTCAAACAATTGAAACATAAAAATGTGTGACAGAAAATCATTGGAATGGAAGTTGTATGAGCTACTAAATGATGGGGTGTGGAAAGGTTTTAACAACTTTTTTTATTCTTAGGTTAGAGCTTATTTACGACATTAGTGGAGTTACTATGAAATCGATTTTGCGGGCGCGCTTTTACTCACCCTGGACTGCCACACCAGTCTGTAAGGGTTACAGTGGCCTAGCCTCTCCATGACTCTCTGCACTGTGGCTCCCACTTCCTGGGGATACGGGTCGCCTCTGTTTACAACCTGTGCACGGAACAAACACGCAGCAGTGAGTGGACGCATTTCCATACAACTACAGCTTTATTCAGAGCACTAAATATCCTCCTTCTGCTCCGGGATCCAGTGTCTAAAATGGTAAAGTGGGCACAGTTACACCTGGTTTGAGTTTTCTAAATTTGGCTCTTGAAAAAGGAAAATGGTTGAGTTATCGATCAAATTCTAGTTCTATTGTATAAAATTAGTAGTGTCAGTAATGTCTGTGACAAAGGAAAGAATGGTGAATGCTGGGAAAGGAGCGCCAACTTGTAAGGAATCCTCTAATTTTACTTCTAACTACAGCAATGGTAGTTAATTGTTGTGTGGTTATGCTAGGAACGTTTTGTTTCAGTAGAGAACTTAAGAAATGGAAACAGAGAGCAAAAAGGGGCAGAGAGGGAGTAGACCTAAGTGAACTGCACTACTTTTAAACTAATGTGTTTTGCATTTGTTTATGAGGAAAAACCATGAACTGAGATGTTTAGAGACAATTTGAGCAAATAGGAAACACCTCTGGGGATGTTAGAATTCATCCTAAACAAGCAGGAATCCAACATGACAGTCGTTCTTTTGGACACTTACAGCCATGGGGAGTGAGTGTGCAGAGAAGAGAATGACAACATCGTCTCTTTTGTCCTCTGGAAACTTCAGCAGCTCATTTCTGACATGCTCTGCGAAACACTGAAAACACACACACACACACACACACACACAACACACACAGAAAACATTAATTACTTTCTAAAATGATTTTGCCCACTTTATTGTTCAAATAATCCTATATAATATATATACATTTTCTGGGCTAAAGTTTTCCATCAGACTACTTACTAAATAACTAAATAAAAACACTCTTAGTTCATTTTTTAATACTTTGAAATATTTGACTTTGTAGCCAAGTGATCTGAAGGTGATGCAGGGTTCATGTTTTTACAGCGGGGCAGAGAGGAGAGCTGGAAATGTACAGCATGTGTGTAACGTCCCCACCGGGGGTGTGTGTGTGTGTGTGTGTGTGTGTGTGTGTGTGTGTGTGTGTGACCGGGTGCCTAACCTCCACCAGCAGAGGGTGTGTGGGCCAGCGGTCGATGACACTCCAGCGCATCTTCGGCCTGTCGGCTCTGCCGCTGTAGTAGCGGTAGATGGCGTTCAGACTGCTGCCTTTAAACAAAGAAACACACTCATATTGGATTACACTGAAAGGTGTGTTTGGGAAATTTCAAAAGCCCTCTGGAGTTTGATGAGCAAGGAAAAGCTGAGACTAGTTGGAGCTAAATCCGTGTGGTTCATTCCTTTTCTTCTGCACGGGCATGGAAAGTCGCCTGTCTTAAAGTATACCTTAAACAGTTCTTCCTAAACTCCAATGAAGAGTTTAGAAGTTTAGAAGAAGGTTTTAACACATGGTGTAAACGTATGACACAAAAAATAAGAATCCAAGGTCTAATTTACTTTGGGTTGATCACACAACAAGGCTACAATGGAGAGGATCTAAAAATGGATCTGAATACTTTTAGGAAAGTGTTGTTTATGGGAAGGTTCAGATGAAAAAAAGGCTATAATCCCATAGATGATCACTACATCAATCGGAATGAGTGTTATCATGAAGCCGTTTCCATGGCAGCTACCTGTGGTGGAGCAGCTGTACTGGGGATACTGGGTGAAGGCCACGGCTCGCTCCACCCCGTCTTTCTCCATCTCCTGGATGGCCTCCTCCGTCAGCGGGTTAACGTAGCGGAAGCCGATGTAGAACTTGTGCGGGGCTGAGAAACAAAGTCATCACGTGAATGCCGGAGGACGGGTAAAGTTAAGGCGTTACTGGGATTATTGCTGCCATCAGCGGGGCAAAAAAAAATGAAACCAGACAGTTGAAAGGGGCTGTTGGTTATCAGGGAGGTGTGTTCCAGGCGTGGGAGGAGACCCTCCTTCAGTTCTTACTATCTCCCCTTTACACACTTTGCTCCCACCAAAGCAGCTGTTTTGTTATCAGATTTTCGGGTTCTGTTAGCAGGGTTTATCTGAGAGTCAGCAGGTCTGCTCACCCGTCTCTGGACTCATCTCGTCCAGCAGCTTCACCATGCCCTCGCCCTGCATGGAGGTCCAGTGTTTGATGGGGGAGCCGCCCCCGATCTTACTGTACTGCTCTTGGATCTTTGGCGTGCGGCGCTTTGCGATGAAGGGGCCCAGCGTGCTGCAGAGAGGAGGACAAACATTCATCACCGGGGCTTAATATACACCGATAAACAACAAATATGAATAATCCTCTGGGATTCTTATGGAACTGCTGCCAGCTGGCATTTTTGTTACCAATTTAATGTGAAAATGGACATTTCTGTAACAGTCTGAACTCGCCTGAGTCTACGAACATGCATATACGCTGAAAAACGTTTATTTCTATTCTGATGGGTCATCTGAAGCCTTTCAAATCACCTTTCTCTGCGAAATCCCAAAGATTAAATTTCATTGAGAAACTGAATTTGAATTTAAACTCATTTAAAAAGTTATTGGTTCTTATGAAGCAGAACGTGCAGAAGGCTGTGGCTCAACACGGTAAGGGCCCCTCTGTGAAACACACACTCTCAGGGTCTGTGTGTGTGCTTACTTCTGTACAGGGAGCTTCATCAGGTCGGTGTCACTAAAAAGACGCAGTAGGAAATCATGAACGTCTTCCAGTTTCTCCGGTCCTCCCATGTTCAGCATCAGGATGCCTGTTTTAGGTTTCCTGTACAATGAAATTAAATTCAACCACTCATACAAATAAATAAATAAATCTATGTATTAAAACTGACATGTTACAGTCTATGCAGAAATATTTCTTGACACATTTCCATAAAAACAGTAAATATGGGCCCCAATTAACCGTGATAAGTGACAAATTTACACGAAAATACACTAAAGAAGGCAAAAACAGAGTCTGATCATAATTATCTGGTAGGAGGATCCTTATTCTCCAACACAGAATGAAAAGTGTTCAACAAATTTTCTATAATTTCTTAACATAATCAGTTCCAAAAGCTGTGCCATCCGTCTACACAAGCAAAATATAAAAGACAGGTTCAATTCTAAAAAAAAAAAATATAAGACAGAAATATATTAAACAAAATTAATCAAACGAGCTTGATTTTTAAGTAATAGGAGAAAACGTATTAGTCACTTTTGTTACAGTTGGGTTTCAAATAGAAACTAAAAATTTCTAAAAATGTCTGAAGCTTAAACCCTGAAGAGTTTGCCGAATCCTATTTGATTCTTGGCTCAGATTCAGTTCAAAAGCGGCTTCAGGTGGGGAGCAGAAAGCGGAGGCCTGGTGGGCAGCCAGCGTTCCTCCTCTGACGGACGGCGGGAGGTCACAGCGGCTGCCCTGTGAGCTGCACTCACATTCTCCAGAGGCTTCCCGCTGTTTGTTGGTCTGATAAAAGACCGAGCGACCGCTGGCCGGCGGTCAGTGATAAAGTAAAAAAACATGCTGCTTCTCCTCATGGTGTATATTTTTGTAAACTTTTGCAGGTTCGTTTTGGAACTACTGGTGTGACCAGAGCTGATTTAAACTGCTTCCTTATCGCTGTATGAAGCAGTTGGACGCTGACTCACACCTTAAACCGACTCTTCAGGGGCTTTTCTTACTCACTTAAACAAAAAAAACACAGACCTACATGAACCTCAAACAACATTTGCCAAAATGGTGACATAATCATCCAAATTAAGGATTATGTCACCTCCTCCTGAGGTGTTATCCTGTTCTATTAATCCCATTAGAGGTGAGTTCAATTAGGGCGGCTTTATATAATTTTCTGGAGCTGCATTTGCTTCATTATACTCCCAAAAAACTCCCAGTAAAACTGTGAATATAAATGTGTGTGTGTGTGTGTGTGTCTGTGTGTGTGTGTGTGTGTGTGTGCGCGTGTGTAATACCTGTTCTCCTGTGTATCTGGGGGTGCACTCTGGGCTAAAGCTGCTGCAGTGGAGCGCCGTCTCACAGCCAAGCCGAGGCCGCTCCGTGCAACTAGAGACGAGGAGGGAAACCACTCAGTCATTTATTCATTCATTTATTTGTCAGTTCATTTTCCTTTAAGGACACATTTAAAAAGGTAAAGTTAAATTACTTCAATCCCTCCAATAAAAATGTTTAAAATGAAACAGTGCTAAGATATGTAACAACACTAATCACGCTCAGATACACAACAGTTAGAGAATGATAGACAATGTGAATTCCTCCATTGGGCCTCACCAGAGAGCCTTTAAATAAGCATCAGCCATGGAATAAGACACAACAGAAGCGTGTACAGTCACTAATATGGATAGATTAAAGCTGCCAGTGGACAGTCAGGGTAAAACTTGCTGGTGTTTTGTATTTGTGGAGGTTTTTATTTTGACGCTAAACTGAACTTTCATAACCCGGGCTGCAGTACGCGGATCGGCCACCAGGGGGGTCGGGAATATTACGCAAGTTCCCAACGCCGCAATTGTGTAACTGCCTGTAACGTTCCCCTCTTTCTGTCACCGTCAAATTCAAACCGGGACGCGTCGTCAACACGTATTTACATCCCGCCGTGTCTTAATGAAGGAGCGGAGCGGGATAAGCTAATTATATAACAATGACTTTACACAAACACACTACATAAGAGTTAAACTGGGGTCCGCGACAATCAACCGTTAACAGCCGGAAGTGTCGCAATTTCAGTAAAAATAAAAGCGCTTTGAAGGTCACTTTTAATAAACTGTTCAAATTTCGAACAATGTAAAGAGGTAAAATGAACACGGAACCGGTTGTTGAAGCCCGAAGCCTGATGTCTGAAAATCTAAAGTAAAAGCAATTATCTGTATCGTTGGGTAGAGACAATACGACACGGAAAAGCTCGTAAAATTGGTACTGCAAACTGTACGCTGAGAGGCTCCGTACCGGAAGTAGGTTTACCACTGCTAGCTTCTGTATAATGTTCGTGTCAATGTCAGTAACGTGTTCGTTAACAGCACACGTCCCAAAAAAAATAAAAAATAAAACACAACCTGGCGAACCGTGGCTGTCTTAGTCCTGCATTTAATATGACGAATGAAACATCTCGCCATATCAAACTCTTATAAACACGTGAAACCCGACCGTATTTTTGGGTCCCCTCGTAGGCATACTCACACAGAATGAGGCGGCTTGCGCTGCCCAGGACTGCCATGCTTTTCTCCGCTTCTGCCGCCGCTAAACGTCCTCTTCCCCGCTGCTCCGGCGGAGTCCGGGTCCTCTGGCTTTATGTAACGGGTCCCACAGCTGGCTCCGACTCGCTGGGAGGGGACTGGCGGGTCAGGGCGATGTGATTCCTTCAGCTAACGCCGGCACAGAGCACCGGTGGGCCGTGTGTCAAGAGCGAGCCGCCAAGATGTGGACTTCCGGTTTAGAATTTAGAAATAAAACCTAAAACTTTACATCTGTTTGTGGTTGCATTTCTGATTGACTGATATCAACCTTTTCAGTTAATTGGTTCTGTATCTAATCCAAAGAGGCAAAGGGGATTTTCATCTTTTATTTCGTAGAAAAAAATGATGAATACAAAAATTTGATTGAAAATAGATGACTTATAAAATATATATATATTAGAAAGTCCAGTAAATGCTAAACTTAGGACACATGTAAACTACTGATAACTTAGTACTTTATTGATACACACGCAATATATATATATCGATTAGTAATTCAAATAATTCTTGCACGAATGTATGAATGATGAATGTATGGTACAAAATATGATGTTAAATATCAGTTTAATAATCGAGGTTTTTCTTGTTACAGGTTGCAAAAAGGTCCAAAATTGACCAGATTCTTGCTTCTCGTCAACTGTTTCTTAATCGCCATCAAATTCCATTGAAACCACGATGAAATGCTCTTATTTTGTATGGTTTTGGGATGTTTCCTGTGTTAGTTCACTTACATACCACCGTTGTGGCATACTGGTGTGAACGCAACCAATGTGACGTCATCGTACGTAAGGGCACCGCCCACGTCCGTACGACTGTCCCCCACAGCAGGTGCTCACTCTGTGTGGTCAGCTCCTGGTCAAAGGGTGATGAGAGCAGGCCTTAAGAGAGACAGTCAGCTATTCCACATCGATGTGTCCCAACTAGCTCCTCATCCTTTGTTTTTTTTAACGACTGCAGCAACTTTCCACTCCTTCAGGTCAGATAAGGAGCCCAAGAAGAAGACTGCCAAAACGTCTGCTTTTATAGGGATGCTCATCATAAGCAGAGCAGGGCTGCAACTTAACCTTCAATTCTTCCACAGAATTCAAACTGGACTGAGTCCACACTGCCTCATCATGCCTTCAACATCTAAAACAGACATGTTTTAACCCATAAACACCCCTCGTCCACTTTATTCAACAGGTATTTATTTTAGAGATTCTCTAATCTGCCTTACTTTTCTACATATTACAGCTTTTTTTTATCACCAACATACATTAAACCAACAGCATTTAATTTTTCATTTTGGTCAGATTAGCTGTATTTAGAGACAATAAGCAAAAAGACACAGTTTTTAAAAAAAAAAAAGCAGTTTAACGCAAGTCCAAAATAATTATGAAAGTAATAAAGACAGACAAATAGCAGAATAATGAACAGGCGGAAAAAAATCTTTTCATGATTGAAACCTCAGTCTGCTAAAACAGGTTTGTCGTTTTCATGGAGGCCTTTTCCTTGAGCAGGATTCTACGAGCACAGACGGTTGTTTTTGTTAGTCACCGGCGTTCCCTTTCCGCCATCGCAGCACCAGTTTTTCCAGACATGGAGATTTGTTTCCTCCTTCCTTTTTCAAATCACTGGTCTGCCGGGCCTGTTTCTGAGGAACTGAGGAGAGTTTCTCATTGGTTTGCGGTGGCCATAGAAAGCCTGTGCGATTCAAAAATCTGCTGAGTCATCGGGCCGCTTGCGTTCTGGCCTGAGATAACACCTAACTGCAACAAATTCAGGCTTCAGATAGCGGTGAAAGTCGCTTTGTAATACTAGCAACAGCATTTATCTGTGGCCTTTACCCTTTACATTAACCCTAACCCTCCACTACCGGTTCATCAAACAACTTTCTCTGTCAAACTAAAAGTTTTTGGAGTTTCTCAATGATCCTTTCATCTATAGTGAAATGAGGCTTTTGTTGGGCCACACCTTCTGCTGGTATACTTCATAGGTTTTCCATACCGATCACTCCTCGTAGGGCAGTGGGGGGGGCTCGCATTGGTGGGGAGGTGGGGTTCAAAGGTCACCGCTGCATCACAGGCTGCTGGTATAATATTTCATTACTTTTTTATGCAGAAATGTACTATCTAAATACTAATAAGAGCGATGAGTGGGTGACCTCTGGGGCCTATGCATGTCTGGTGACTTCTGAGAGCTATTCCGGCCCCCATGCTGCCCCTCAGTGGTTTAGTCCGGACGTACCGGGAGTCTCTGACTGCGGAGCTGTATTTGGGTTGTCGTCACACTTTGTATCCGACACAGTGAACCTGCTGAATCATGTGTTGAGCAGACAACCTACAGTTATTTTGCTCATTCATGAGAAAAACAGGGTCAAGGAAGAAGTTTAGGAATGATGGAGCTATTAGATAAATAACAAAACATGTAAAAAAAAAAAAAAACCCTGCTTTGGTGGTTGTAGATCTAACAGAGCTGCACGAATAACGACTCTAAGCCACTCGACTGGATCAGACTTTATTTAAGTGCAAGATTGAGCTTCTTTTTTATTTTCCGGAAGAAGATCAAACTAAAAGTAGGACTGGCTGATGCTGACTCGCACACATTTTGTCTTCAGAAACAGCATTTCCATGCTGCCTGTTTGGGGTCGGGATCGCCACCAGTTTGAAGGCTGATGTGACGGTTGGCTGAGGGGAACAGGAAGGCTGCGTGTCGACCATCGTGAAGGCAAACCGATGACCGACAGTGGACAGGACTGTTGCTCTGCTACGACTAGCTGACGACGGACAACCACAGAACAAGACGGCTTCATTCCTGGATTAATAATCAACCATAATCTGTTTGCTGTCACTGAGCTTGCTATGGATCAGGTGGGTCATTATGCGGTGGGGGAAAGCAGAAAAGCAAAGGGGAATTCATTCTTCCTGGCTGGGGGAGCAGAGGCGTGAGGCGGTGTGTGTGTGTGTGTGTGTGGGGGGTGCTCAGGGCCGGCAGCGCTGGATGAAGCGCGGGTACAGGCAGACGTCCCGGATGTGGTGCCTGTTCAGCAGCCAGGTGAGGAAGCGCTCCAGGCCCAGCCCGTAGCCGCCGTGGGGGCAGGTCCCGAACTTCCTCTGAAAAACAGCAAAGAGCAGCAGGGTTGAGCTTCGTTCTGATGAGCGGGCGGTTTTTCTCTTAACCCACAATAGCCCTGACCCACTTTTCCCTGAAGAGAAGTTATAGGAAGTAGATATGGAGTTGTAAATATTTTCTCCTGTTCTAGAGGAGAGTTGATAAAGCGAGGGCCGTGGAGCAGTTTGTGGAAATGTACTTTTGAAAACGTTTCAAAATGAGATACTTCATCATTTGGCACGTCAGCATCAGATTGTCTGAAGTATCAGACCGTCAAAAAGAATATGCAAGAAATTTGCAGACTTCTCACCAAATTCAATAACGACTTTATTCTCGTAATTAATTCATTCCTTAATTTAAAACGTGGCCCTAATACTCCTTCACACCAAAGGAACCTTGTTAGACCTGTGTCACGGCGGGCTCTTATGGGTAAATGTACAGCTGGGGGGGGGGGGGGGGGGGGCGGGGGGGGGGGGGGGGCAGCGCGTTTACCTGGTCGGTGTACCAGTAGTAGGGGGTGGGGTCGATGCCCTCCCTCTTGTAGCCCTCCAGCAGCTCCTCCGAGTCCCAGATACGCATGGAGCCGCCCACGATCTCGCCCACGTTGGGCATCAGCACGTCGACCTGTGTGGGGGGGTGGGGGGGGGGGGACACGCCCGTCAGACCGCTCCCACCAGATCCAGCACGGGGGCTGGGCCTTCACCGTTTAGGCTTCCAGAATTCAGAGGCGGCCTTTAAACGGGAGCCATGGTGTTGACCGTTTGTGAGCTAAACATCGGGTCCAGAGCCCGCGGGGGGGGGGCCCTGGCCCTGGGGGGGTCTCGTACCGACTCGGTGAGCCGGCGGTCCTCGGGGCAGCGCTGCATGTAGAAGGACTTGATCTCGGCGGGGAAGCGGCACAGCAGGATGGTCTCGTTGATGCTGTCGGTCATCAGCCTCTCCGGGGCCTCGGGGATGTCCTGGGACACACGGGAGAAACCTGAGCAAAGGCAGCCTCTCTCTGACCGCCTTAGAGGGAGGGGCTGGGGGATCGCGCCGGGCGCCGCTACCTCTCCGAACTCGTAGTAGGTGCCGTCGTCCTTCTTGATGTCGTGCTCTCTGAGCCACTCGATGGCCTCGGTGTAGTTCATCCTCTTGAACGGCCTTTTGGGAGGTTTGAAGTTCTGGAATGGGCCAAAGGAAGCATCAGCAGGAATATTCCAAAGGCTGTCTCACACATAAGGGTCTCAGGAGGGGAAAAAAAAGGGGGGGGGGGGGGGCGCTGACTTTGTTTAATTCATTCTAGGGATGTCCCGATCCAGATTTTTTCAATTCTGATCCGATCCCGGCCTATCAGAGCATGCGTTAAAGTCTAAAGTTATTTATCTACTTGCTTAGTTGTCAGACTCATGTTGAACAGGGATTTACTCTGATAACAACTTAATGGTTAGGACACAGACCTGTGGGTTACAGATGCTAGTGCTAATGCTCGTGTGGGATCTGGAGTCTGGATCGGGACTAGCCTAATTGGTTCTGTTGGAGCGGATCTTCTGTGGGCGCGTACCGGGTTGATGTCGTACAGCAGCGGGGCGGCGGGAGACTTGAGCACGCGGTCCACCACGTCGCACACCAGGTCCTCCAGCCTGCTCAGCAGGTCCTCGAAGGAGATGAAGGGACACTCGGCCTCGATGTGGGTGTACCTGAGCGCAGTGAGGGCGGGGCGGGGGGGTTACAGCACGTCCGGACAGTTCAAGGTACTTTCCGAAGAGTTTTGCACGTCAGAATGTGTTGACTGAATTTCGTGTTTGAACTCATTCGTTTGCCTTTTCTAAAAGTGAAACTCTGCTTTCTGCTCCGTCCCAGACGGGGGGGGGGGACTCACTCGGACAGGTGCCTGCGGGTGCGGGACTGCTCGGCCCGGTAGGACTGGGCGATGCAGAAGGTGTCGCCCAGGGCAGGGATGCAGGTCTCCAGGTAGAGCTGCGAGGACTGCGTCAGGTAGGCCTCCTCGCCAAAGTAGTTGAAGTTGAAGAGCGTGGAGCCGCCTTCCACCTGCGTCTGCACCATGGTGGGGGGGGTGATCTGCGGCGGGAGGGGGGGGGGAGGACAAAGAAACAGCCCATTCAACACCTAAAACCGAGCCAGCCAGTACGTTTCCATGGTTTCCATCATAAATCGTCTCGTTTCCAGAGGCACAACGCATTCGGCTCCAACTGGAAACCAGTCGGATGCCATTGGGTGGTCACTACCGCAGCTCTGCTGGCTGTGATGGGGAGAAAACCCAGGTTGAAAACGTTCCGTTTACCACGTGTCCATGCATGAAATCTGCATGATGTCTTAATTCATCTAGACTGCTGCTTGGTTCTGTTGATGCCTCTAGATGTGAAGAGTCTTAACTCTAATAAATAAATAAATCCTAACGCTGAATAACATGACTCATTGAACAGAGGACAGTGAACATTTCATCCTTTTGTCCATTCATTTTAAGATGAAGCATTACATTTATAAGAAAAAATATGTGCTCCTATTCGGGTCTCTTGGGTCACAGTCAACTACAAAACTGAGTGAAAGAAAATGCATTTATTTATTTTAAACCTCTCAACTCAATTCAACCAGCATATTTTAACATCTGCCCAAATTGTGCTGCGTTCGCTGTGCCTCGAGAAAGTGAAGTCTCTTTTTATGCCTTTCAGAACAACAACTTCCCCTGAGTCGTACAGTTAATTTAACTTTGGAAAGACATGATAGTGTAGTGTCTGAAGCTCACAGTCAAGCCCAGAATGTTCTGTTCATAGAGCACTTGGGAAACACGTTACCAAGGGAAGAGTGTAGGGAGGATGTTTACAGTTTAGATACATACATACAGTTTAGATACATGATGGACCAAGTCTGCCTCAGCAGAGATTTTCCTGCAGCAACTTCCCTTGAGCCATTTGAAGACGATCATCCCATAATTCCCCACAATAGTAATAGAATAATAACGCCCAGTTCTGTATGCTTTCCTCAGGGAAACGGATGCTAAGTGTGCTGCCTTTAGCGTGCTAGTAGGTTGAAATGAATATGAACCCTTGTGTGGTGTTCGGGTCTGTGGGACCCGTTTTCATTTTTTACTAAAAGAAAAATGATACAATGAATTAATTTTTCAAA
The DNA here is from genome assembly GCA_013363375.1 of Menidia beryllina. NCBI lineage: Eukaryota > Metazoa > Chordata > Actinopteri > Atheriniformes > Atherinopsidae > Menidia > Menidia beryllina. The sequence goes on from JABUIW010000061.1 coordinate 212,449, forward strand.
CTGAGACTCACTGGCTTTGGCTCATTTTCTGTGAAGAAAATATATCAGAATTCATATTTAATGCCCACACACCGTACACCCCCCCTACACATTCCTATTACATATAAGATGTTCGTGTCCACTAATAGAAGTTTGGAAATTGATGTTCTGTGAACCACACAAAGACACACACACGCACTCACAATGTTGCACCCTTGTGTGGGAACCCCAGGTGCACAAACCCAAAAGAAACGGTTCCCATACATTGTTTGTCTGCTCTAATTTTCTCACACATTTCACCCTCTGTCTATCTGCTAAAATTGGGGGCGGGGCCACACTGACACAGCTTTGCCAGAGTGGTTTCTTATAACCGATCAAGATGGCCGACAGGTACTCTGCCCAGAGGCCCTGGGAGTGGTTTTGGATGAGAGAGAGAGAAGTTAAGATAAGGTAAACATCTGTTCAGTATTTTAATATAAAGGTGTTTTAATATAAAAGTGATTTTGAGGCATTAAAAGCCACAAAATGCAACGGGTCCGTCAGACCCACGAACACTGGCTGAGTAACAACAATATGAACGCCACACAAGGGTTAAACCTTCCCGTCTGCTCATAAAATTAGCGTTAAAGCTTTCTCTTTTTTTTTTTAAATCTTGGACAGACATGAGAGGGAGGCCCGGGTCCCGCCTCACCTCGTAGTATCCGCGGTTGAAGAAGTGGTCCCTGAAGCACTGGGTGACGGTGGAGCGCACGCGGAGGATCTTGGAGACGTTCTCGCCCCGGATCAGCATGTGCCGGTTGTTCAGCTGCACGTCCACGTCCGACTCCTCGTTCAGCAGGTTGTCGGCGCCCCCTGCTGGGGCCAGGCCGACCAGCTCCCAGTAGTCGCAGTGCAGCTCGTGGCCGCCGGGCGCCTGGGAGAGGGGGGGGGGGGG
>JABUIW010000061.1:218166-245613 GCA_013363375.1 Menidia beryllina
TCTTTCTTTCTTTCTTTCTTTCTTTCTTTCTTTCTTTCTTTCTTTCTGCAGATTAAAAATGGGGGTAGTCTAAATGGACCAGATTCTGTGAACTCTACTAATAACAGAAGAGAAAGTAAAATGAAACTTTGGACATGTTGCAATCTGATGCAATAATGAAAGTGGACCTCCATTTTATAGCTTATCCAAATCAGCTACAATTCTGGAGGGAAAAAGTGTAATACTGTAATATTATATTTACAACATTGGCATGGGAAGCTTTTAACCTTGAGTTTTTTATTCTGTTTTGCTAGTTGAGATATAGGAACATAATCAGTCTGAACGTGGACAGAACATCTTCTAAAAGCATTTGACGTTTTTGCATTTAGCTGTAGAATTAATTCACATTACGCCACGTGTCTTTAGAAAATGATTCATTTTCAAAGTGAGACATCTGGAGTAGAGCCATCGTTTCTACCACATCAAAAAGGAAAGTTCTGTATATAGTACTGAGACAAAGAAAGAAGATGTATTCGTGTAATTAATCTAATAGAAAGTAATACTCAGGAATTGGGTTCTGTTTCCTGCATTGATTTAAACTGAGCTGTGAACAGACTTGGCCTCAGCCTGGTAAAGTGACAGCTGTGCATGCAGAACAAAAGCAAAGGCCTTTTCGATCCATGAGATTATCTAAAGAATCAGAATTAGAATGAGAAATACTTTAATAATCCCAGAGGGACATTACTGTATTTCTGATTCTGAACAGCCAGCAGCTCCATCTTCTGTTCAAACCAAGGAAAGACCAGAGAATGAGCACACAAATGGAGGTCATTCAATTTTGCATACTGCTTGCTGTATCGATTCGAATCAGGTATTTTACAGACAGGAAACATCTAAAAACCTGCAGGATAGTAACCACTGGGAGAGTTTGTAATTCTAGGTTAGTTATAAAAGCGATTGTTTCAGTTTTCATTAAAGTAGTCCAGAGTTGGGGTGTTACTAAAAACCTTAAGTCTGTCAGTTCTGAAATTGCGTGTTTGGAGGAACCACCCTGAAGGTTTTCCATTACTCAGCCCTACTCGCCTTTCCACAGAGTGTTTTAGGTGGTTTTCAGTTACAAGTTAGGTCTGGACAGAAAAAACACGGGCAGGAGCAGCAGTGAAGGACGCTGTGGTGAAAATGGTTCATTAGGCCTTAACAGTGTCAATGAAAACAGAAAGGATGAACCCATCTGCCATCAGCCCGACCATTACCATTACCATTAATCTCATCAGAAAGCTCCCTCTTGAGTCAAAAATGTATTTGAGATGTAGTTCTGACCCATACGGCCATCAGCTCTCTGTTCCTCCAAAAGCTGAAGATCCCCATCAAAGCAGACTTGACACACATGCCTTTGAAAAAGGACTGTGTTTTATTTACAGGCTTTCATCAGAATTACAATATAAATGATTTATGGATGAGAATTCGTTAAGAGCAAGAGGACGACTGCAGGAGGTCGGGTTTTTTTCTTTTTTTGACAGCTTCACATGTGGCAGCTTTGGAGGAGGTAAAGTCCTTGGATGTTTCTATAGTCCTGCTCCTCCTCATCTTTCTCTCATCCTCCGGCCCCGTTTGTTCTCCTGCTCAGTGGCTCTCACCTTTCTTCCCCACTACCTGCAGACAAACAGACAGGGTGTTCAGACCGTGTGGAGATCTCTCCAACCCACCTGAATCTGAGGCGCAGCGGCTGCTTTGTACCCTTTTGAAGTCGTTCATGTTGGTGGCCTGGACCGGTGTGCCTATGAACGTCAGGTAGTTGATTTTTGTTGTCTCCTCGTCTCCCTGGTTTGACTTCACAAACAACTGTAAGAGAGAAAGGAAAACATTACTGCGCAGCAGCGATTGGAGACCTTTATTTGAGCCATAAAAACAAAGCAGCCTTACAGAGACAACACATGTTAACAATAACTGTAAAACCATTTTGTGAATGGTGGCTAATTTTCATTGTCAACAAATCCACTCCTTCACACTTCCGTCTGAAGGCGACTTTCAAGATATGTTTAAATGAACCTCAAATAATAAGATCGTTATATAAGATCGTTATATATACCTAATAACTGTCTCTTACTAAACTAGTTAAAACATGAAATTTTCTTGTTTCAATCCTCAAACTCATTTTAACTCAAGCCCATGACTTTGTGTCCGTTACTTTCAGAGTGGATGATGGAAAAGAATGTCTAAGATACAAAATAAAGTTTTATAATAATGGTAATGGAAGATAAAAAAAAACTGAAAAAAAAAAACAGCAGCTCCGTTATCACCACATTTCTATGTTTTTTTCTCTTTCCACTTGCGCTAACAGGGAGAGGCTCAGTGTAAGCATTGTGGTCTAACCCTCAACAGAAAAGTGGGTGGTTTCAGTGGAACTCAGACTGCTCCAAATCTTCTACTGGCTTGAATTAAAAGACACAGAGCAGCTGGAAACTGCAGTAAAACGCTGCCCTGCTGAGTCTGATGGGTGCGTTTTCACCTGATCCCTTCCATCATCACAAACCTTGCCAATCTCCAACATTTGAGGCTCCACCCAGATTCAAACTATCATGTAAAACGCCTCACATGACGGCCAACAAACGAAAGATCCTCTTTTAAATCGTTTATGAAAAAGTTCACACCCTCATCTGAAGTGAGACTCAGCCACGTGGCTGCTTCAGAAACCCAGTATTTAAGCAGCGGACCCTTCTATACATTTAGCTACCACTGGGTAAATAAAAGAGGAGTCTCTAATAAGAAAAAACAAACACGGCTGTGCTTCCACCTCCTCACCGTAACACTCTGCACGTTCTGAAACTTGACGTAGCGCAGAGGAATCAGACCCTCGTCTTTGTAGTCCTCCTCCGACAGCTCCAGGGTTTGGGTGGCTTCGCTCCGCTCGGCGTCGTCAAAACCCATCGACCGGGGGAGATTGATGAAGATCTTTAATACCTTGGGGGCCTGGGCTGACGGAGAAAAAGAGGCGGAGAAAAGGTGAAAAGACAGAAGGACGGAGAGTGAAAAAAGAAACCGCGGCATCACCGGCTGACACTTCACAGTCAGCTGCAGAACAGAACTTACCGAATTCTGAGCACTGCAGTTTCATAGAGAACAGCTTCACGGGTTGGTTGAAGGCCATTGTTATCAGTAACTGGAAAAGAGAAAGAACAAATACACACACACTCACACATACATGATATGCACTAGATGGAGGTCGTGCCGACCTGTGGCTGGGCTGCTGGCTCGTACCTGTTCATCACAGTCGGACTCCAGGTAGGAGGAGTCTTTAATTAAACAGCTGTCGAAGCCACAGTCGTCGCTCTCGTTCAGACACTCGCAGCCCGCTTTGTTGACAAAAGGCATGAGGTCCATCTGAAACGCAGGGCCAAAAAGTAAATTCAGGTTGGTTTTAAACTGGGTTCAGGATCCAGACAACAGGACTTAAAGCCTAATATTAATGCAAACTGCCCAAAAGGAGGAAAATAACAAACACGCTTTGCCAGGTCATGATTTAAAGAATACACCGAAGGACTTTAGAGCATGACGCAGCTCCTTTTATGACCATTTTGGTGGTAAAAACGACATGAAAAAGCAACATACAGGCCAGCCTGTAAACTGTGTTCCTGCATTTGTGACTAATTCAGACTTCCGTAGAGCCTCTGAACATGTTTAGCATCCTTCAGCTAGCTAGGTCATTTGTACAAGAAGCATAGAGAAAATTCTGGGAAATTTTTGGGGAGGGCTCTCATGTTTTGCCCCTATGGCAATCCACAAATAAAAACTCTGGCACACTTTATTAACGGGTAAACATGGAAGTTTGCACACCAAGCAGCAGGGAAGCCCCATGATCGGGTTCTTTCTGGAAAATTCCAATCAGAAAAAGAATAAAACCTAAATCGGTCAGTAAAATGAAGAAAGGAGCACTATGCTTGCACTCACATATCCCTTTGGAATGTCTGAGTCCTCGCCATTTCCCGGGTCGTTCTCTGTGTGCTGTTTGATCTTCTCCTCCAGACCCGCAGCATCGGCTCCCTGGTACTGATCCACCCGCACCCGGTTCCGGAAGAACAAGAACGTGGGTGTGGCTGAGATGTTGTTGGCTGCTGCCGTCGCCTGAAAAAAGAAAACAAACAAACCAAATAAAAAGGCTACTCAAACTGACCTTGTATCATCACTAGATATTCACAATGAACATTGTTAAAAACAAGACATGCAAGTCTTTGTTTGTTCTCTTTGTCTGAAAAAACTCTGAAAAGACTAAGTTCTTTGACCATTTCTTTATGATTTCTTCAATATGTTAAGGATCAATAAGAATTTAAATCAGTGCTAAACAAAAGTAGACATCTTTGCTCTTTCTCAATCTTTTCTAAACGTATGCTGGAGTTCACATTTACCTGACAGACATGGACATCGACCTCGAGGAAGACGACCTGTGGATACTTATTACTCAGCATGTTGAAGGCCGGAGCTATTCTGACGCAGGGCCGACACCTGAGGGGGCAAAGGAGAGTATGTCAGTAATGTTTGGAATATTTCTGCTATTTCTCAGACACATTTCAATAGCTACAGTAATAAATAGAATCTGAATAAATATTTTCTGCTCTGCTGGTGTGGATTTACATTTACATATATGCTATGTGGGACACTTTAGAAGGCAGTATCTAGTCATTTTACGCATAAAAGAAATATATTTTGAGCTCATTCCTTGCAGCTACTAATATTACTGACACTGACACTGACACATCACTGATACAAATGTTGGATTCATGTAACACTACCCTAAATAGTAGCAGTTCTAAACGGCAACATATCCCGTATCAGTTTCTCTGATGAAGTGCTTTCACTTTATCCACTTAAAGGCCTTTAAATCGATGAAAACCTAATAATAAACATATCATGTAAAACGACCGTTATATGGGGTTAAGCATTTAACGTAATGTTGCAAGTTATGGTACGCCTAAGAAAAAAGATAAACAAATGGTACAGAGAATGTAACGTGTAAGGAGCTAACGCATCAATACGACGTAACAACGCCGTAACAGCCAACTTACTGTAATACTGCTATGTCATTCTAAGCAACACAGCTAGCTAGCTACTGCCTGCTAACGGAAGCATGCTAGCCTATGTTTCCTACAAATGATAAGAACTTGTTATTTTTCCTTTCCACCTCCAATAAACACCCACGTCATAAACTCAGACGCTTTCTATATTCACTGAAAAGCCCTCCAGCTCGGTTAGTCTTCCGGCCTTACAGCCGGGTACGATGTACCTACCCAGCCATTGTGAACTTCACCACGGTGAGCCTGGAGCCGGCGGCCGCTAACTCCGGTTGGAAGTCCGGGTCGTTCCCGATCACCTTAACACCAACCATGGTGCCAATTGCAGTTGTGGTTTGAGTTTGTCACTCTGGGCTTTGTTCTCTGACAGAAACGAGATTATCTAACGAGTAGGAAGAGTTTTGTTTTTAGCCTTCTGTCAGTAAATGTAGCTTACTAGCTGTCCAGTGCCGAAGCACACCTATCGTACAATGAGCTGTTTCAGAATGGGGACTTCTCATTGGTCAACGGTAGTAGGAAGGGAGGAGTTTCCTCTTCTTCTTCTGCTGCTCGTTACGTCAGAAAAGGGCGACTACGTGTTGCTACCCCCTTCAGTCCGTATTCGTTTATGAACTAACTGGCAAAGCAGCAATAACTTTTTTCCTCAAAATGAATACATATACTTACTGAATACGTAATTAAATGATATAGAATAATATTAAACTAATTAAGGTTTAACTATAATTTTTTGCATTTAACATATGCCTTTTTTCCAAAGTGACATACAAGGATACAAGACAATAGAGTACACAGCAATTTTCAAGAAACAGTTAACAACAATAACATCAAGTGTATGCCAAGGGTGGAGATCTACGGGTAGGTTGACTGCAGAAAAAGGAAGTGAGTGGAGAGTAAATAAGAGGAGAAAGGGAAATAATTGCCAGTGATTAGTTTATCATGAGAGGAAGTACTTTTGAAAACCAAGGTTTTTAGAGCTTCTTTAAGTAAGAAAGGGGGACCTTTGCTCTGGTAGTACTTGATAGGTCGTTCCGCCAGTGAGTGACGAGAGTGTAGAATAGTCTGGAGAGCTGAGCTGGTGGGGTTGTTAACACCGGATGATGTCCCCTGGAGGAACAAGTGAGCTGAAGGTTAAGCAGATGGGAGCAAATCGCTATGTGGGTAACATCAGTGATTCATATTTGTTCTGAGCAGCTACAGGCAGTGAGTATAGTTTAACACAGCTATGGAGATTGTTGTGTCAGGGATGGCCTGATGTTTATTTTGGTAAATACTGCAAAGAAGCAGGACTAGGCAAGAGAGGCCAGTCAGAGAAGGTCAGCTGGTGACAGCCAAGTTTCCACTCATATTTTCCACTTCAAAATTGGAAGATTTCCACATCCTAACAGATCAACCGATCTAAAACTAACAGCAGAGCCTTCTTTTTCAGTGGCTCAACCTCTTAATCTGCCAACATACCTTTAAACCTTTAAACTCATCATCCCATCATTATAACACCTGTTTTTTGTGTAGTATTATTTCTGCCTTTTTTCCATTTAACATAAGACATATTTAACCAGTCTAAGTACTACTTGGTAACTTGGTAGACATTTTTTCAAATTTTATTTATCAGCAGTAAATGGACAAATGTATCTATAGTGTCCATTACACCTCTTTTTGTCAACATTTGCAGCTATTCTAAAAGGAAGAAATACCATTTAATTTAATACTGTGGTGATTTTTAAGCCATGAATAACTTTAGAAATCATATCAATATTTGAATTGTTGGAGGCAGATGTTCCTTCTGACGTAAATAGGGAACACATTTGAAATATTGAATGTTCCCTACTGTCTGAAATGGCATAACGGTACAGGTAAATAGCTAAAACAGTTCACTGCTCTATGAGAAAAGTACAGTAGCTTAACAAAAGACACAAAGAACACTGACTGTCCTCTTTTCCTCTGGACCAACATGGTCTGGTTGAGTTTCCATTAAGACAGAATCCTGTCAGCAAAAAGCTGCCTCAGCTTCTATGGGTTTTAGGCCAGCTTTCAGCATGTGTGAATGCCTCATCTGGGTCCCCTATTCTCTTTTAGAATAATAGAGTATCCTTCTGTCAGAGCTAAAGATAGAAACTGAAACACGTTCTACCCGTTTCAGGTGTTTTTGTCATTATCATTTAGATCAGTCTGTTTAAAGTCAATTAAAATGATTTTAGAGTCAACAGTAAGCCCTCCCACCGGAAGAACACCGTCTGACCGGGTTTGACGACCCTTTGAGCCACCACCTGCCTTAATTAAGAATTCAATTACACACCTTTACCTGCACGTCACGTGACCCGACGCCCCCACGCCCACTTCCGCAGGTATAGCCTCCCAGCAAACGTCCAGTGTGCCGTGTGTGCCGCGTTGTGCTGAGCTCCGGGGGCGTCGGACCGGTCCGGCAGGTTTGCGGCGCGCAGAGCAGGTGAGGCAGCGCAGGAACCAGGGCGGGGAGCCCGGAAGACCAGCAACCAGGAGGAGAAGGAAACATGGTGCGGTGACACGGCGCTCCGGACACCGACCCAGAGACCACACCGACCCAGAGACCACGCAGACCTACGCGGGAGACGCAGTAAGTGACGCGTTTGACCCCCAAAGTGGTTTTGAGCGTTCAGGGCGCACGGATGGCTGGAGCAGGGTCTGGGCCAGGATATGGAGCAGGGTTTTACCGGGTTCCATGGCCCTGAAACCACTAATTCAGAGAGGCCGCATCGTTGATAATCTGTTGAAATATAGCCTCCTTTCACATCCAGTGACACTTGGCTTTGAAACTCTCTGGGAGGTTAAAAACTGTTTCAGGAATATTCAGATACAAGTTTGCGTCTAGGCCCTGACTCTGTACTAAACTAGTTTATTTTTGTCAAGCCCCGTTTGGAATTTTGGTTCTACCTTACAATTTCTTAAGATCCTTTAAAGTAAATGGATCATGTGGTTTTCTATCCTGTCAGGGAGAAATGGATTGTTTTTGTTATCGTTTTAAAGGTTTATGAAAATCAGTTTTGGTACATTCCATCAGCTCAGTCAAGCTCTATGTGACCCAGCAGTACAAAATAATTACACAATAAAAACGAAAATGAGAACATGAAACTTGAACAATATGGAGGGGTTTCTGGCAGTAAGAAAAGTGCTGAATAGTGTTCTTTTAGCGTTGAAGAGCCCTGAAACGTGAGTCTCGAATCAAGTCCCAAAACCTACATCTGATCAATTGAAACTTATTTTCTTGGTTCCGTCTTTTATCTCCAGTATCAAAGTCTTTCCTGTAATTGTTCTGAATTTCTTAGTCTTGGTTTAAAAAGAAATGTCCATCATGAGTAGATCATGACCCCAAACTGACGCCACCTGACGCCAACATCATATTTTAGATGAATCTTCTATGTTCCTGTTCCTTTTAGCTTTTATTAACAATTTTCAATAGAGCAACTGGATGTGATTTCAGCCATTCTTATGACTGACACCCCAGATGGGAGATTTTTTCCCCCCCCTGGATATTTTACTTGGAAGGGAAGCAAATGCCCGCACAGGGGAAAAAAAAGGAAAGATAAATATGTCCATATGATGTTCAAAGGTCACCTTTGGGTATTCCCCATCTTAAACCCATGTGTCCACAACATGTCAGCCAAAGTGATGGCTTTTAATTGACAGCAAGCCGTAACGGAGAACAACACTGTTGTGTTTGCAGTTTAAGCACCAAAAGCAGCTCCACCTTTAGTAAATGCTGCGGTGTAGGAATACATCTGGATATTTAGGAGGAAACAGCAGCTCCCTACAAAACAGAAACGGGTTTTCAGCTTGAAATGGCTTCAATTTAAGCCGGATCTTAACCTGTACCATTCTTATCTGAAGTTTAGTCCATATAAAGACATTTTTTATACATTTGCATTTGGGCAGAATAATTAGTCATTTGTTTTAGCTTTTTTATTTTATTTTATTTTTTTAGATAAAAAAAAATCAATAACATTTTTCTGCATTTATTCATTTTTGTAAAAACAAATAAATGCATAAAAATTGTATAGATTTTTTTTTTTCCATTCCACATTAATTTTCTTGTAACTTTCTTTCTACTACTTTCTTTTCCTGTTACATTTGCTTTGGCTCACCTTTTATAACTCAAGATACTATAAAAAATCAGATTTTAGAGTGAAGAATTTATTAACGTTTATTAATTTGTCTAGGTTTTATGAGGACATCCATTTAATGGCTAATGGTTAAAAACAGGCACATCCCCATGTCTCCAAGTCTTAGTTTTTCAGAAATAAAGTTTTTACTCCCTAATTTTTTACAAACCTCTGGGCCCTCATATTAACGTGATTTTTATGTTTTTTCTTTAAAGTAATTTGAACGTGTTTAATTGAAGTCAGCTGAAAAGCTGCATTTTCTTTTATGAACAGCAATAATTTGCTTTTATTTTTCATCATAACTTCTTTGATTATCAGTAAAAGTCTTTTTCCTCAACTCAAAAGCTACGCCAAAATGTATTATGGCTTCATTGTTAACTTCCTTGGTTCTTGGATGTTAAAAACTGAATTTTAAACTGAAAAAGATCTTTGATTCCCCAGCGGGGGGCCTGAAACGCGCCGTCTGTTGTGAGTAAACTCACAAATGAGCCCAGCCTGCCGGGCTGTGTTTCCATAAACCAGCGAAGCAGCTCCTTGTGTTCACCAAGCAAGTTTGGGAGCACTTTTGATTAGGGAAATATCTGCGCCCTTATGGAAATGTCCGATCCTTAAGCAGTGGCACAGAATTTGAATGGTGACCCGACAGACAAATGGATTGTAGGTTATTCAAGTTGAAGATGTTGGAGCAGGTGTTTTGAAATGTGTGGACCTGGGAGCGCTCTCTGACTGTTCTCCTGTCAACCTCACAGTATCAGCTCTCTAATCCAGACCTATAGTTACACAGACCAACCAGACAGCTTTCAAACCCAAGACCTCAAAAAGTTTTCTTATTTTTGTTAGTCATTAGTCTTTATCTAAATATAAAAAGTTTAAATGGGGACTTTATTGATTTACATTCTCTGGAATATAACTCTCCTCTCAGAGTTTCTGCTCAGTAACTGACGGGGAATCGAACAAAATTCCTTTATTTTTCTTCTTTTTGTCTTTTTTTTTTTTTTTTAAATCTTTGTTGGCGTTTTCTGTCATCACTCAAAATTGATTTGTGAGAAAAACAAATGTAAATTGATAGTCAAATGCAGTTTGAGTGCAGATGGGCTAAAAACATGGGTTGTAGTTTGAACATCACTTCCTGTTTAGGCTGTAGACAAACCCGTGGGTCGTTGGGGGTTGTTGGTCGTTGTTGGGGGGGCCGTGGGGGGGCGTCGGAGCTCCCTGACTTTGTGGGAGCCTCTGCTGGGGAGGGATCCCCGGCAGCAGCTGGCGTCTCCGCAGACTAACTGCTCGTTCATTGTCTGGACTCCAGCTGAGAGGGGAAACGCTGAAGAAACTTGAGTTGTCTCATTAACCTTCATTAACCTTCATTAAACTTCATTAAACACACACATGCACACACAAAGCCACGTGCGCAAGTATTTGTGTTTACCTTTGTGTGTTTGAATGACCCTTAAGTCTATCTCTTATGGAGAGTCTATCTCTCAGATAGCTTGTAAACGCGTCCGAGCCCTTTTGGAGGGGTGTGTGTGTGTGTGTGTGTGTGTGTGTGGGGGGGGGGGGGACTGGGGGGGGGGCGGTCTGTTACCTGTGCTGAGAAACCATCCACCCCCACCATGATGTAACAAATGGAGTGACGTGGCATCATTGTAGCCTTTATTTAAAGCTTTTAAACAAGCTAAATAATCAAAATGCTTTTGCTAACCAAAATCTGTAAAGACAATTAAAATGATGGTCAACTGCTTGACAGACAGCCTTATGAATTTGCTACACAGAAGCAGCAAAGATCCATGTAAAATATTACATGAACCGAACGAACACTCTGTAGGGGACAAAAAAATAAAGTTTTGAATATCCACTTTCTGCAGAAGCTTAGAATATTGAATTGTAAATCCAGGTGAGAATAGTATGTTATTGTGTCACTTTCCACTTAGCCATAATAGACAAAGTCTAATGCGCTTATGTACAAAAATTGTGTTTTATTCTGACTGACTGCATCCATCTAACTACGTCTAATGGACATGCATGCTTCACATTCCTCTTCTTTGCCATGCAGTCGAGCCTTTAGCGCTTACAGAATCCACATTTTTAAATCTTTGATTTAAAAAACAAACAAAAAGAAGCTTAAATTGCCAAAGTCTTCCGGTTTTAGCTTTGCTCCATTAGATGTCAAGAGCGTCTATAGGTGTAGGTCAACATTAGAAGGAAAAGAATCAAATCAGACCAAATAAACGGAGCTCTTTTTATTTGTTGATCCGAACCAAAAGTGGCTGTTAAAGCTATTTAACCTGTTTTGTCAGCCTTTGTGTGCATCCGTTTAGATATTTGAAGCTCCATAACATTGTCGGCTTCGCTGCGTTGACAGAAGGAGCCTGTTTTTCCCACAATGCAGCGCACTGTTGCTGGTAATCGGAGATAAAAAATATGTCGAGGCGAGGTTAGAGGAGCCTGGAGCTACAAGCTGAGAGCCACAGAGGTCTGAGTTCCCAAACGCTCCCATTCTCAACTTTTTCACTTAATACATCTAATTATACAATTAAACATTTTTGACAGGATTTGTAACAAAATTTAGTCAAGAAAGCAAAAAAATCAAATAAGTGTAGTGTATGTAAGTTAGATTTCTGATTTGGTTTTATAAAATAAAGGAAAAAAGGGGGTCTGCATGCTAATCTGTAAGTGCTGTTGGTGTGAGTGAGTATTTGCTCCCTTCAGAGTTTTGGTGTCCTGATCAGAGGCCCCGCCGCTCTGCTTCTTTCTCCTCTGTTTACCTGAACCAGTCTGCCTGGGCAGACACCTCCTCCCACGTCTCGGGTTTCGCCGTCATCACCTTGCTATGCGGCTCTCTGTCCCGCTCCGCGGCCGCCTTCCCTCCCCCCTCCCACCGTCTTTGCTGTTGTCATAGGGACGCCCCAAGCGAGACACCAAAACCTGTTCTGAGACAGGCCATAGTGAGCGTGCCGCCGCCTCTCATTGGCTGGTTTCCGTACGGGCGGGGGGCACCGGGAACACTAAACAGAGATTGAGATTATTTTTTTAATACCAATATTCTTTAGCTTGTGTTTATAATTCCCAAATGTCTGCATAGTTTATTCTGATAACCTGGTCATTTGAATTAGATGTCATATTTTTTGGGGGGTTGGATGTAAAAAAACAAACACGTAGGGCTAAATGGGTGATGTTGCTGTACAGGGATGTTTGACTCCATTTTTTTTCACCCCTTCCTTCAGCTCTTTGTTCCACTCCCCCCCTCCCTGAGTCGTCTTGTTCAGGCTTGTTTGGTCACACCGACTCCATTCATACCTTCTCCACACTAAGGTTTCTTTTTTTTGTTGCTTCCGCGTGGCACGCACAAATATTTACTGGGGAAATGCGGCTTAATGAAGTTGTTTTTCTGTTCCAAGTGCATGTCCTAAATTTTCTGAGACTTCGAAGTGAAGCTTCATCTGTGTCGTTACCAGTGTGGTCATCATCTTAAGCTTTTTAAAGGACCATTTCAGTGAATATGTGAAGACATGAACGCAGCTCAGGAGGCAGAATGGTCCTCTTTCATTTAGAAGAAAAGGTTTTGTTTTATCCAAATACGTTTCAGGGAGAGAAACAGACACATGAGATTGAAGTTGATTCATGTTCTCCAGAGGAGCAAAGAACAAAGACTGACAGACTTCCTGTTTCTGCCTGCATGTTCATTTGATTTGGTTAATACACAAGCCATTTTGGTTCATACTGGATTATTGATTGACCCTCACTGTGATGGTTGGTGATTAAGGAAGGTCCCAGTTTCTGGTAACGGCGACGCACTACTCCACAGGCTCTCTTAAACCTGACGGTTGTCTAGTAAATATCTTGTTTTTAAAGCGTTTTGAGCATCCTCTGCATCACTGTTCACAGCGGGCGTGTTTTAACAAGCTTTTATCACAGGTCGTGGGTTAAACACATTTGCAAAATGTTGTTTGGAAAGTACACACATCCACACAGGTGTGTGTGTGTGTGGGATGGAGGGAGAATGTGGGCGTGCCTTGTGTATAGCTCACGGATACAAAAAAAGAGCTGTGGCTTTTTCCTATAATGGCTAAACAAACACACAACTTCTCTGTCCTCATGCGAAAGCTTTGAAAGCAGCCCAGAACGACGTTGGGTTTAGTTCTGGATTCCTTTTAGCCATAACTAAATGAATATGCAATCCACTGTATAGGCCAATCAGAAAAATGACCTTAATGTCAACAATAGTCAGCAGTCAGAAGTAAAGTCCTGTTTGTGTGTAAGCACTGGTTTGTTTCAATGAGCCACTCACTTTCATAGAAGGCTTAAAGAGAAAAGTTGGCCACCTTCCCATTATTATTCAGCCCAAAGAGCCATGTTTACTGTAAATATTCGCAGTGTAAGGGTTGGCGGCAGCAGATTCTTTGGCCCCGCGGGCTTCTCTGGATTCTGACGCTCTTTGAGGGATGTGATTGCGATTTGCCGAGCAATCGCACGCTCGGCAAATATGCTTTAAGCAGGGGGCGAGTGTCAAAGTAACGGCCTGGAGTTCCACGAGGAGATTGTTCCTGTAGGATGAACAGAGGTACTCACTCTGACTGTCAGTGTTTGTGATGAAAGAACGAAACTTAGACCCGTCTCGTATTCTGAATTTCCTCCCATAGCTTGTGTCTGGCCCCGCTCAGCCTGATCAGGGCTCTGATTTCCTTTTGGCACTGTCGAGTTAACTTTTTACCAAAGGTGTATTTGCTCTGGGAGTGGGACTAATGAACCTTATCAGCAATGCTAATGGATCCTTTACATCATTAAATATTAAGCCAATGGCAGGCAGCAAACGGAGCCGATGCCTGCCGACAGCTCTGGATTGAATAGCAATCAGTAACTCCCATTAAGTATTAGGAGAACAGTAACTGGTCTAATTCTAAATGTTAGCTTTTTCGGCTTCTTTTGGCTGATAAATGTACATTATGGTTGAACCGTGGATACTTGCCACAGAGCACATATTTGTCATGGAAGTTTCTTTTGTGACGTGCGAAGTCCCAAAGTTAGCTATCTGTATTCGATGTTGGAGGAAGTAAAATAGGACAGAGAGGTGGAAACTGTTTATCCGTTGGTTTAAGGGGGAGCACCACACCTCCATTTGTTCCCTCCAATTTAAAAGCGAAGACCTTTTCTTTCACTCACAAATGTACAAATCCAGCTCTCCTAAGAACATTTGAGATTTTACATCTTAATTTTTAGCTGGAAGGAGCATGAAGAACTCAAAGTTAAAAAAAAAGACCTTAAGTCAAAACAATCTGCGAATAGAACACAAGAATTGTATAAAAAGAAACTCAAATGATACAAATGTTCTTCTTCTTGATGTGGAGGTTTTTTTTTTTTTTTCACATTCACCTCAAACTTGTGTAGATTGGTTGGAATATTTAAAAGCATGTTGCAGCGTCATCCTACATGCGTCACTTGACCCGGGCTTTGTTAAGCAAATCGGACGGTAAACCCAACTTTTTTTTTTTCTGTGTCGTTTGGTGAGTATTTATGATTAAGAGAGAAGCATTGATGTTCCGTTTTTATAACTGGAATTTTAACATTTCACCCTATTAAGGCAGATGTGAGTCAGCCTGAACTGTTGCCAAACCTGTTTTGAAATCCATGTTGCTGTTCTATTTGTAGCACACATCTTATGGCAGATGTATCTATAATCTTGAAGGTACTTCTGTTAAATCTTTAAAGGAGGTCTAGCTAATTACCGTCAGCATGGTAGACATTTGTTCTCATCCAGTGTTTGCTAGGTGAAGTCACTTTAAGCGATTGAAAATGGTCGAGATATATTGAAATTCTTTTTTTTAAAGGGCCAGAAACTGCAACTCTTAAACATTTATCCACTTGTTGTCAAGTTGTGTTTCTGATGACTTGACACAAAGAAGGAACAATTTCATTTAATTGATTCATTTTGTTGGAAGGAAGTTTTTTTTTGTGCGATGTTGTGTGGAGTGAATCCTTTTGAAATACACCTTGCCGTATATTCTCTACTTGCCTGTTTCTCAGATACCTGAAGCGCTAAGATGAGTCGGCGGCGGGCGGAGTCGCAGGACTCCTTGGGGCCTGATGATGAGGCCATGCCATACAGCGACGACGAGACGGACGACGAACTGGACGACGAACTGGACGAGAGCTCAGAGGGCGAAGCAGAAGAGCCTGTGGAGCCTCATCCCCCGGTGGACATGAGGCCAAGTGGTACGTTCCTCTTTTTGTCTTTTACTATCTTAATTGGGCATATTTTGCATCAGTAAAAAACAAAAAAATGTAATCATGACTTTGTGTTTTTCAGAAATGGGCTGGAAGGTGAAGGCCAACGACCGGCCCTATCACCATTTGCCCGAGTTTCAGAAAAAAGTCTTCCTTTGCATAAAAAAGAGCAGATACGCGGTAAGCAAAACTGTCCACAAGCATGTCGTGCTGCTCCTGATGTGAGCCGAGCCCTCAGCATACACAGCTAAACATGGCCGTCACGCCCTTTACAAATAATGGGGAACGTGTCAGTTCGCATCACCTGGTCGCAAAAGAGTTGATTTTTATTAAGCCGAGTGTTTTTTTTTTTTCTCAATAGTTGCTGCTTTAGTGAGAACGGGTTGTGAAACGAGTAAAAGTAGACGTTGCCTGTGTGAGGTTAATAAGTCCTCGTGAGGAAAAACGATCTCCACCCTGTGAGGGGCTACCTCCAGTGGAGTGGTTTTCAGCAGCCGGTGAACACACAAGTGTTTTTGTTTGCCATGTTGAGTGTCATTAGCTTTTGTCCGGGCTGAAACCCAATCGTCCAGTTGAGGCGACCCTGACTGGCTCGGTGAGAGCCAGTGGAATTGAGGACAAAGGTTTCAAAATAAAACGTAAACGTTAGCAAACGGCTGAAATAGAAAATATTTTTTAAAATTTCTCCTTTTGACCAAGTACCCTTTTAATGGAATGAATCTGTCTTACTATTCATGACCCACAAACCAGGCTTTGGTTTACACAGTTAGCCATGATGCTACATTAACCTCAAAGAACAATTAACTCAAAGAATACATTATTAAGAGATGTTGTACACCAACATCTGTCTTTATGCTTTGGCCAGCAGCCATTTTGAATGGAGGGATTTGCACATTTAGTGACTTTAGGGTCAGACTGTCTGCATTTAAGAAATGCGTGTATGATTGTTTTTCTTGTTCTGTGTCCTCAGGGAAATGCCATTAAGACATACAAGTACAACGCCCTCACCTTCCTCCCACTGAACCTGTACGAGCAGTTTAAGAGAGCAGCCAACCTCTACTTCCTGGCCCTGCTTATCCTGCAGGTACATCTAAAGAAAGTCGCATATCTTTTATTTTTTCAGCATAGACAAAAAGTTTAAGATACTCAATAAAACGTGTGTATGCTAGATCATTCCAGATATCTCCACTCTGCCCTGGTACACCACGCTGGTTCCTCTGGTCGTGGTGTTGGGAGTCACTGCCATAAAAGACTTGGTGGACGATCTGGTAAGATGTTTAATCCAGTGAGGTATTTCTGTCATCTTGCGTGATCGAGGTTATAAAAAAGCAGAGTGCAGCT
The DNA here is from genome assembly GCA_013363375.1 of Menidia beryllina. Taxonomy (NCBI): domain Eukaryota; kingdom Metazoa; phylum Chordata; class Actinopteri; order Atheriniformes; family Atherinopsidae; genus Menidia; species Menidia beryllina. Next base: position 234,902 of record JABUIW010000061.1, read on the forward strand.
CATCCATGCTAATTCGATTAATTTTTATTTGTTCATTTTGAGACTGGACATGACCTTGTTAATGATTTCATTTACATGATCAGGGCGTTTCCAACATTACTTACAAACTGCACTGGACTACTTGACAGTCATCATATTACTATTTTATTAAAATGTAGTAGAATCGGACTCGTGTGGATCTGATCACGTTCTTGTTCCTGCAGGCACGTCACAGGATGGATAAAGAGATCAACAACAGGAAGACTGAGGTCCTGTTAGATGGCAGGTCAGGATAGTGTTTTTTTTATTTATCTCTTCTCACTTCAAAGATACAGTTATATTCAAGTTAACTCCACTCCCATTAACTGTAATCCAACTATAATCCGGTCCATTTTAATAGTCAAATTCAATGTTCATTTGGAGCCAGTTCAAGAATTTTGAGATGAAGACCCTGTGAAGACGAGCTGAAAATGGAGAAATTACCTTTTTTCTGAATGCTGATTGATCTCGTTTTTAATGAGTGGGTGAAAATGCATTTGACTGTTTTTATGCTTCAGGTTTCAGGAGTCAAAATGGATGAATATCCAGGTTGGAGATGTGGTACGCCTCAAGAAAAACGACTTTATTCCGGTATGATAGCTTATCTTTTAGATAATTTTTTTGCGTATGTGTAGTTTGTGATGGGAACATATTGCCCAAAAGGCTAGAAATGTAGCAGAGGCTACTTGTGACTCACATCTCAGTTTCTTCTTAACCAGTGTAAAAGAGGTTGTAGTTGTAAAAAAGTTTTTCTTTTTCTGCTGAAAGCTGAGTGAAGGATTAACAGACGTAGTGGAGACCGGGTGTTGAAAGTCTGCTTAATTTGCATCGTAAAATGTTTGTAGAGGCAAAAGTAACCAAAAATCTTAACGTTATGAATATGGCTTACTGTTCTTTTTGATTTGTGCACAGTCTCAGGATGTATTTATGCAGCATATTTACCACGAAAAGGATCATAAGATTCAGATTCAGCATCAGTGTCCTTAGAGACCTTTACTTCTGTAAAAGTGGTGTTTCAGCTTCTACCCAGAATCATATTCATTTTTCATTTTTCTTTTTGTTTTCTTCTCATCAGGCTGACATCTTGTTGTTATCCAGTTCCAACCCGAACAGTCTGTGTTATGTGGAGACAGCGGAACTCGACGGGTAAGAGCCCCAAACTAGACATTTTTAGGAAGGAAAAAAGGTCATTCTGCATTAGCCTGATTTAAAAAAATAACAGCTTCAAAGTTTCAGTTTGTGTCAGTCTTTTATCTGATAAGTGAACAAATCCATCCATCCATCTGTTATCCACACTGTTTATTATAGCTTGAGCCAATCCAAGCTGGCTTTGGGCGAGAGGCAGGGGACAGACAAACTTCCAAAAAACATTCAGTCCATGGGACAATTTAGAGTGTTCAATAAACCGAACAGGCATGTTTTTGGACGTTAAGGGGAAGCCAGAGTACTGGGAAAGTCAACAAGTCAATTAGTGATAATAAGAGGGTAAATATGTGAAGAAGCCAGAGACCACAAACATAGTGATTAAGTTGGAAAGCATACTTTTAATCAAATCTTTCCACAGGTGTGTCTAATGGGTCTGTGGGGGTGTAAATTGTGTTATGAATGCATCAAGCAATTCATTGCTTTAATCAAATCCTTTATGCAATCAGGAGTATTATTATTGGATCAACCTGAATAAGCAGAGTGGTGTTACTTTTAGCTCTGATTAGTGTGTTCTGGGTAGTCGGAGTTCAGTCTCATGTGTAATTGTGTTTTTCTTGTTGCAGAGAGACCAACCTGAAGTTTAAGATGGGGCTCCGAGCAACTGACGAGAGACTGCAAACAGAGCGACAGCTGGCAGAGTTCGGGGGTTAGCATGGGCCCACAGTGGCCCACTTCACTGCACGGCCACCAATCACACGTGGTTGTGTACACACACATGTCAGAAAAAACTGTTTTCAGTGTCGGACTGAAAACATAAAATGTAGATACATTTTCCTTAGAACAATTATCTGCGTTACTTGCTGATAAATGCTGATCAACATCAAAATCTGGGCTCAGAGTGGAAAAAATGACCAAAATGAAAATGAATTCCTGCGTTTGACGTTTTATTATTTTTAGCCTTAATCGAATGCGAGGAACCAAACAACCGTCTGGACAAGTTCATGGGGACCATGCTGTGGGATAGCGAGCGCTACCCGCTGGAACTGGACAACATGTTGCTCAGGGGCTGCAAGATCAGAAACACAGAGTGGTGCCACGGGCTGGTCATCTACGCAGGTCTGTGAACCCTCATCACGATGCCCATCTTTCCCAAACTTGATCTCCAAGTTGGGGAAAAGAACAGCCCGAGTCATCAGATGAACTCATCGCATCGTCTTTTAATGTTTAAATATATTTATTGAAAGTGGGATATAGTGGTAAGAGGCAGTGTTTCATATGGATCAGCTTGTTATAGCCATAGCGCTGAAATTTCCTCCTTTTTGAGATACATTTTTTAATATGTATTTTCTAACTTTTCATAAACTCTATAACAGATTTTAAGTTACCTGGGAAAAACAAGAGGATGATGACAATCTAGATCAACTAGACGTGGTTATTAATGGCCAACGTTTGTTGCTTCAGGGGCTGACACCAAAATCATGAGGAACGGTGGCAAAACCAGGTTCAAGAGGACCAAAATAGATGAGCTGATGAACTACATGGTTTATACGGTAAGTCGCGGTTATTGATACCTGCATTCACCATGTCACTAAACGGCTGCTTAGGTGAAGAAATCTATGTATCCTTTAAGGGCCATTCCCTTTCCATGAAGGCCCTCGGCCGTGTCGGTGCTCAAGGAGAGCATGCAGAATGATTTAGTTCGTCATAATGATGTCTGGATGTTTTTACTGTCGGCTTCTAACCGGCCCGCTGTCCTCCATCTCCGTAGATCTTTGCTCTGCTCATCCTTGTGGCGGCCGGTCTGGCCATCGGTCACAGCTTCTGGTACGCCGAAATTGGCTCCAAGGCGTGGTATCTTTTCGACAACAAAAACCACAACTCCGACTACAGAGGCTTCCTCAGCTTCTGGGGATACATTATCGTCCTCAACACCATGGTGCCCATTTCGCTCTACGTCAGGTCAGTGGAACTGCCCCGGGAGACCAGAGACCTCGTATATGACTTAAGTTAAACACGCTCATTGAATGCTGATATGTAAGAAATGGCTGTGACAGTGGCAGGATATGCAGAAATTGGCAGACATGCATAGAAAACAATGCTTGAAACTCTGATAACCACTTAAATCCGACAAGTCCAACAATTGGATACAGATTTTTGGGACTTTGGTGCTCATCATAGATTGCTGATATCTGAAAAATACTGTTGGGTTAATTTATCTTTATCTCACTATCTTTATTTGTTTTCGTCATAGACAGCATTGTGAGTCTTTATTCATTAATGTTTTCCTTTGGTCGGTTAGTGAGTTGTAGTAAACAAAGGTTAAAATGAATAAATACGAGTCTCTACTTTTTTGCAGTAAATCCTCTTCATTTTTTTTCATTGTGATTTTTTTTATTTTTTTTTTTATCCAAACGCACAGTAGTGTTTTAAAAAGGTTTTATTTGTTGTAATGTAAGAATAGCAAAGATGTTGCTGTTTATTTGAGCTTTTTTCTTCTAAACAAGAGCAACATATGAATAACTTAAATTTGGATTAATGGGTTTTATACTCCAAATATATACCGTTTGCTGAATGTTTAATATATAGTTTTTATGACATAGGTTGTCTGACTGTATTGCATCTTCTTTATAATGATCAAAATTGAGGTTTCATATGTTTTCCCTTTTTTTCCCGTCTTTTGTTTTTGTCTGTAGCTGTTAGCAAGAAGACAACAGTCAGAGCAGCATTAGAATCAGGAGTAGCTTTTTCAGTAAAACTGACGTTTCCTTACTTTTGTTCAGTGAAATGATGCACTCTGATGCAGTTTTGAAAGTAAAAAGATTTCTTGTCATTTGTGTGTGCAGTGTGGAGGTGATCCGTCTGGGCCAGAGTAAATTCATCAACTGGGACCTCCAAATGTATTTTCCAGAAAAAGACACTGCAGCAAAGGTAAATTACATTTGTTTTTGGCTTTTTTGCTCTTTTCCAAAGGAAAAGGAAAAAAACAATATAATGAATATACATGTGGATACATTTTTATTTTAAAAAAAATCGGAATGTTTAGATTTATTTTTGGTCTAAAGTTTTCAAACTGAAACGTTAATTTGCCTGAAGCTGTTTTGCAGACGGTGGATGGAGCCGAAGTTGAGTTTACATGGTCATTCAGGTAAAAAAATAGCTCTTTTTTTCCTAATCTATAAATTCTGGAACCCTGCTCAGGCTCGGACCACCACCCTGAACGAGCAGCTGGGCCAGATCCAGTACATCTTCTCAGATAAGACGGGGACTCTGACACAGAACGTCATGCAGTTCAAGAAGTGCACCATCGCTGGCCGGAGCTACGGTACCGATGCGCTTTATTTTCCCTGAAACGCACCAAACAAGGGTCAAATGGTGTCAATGCCATCCATACTTGATATAATCATTTGCACCAAATCTGAGTTGGTGAAATCTTTGAGGCTGAAAAAATAAAAGTTGTTCAAAAACAAAATAAGCTGCTCAAAACTCCCCTTTCCCTAAAGATTTCAAACGTTTTTATTGTGTTTTCAACTTTCAACTTTTGTTACTTTGGTCCCACTTTTGGTGGCCTAAAAACAGAAGCGGTTTACAAAATTGTGCAAGAACTGCATTCTACATGTTGCAGTGTGTAAGACACGTCTGGACTGCAGCTTTTCTGTTGGAGAGTCCAGGACCCCGTTGCAAACGGTGGAGCTCAGTCCAACTGTATTGCATTTTTGAATTGGGGTCTGTGCCATAATTGTACCGAATGCTGATGTGAAGTCCACAAAGAGCAGGCGGACATAGGTCCTTGTTCTCTAACTGGACCGTGAAAGCTACGGTGTGCTCTGTGGATGGACTCTTCCTGTATGCACATTGGTGCGGGTCCACGGGGAAGTTGGTCCAGTCCCGGATGCAAACTATCACTGGTCTCTGAAAGCCCGCAGAGGCGTGTGCTGACGTCCATGCGCTGTTTGAAATGGTGAAAAATGAACCTTTTGATGGTTGTTTTGGGAATACTCCGACAAGGAAACGGAAAATCGGAGTGCAACGAACGGGTTGAACAAGTGTACGGTTCCCAAAACAAAAGATAGAGAGATAATGACGGAGCACAAAGTCAGCGTGAGTAGGAATGTGTCTGGGACACTTAAAAGTAAAACTTAGTGGAATGAAATAGTTGTTACGAGAAGCACTGTGATATCTCTGTCCCTTTTCTGTTTTTGTGTTTGTGGTTTTGTCTTTAGAGGTACACTTTCACAAACTTTGATTCGTAAATCCGCTGCTTTGTCACACCTGGTTTGTCCTGTTTTCCCACAGGTGATCCGACCACCGCGGAGGGCGTGTCGCTGGACCGCGGAAAGGTCAGCTGGCACTCAAAACCACACAAGAAATAAGGCCAATATAAGAATGCTCTCCATTTATTATATAATTGGGATGAAAATAACTGAAGGGTTCTCGTTGCCTCCTAGCCGGTGGACTGGAGCTGGAACCGCCATGCTGACAACAAATTCCAGTTCATGGATAATTACCTGGTCGCCCACGTCCAGTCCAAGAAGGACAAAGACGCCACGGAGTTCTTCAAACTGCTCGCCCTCTGTCACACGGTCATGGTGGACGACAAAGACGGTAACGCACACAAACTGGACTTTACAATTCATCGAAGCTGTTTGTTTAGAGTCATCAACACTCAAAATGAGCTGACAAGTAAAGAATGATTAGGCTTTACTTGTAAATGTAACTTCTTTAGTTGTCTGTAAACTGATGTGCAGTAGAGGAAAGGGTGGGAAAGGGGAGGGGCAGCTCTGAGGACGCTCTGCTCCGTGTGTCCGGCAGGTCAGCTGCTGTATCAGGCGGCCTCTCCGGACGAGGGGGCCCTGGTGACCGCCGCCCGGAACTTTGGCTTCGTGTTCCTGTCCCGCACGCAGGACTCCATCACCATCATGGAGATGGGCCAGGAGATGACCTACGAGATGCTGGCGCTGCTGGACTTTAACTCTGACCGCAAACGCATGTCCATCATCTGTACGGAAAGACCCTCGCACACACAGCTGGACATTTTACTATGACCATTAACACGCATTTTCTGTTAAATCTAGTTTGTTTTTCAGGTCTACCAGCTCCTTACAGCCTGTACAACCTCATAAATAACTATATATATATAGATATATATATATATATATATATATATATATATATATATTTTAGACCACAATAATTTCTTAGTATGGTGTAGGGCCTCCTTTTGCGGCCAATACAGCGTCAATTCGTCTTGGGAATGACATATACAAGTCCTGCACAGTGGTCAGAGGGATTTTAAGCCATTCTTCTTGCAGGATAGAGGCCAGGTCACGACGTGATGCTGGTGGAGGAAAATGTTTCCTGACTCGCTCCTCCAAAACGCCCCAAAGTGGCTCAATAATATGGATATCTGGTGACTGTGCAGGCCATGGGAGATGTTCAACCTCACTTTCATGTTCATCAAACCAATTTTTCACCAGTCTTGCTGTGTGTATTGGTGCATTGTCATCCTGATACACGGCACCTCCTTCAGGATACAGTGTTTGAACCATTGGATGCACATGGTCCTCCAGAATGGTTCGGTAGTCCTTGGCAGTGACGCGCCCATCTAGCACAAGTATGGGGCCAAGGGAATGCCATGATATGGCAGCCCAAACCATCACTGATCCACCCCCATGCTTCACTCTGGGCATGCAACAGTCTGGTTGGTACACTTCTTTGGGGCTTCTCCACACCTTAACTCTCCCGGATGTGGGGAAAACAGTAAAGGCGGACTCGTCAGAGAACAATACGTGTTTCACATTGTCCACATCCCAAGATTTGCGCTCCTTGCACCATTGAAACCGACGTTTGGCATTGGCACGAGTGACCGAAGGTTTGGCTATAGCAGCCCGGCCGTGTATACTGACCCTGTGGAGCTCCAGACGGACAGGTTTGGTGGAAACAGGAGAGTTGAGGTGCACATTTAAATCTGCCGTGATTTGGGAAGCCGTGGTTTTATGTTTTTTGGATACAATCCGGGTTAGCACCGAACATCCCCCTTCACACAGCTTCCTCTTGCGTCCACAGTTAATCCTGTTGGATGTGGTCTGTCCTTCTTGGTGGTATGCTGACATTACCCTGGATACCGGGGCTCTTGATACATCACAAAGACTTGCTGTCTTGGTCACAGATGCGCCAGCAAGACGTGCACCAACAATTGGTCCTCTTTTGATCTCTGGCATGTGACCCATAATATTGTGTGCATTGCAATATTTTGAGCAAAACTGTGCTCTTACCCTGCTAAGTGGACCTTCACAGTCTGCTCTTATTGGTTCAATGTGAAATTAATGAAGATTGGCCACCAGGCTGGTCCAATTTAGCCATGAAACCTCCCACTCTAAAATGAAAGGTGTTTCAGTTTCATTGTCCAACCCCTGTATATATATAAAAATTTGTGAAAAATGAAGTAGAAAAAACTACATCCTTTTTTCCTACTTTCCCAAATACCCAGTTGCTCCCATAGATTTGGTGGACGATGTTCTATGTACACATACTTTTCCATATTCATTTGTTAAAACCCAAATAAACCCCGTTTTTCAAACTTGAGCACATGCACACATTCTCCTGTTACTGTTCCACCTGTTGGATCCACCGCTTTATTTCTGACCATTTTTGGCCCAAGTGACAAAGACTTGTTACCAAACTATAAGAAACCATAAATGATATGGAGCACACATTTATTTAAATTTTTTTTCTTATCTACACAGTCCCAATTTACATATTTAGGCAAACGCAACCCTGTACACGTGACTGTGACTCCTTTGTACCAGAAAAGTACCAGAACACCTACAGGCACACGAATGCTTTCATGGAAACTGCCAGTTGGAATAAGCTGAGCATTACAACATTTTACATGCATATAAAAACATTTTAGGTAAAAAGGTCTGCCCGGTAATTCTTGCATAGCTTAAAGCTTAAATAAACTTCAACAACAATCAAGGTTGTAAAAATAGTTGATTGGTTTAGCTTTTCAACATTTGAAACTCTGGACATGGACTAAAGTTGAAGGACTTCCCAGTCTTTTGTCACGAGCTGTCTTTTTTTTTTTTTTTTTTTAAATCTTGCAGTGAAGTTCCCTGATGGCCGCATTCGTCTGTACTGTAAAGGAGCAGACACCGTCATCTATGAGCGACTCTCCCCCAACTCCAAATACAGAGACAGCACGCAGAACGCTTTGGATGTAAGTTCACGTGCAGCTCCCACTCACTCTGCAGACGTTTCAGGCTCGGGAAGAATAGCGATCGGGAATGATTTAATCAGTTAACTTGCATCTGTGTCTTTATTTTTCATTTTTTTGAAGATTTTTGCCAACGAGACTTTGAGGACGCTGTGTCTGTGCTACAAAGACATCAGTGCGAGTGAGTACGAGGCCTGGTCCAGGATGCACAAAGAGGCCCAGGTAGCCATGGTTGACAGAGACGGTGCCCTCGACCGCGCCTACGAGAAGATAGAGAGCAACCTGATGGTGAGCGAGAGGTCATTTTTACTGTTCCATTCACTGTCAAAGATCTGTGCACAGGAAGGTTTGGCCCGTGAATGAAACCTATACGTAATTGCTTTTGGGAATTTGTTTATTAGCTGATCGGAGCAACTGCTATCGAGGATAAACTGCAGGATGGAGTGCCAGAGACCATCGCTAAACTGGCAAAAGCTGACATCAAGATCTGGGTCCTAACTGGAGATAAGAAAGGTAAAATCACCTCAGAATATCTAAACGTACAAAAAAAAAAAAAAAGCGGAGAGGTTATTTTTAGTCATTAATACACCAGGAACGATTCAAGCTACAGGAGAGAATTTGTATTATGTCTGTTTTGATAATAATAATGTCATTAATAATAATAATACATTTAATAATTTCCCTCTGGGATTATTAAAGTATTTCTGATTTTCATTCATTTTCAGAGACGGCAGAAAACATTGGCTACTCCTGCTCTCTTCTGACAGATGACATGACTATCCACTATGGAGAAGATGTCAAGTAAGAAAATAAAGCTGTACTCTTCTTTCACAGCTTCATCCTTGCAGATGAATTATCAAACTTTATAAATCCCCAAAGAAAAGTGTTGAAAAATCTTGTGTAAATAATCAATAATAGATTAAATAGTTTATTCCTCTTAAAAGTGAAGAGGCCCTTTTGTTAAGCACCCAGTGTTACTGGTAGGACTTGCCGCTTCTGCCTGCAGGGTTGGACTTAAACCAACACGCGTTACAGTTCATTTAAAGCCCTGTGCCTCATTTCCATGTGCCAGTGTCATGTGAGTCACCTGAAAATCTTACATTACATTTTTGTGGTGGATTGTGGAGAGACGGTGCTGTGGGCTAAACAAACAGTCAGACAGATTACGAGCTCTCTGAGCACCGACTATGAACTTCATATTTCCTGCTTTGCATCTAATTAAAAACCCATCTTAATACCTTATTTAGGTTAAAAAAAATGTTTTAATCCTGAGGTTTTCCATATTTATTTTATTCCATTTGATGAAATTTCAGAATTTTTTCAGCATTTTCCAGCCTCTCTGCATTACAGGAGCAAACATCTCAGGATGTAATCGATCATTAGGTGAAATATCTTCTGTGTGTGTGCAGTGACAAGCTAAGGATTCGTCAGGCCAACAGGAGAAACGAACCTCCTTCAAGGAAAAAGAAACCTGCGGAGCCTTTCTTCTCTGGATCTGGCAAAAACGCCCTCATCATAACTGGAGGATGGCTGGTTAGATTTGTTAAACAGCAAAAAATGTTTGTTGTCTTTTTTTTTTGTTGTTAATCAAAATTTTTATTTTATTTTTTTTAAAGAATGAGATTCTTTATGAAAAGAAGAAGAAACGCCGCCGCCTGCGTCTGCGCCGCCTGGGGAAGAGGCCCCAGCCCACCACCCCCCAGGACGGTCAGCCCATGAACGACTGGGAGAAGGAGATGAGACAGGTAAAGCCAGACCTGCTGACCAGTGAGCTGCTCACGTCCAACCGTACCATGACATCACATTCTGAGCCGGTGACCCCCTCCCCCCACTGCCCCCTCCGTAGACGGACTTCGTGGACATGGCCTGTGAATGCGAGTCGGTCATCTGCTGCCGCGTCACCCCGAAGCAAAAGGCCAACGTGGTCAGCCTGGTGAAGAAGTACAAGAAGGCCATCACGCTGTCCATCGGGGACGGAGCCAACGACGTCAACATGATTAAAAGTAAGCGTCTGACCAACCGACAGATGGACAGACGGAGGGGCTGGTCAGTCCATATCTGACCTCTGTCCTCTGCCCCCAGCTGCAGACATAGGCGTGGGCATCAGCGGGCAGGAGGGCATGCAGGCCGTCATGTCCAGCGACTACGCCTTCGCCCAGTTCCGCTACCTGCAGCGCCTCCTGCTGGTGCACGGCCGCTGGTCCTACATCCGCATGTGCAAGTTCCTGCGCTTCTTCTTCTTCAAGAACTTCGCCTTCACGCTGGTCCACTTCTGGTACTCCTTCTTCAGCGGCTACTCCTCACAGGTGAGCCGCGCCGGGCTAAAAAAAAAAAA
>JABUIW010000061.1:272517-289973 GCA_013363375.1 Menidia beryllina
CCTTAAACAGAGGCTGGAAAATTCTACTCGGAAAAAGTGTGTAAAGTCCATCCGTTTTGGTAGCCGCTCATTCCCTAACGGGGGTTGTGGGGAAAAGTGTGCAAAGTGTTTAATTATAATTGCAAACCACTCCAGCTATGCAAACAAAGAGTCATTTTTGGAACGTGTCCCCTTTAAAGCCCCCCCTGACGAAAACTTCCTGACGGCACCTGTACCCTGGGAGGAATGATAAATGAATAACTAAGATTGATGCTCCTCATCAACGATATTTTTATTGAGAAATAACACATTTCCGGGCTTACGGAATAATAACAACACTTATTGAGTCAGCTTTATCTGCTGTTCCTCCATCCATCTTTCAGGCGTGTGCTCGTGTGTCTGTGCACCTGTGTGTTTTTAATGCAAGCGCTCTGGTTTCTGGTGAATTTCTGTTTTATTTTGTTTGTAAATTCCAGGCTGAGGAACTTTTTCTGTGAAGTTGGCATGTTTTCCCAGTGTGTACAGCCCAGTAAAAGCTGAGATGGCCCTCAGCCCCATGGTAGTGGGTATAGAGAATGAATGTATGTAAATTTGAATACTCCTATTTAACTAATTTTGAAGCTAATTAATATCATATAAAAGGAGATATTTGAGATTAATATATGAAACATTAACGTAAAATTCTCCAAGGAGACAAAACAGTATGTTCATTACAATGGTTTTCTTTATATACCACTCAACGAAATGCACAATTTCTTCCTTGAAAATACATTTTTGCTTGAATCAGCATCACTGACCCATGTTCAGATCCAATCTAGCTTAAGCAGCTCAGTCAGCAGAAGCTCTGGGCGAATTAGTGTGTGCATTTTATAAAGTTATTGTGAAATTTTCCTCCATCAGAGTACACCACTTCCAACACGTCTCTGAATATTGAATAACAATTTATGATCTACAAGTGGATATTTGGGGGAAAATAGGGGTTCATCTGCAGGAAAGAAAATGGCATTTTAAACCTCCATGTCTCAACTTTAACAGACAACATTAAAAATGAATATTACTTTAAAAAAGAACCTCTGTTACGTTTTAAATTTAAAGCACTTGCATTCCTAAACGGTGATGTTGCTCCACTGGTGAACTGGCTTCTTTCTTGAAAAACACAAATGTTAAAATAACTGGGATATTAAATTAAATTGTTAATGAAGATAAAATAACAGCTTGGACTAATAGATGAGAACACAATTTTGTTTTGTTTTTTAATTCCCACAAACAAAATAGAAAGAAAAGGTAAAAATATGAAAATAAATCAAATACCAAGAACATTTTCCATCTACAGAATCCAAACACATACTTTGTGCTACGCAGTGTTGTGTGCTCACATGTGTATCTGATTCTCATCTACTCTCTGTCTCTCTTATCAACAAAACACACACACACACACACACACACGCGTGTTCAGTGAAGGATGCAGAAACATGGAGCTCCTCTCGTTCCCTCTTTGGCATGTCAGAAGCATTTTGCCGGGTGATTAATCGCCGCGGCGAGCGTTGGAGCCCTGCGGTCGGCCCGGGGGCATCGCCACGATCCCTGCACCTGCCTCTCGAATCAACTGACCCCCCCCCCCCACCCAAAACACACTCGTCCATGCATTCAGACAACATGCAACCTCAGATTACTGCTGAGATGATACACGAGTTTGAAAAATCCCACTAAAAAGCCACTGCTGCACGTTGTTCACAGACCAAAACGTAAGACAGCTCCTGTCATTTTATTCCTAATTACAACACCTGTCTACCGGGACCTTAATTCCATATCATACATACACCTGCCGTCCTCGGCCAAAAATGCTTGGTGTGTTTTGACATTCTGATGGACCGAGAGCAAACGTGCACGTTCGGTGAGCCTCGTATTTAACGTGCACTTTTTTTTCCTTGACTCCAACACTCAGTTTTACACTCGGTGTCTCTGATGCGTATTCCTTATGTAACTAAAGAAAAGTTTACAGCAGAACTCAAAGCACAAGTTTGAGAGATGGATATATACATATATATATATTAAAATATCATAAATTGTATTGGTGTTTTTGCTCATCATACGCAAAAATAGAATAAAACAACAACTGTTTAACATCAGTGGAAGCTGCAAGTCCACCTTATTAACCAATACATTTAAAAAACAATACGTTTAATTCAAAACAACTCCTCATCCACCCAGTAGCTACTTAAACGACCTTTGACCTTTTTGAGCCTACCCTGGGTTACATTAAGTGAGAGATGGGCACGCACCTGAACAGGTTTCCTCGTCAAAATACAGTCAGGCAACAGCAATCTTTATATAGATGTTCACAGGAAAAATCGAACCAGGGCCCAGTTTGAGGGCAAAATTCTGACTAATTTCTATTGACTTTAATAGCTTTAGCTCAAGTAGCATCACGTAACAGAGGCCCAGTGTGATCACCTGCTAAACCAAGTGTAATTATATCCCTTTGTTCATTCTTGGTCATTGTGAGTATACTTGCGTAACATTTTTTGTCCGAAACCCCCTGAACTTGAATGTGCTGTGTCTTATATTAGCTCACACCTGCCATTATAAGATAGCATTTTTTTTGCAGCGTGCCAGGCCGTGCGCAGGAATATGTTTCTCCTTAGTCTTGCCACAATTAGATGATTTTCAAATGAAATAAAGCCGAGGCGCCATTTCTCTTTATTTTGTTTATATTTAATTTATTTCAAATGGTGGACAACGATGGATGTCTTCTGGACGTTTCTACGCTCTCAGGACAAGTTTCCTCCGTCTGCGTGTGACTTCTGATGCATCACCACCTGAGCTGGAGGAGGGCGAGCATGTGTCTCAGGCCCACTCTACATCTGTTACACTGTAGTGTGTGTGCATGTGTGTGTGTGTGTGTGTGTGTGTGTGTGTTGCACCAGCAGTTAGCATGTGTGTGCTTGTATATACTCTTGGTGGTTGTGATGAAGTGGCGTGTGTACGTGTGTGTGTGTGTGTGTGTGGCAGCAGATGCCATTTATTCTGAAATCAGCAGCTGGATCCTGGGTTCCCGTTGGGACTTGTGCTAAGCCCACAACGCACACACAGACAGGCACACACACAGACACACACACACACACACACACACACCACCAGCCATACCTGTGGACCACATTCTCCCGCACACAAGCAGATGTCACGCGGGACAGCTCGAGCCTTTTGTGCATGTGCACGTGTGTGTTGGAACCAACAGGTGGAAGAAAAAGGATAGTGTGTGTATGTGTGTGTGTGTGTGTGTGTGTGTGTAGATGGAGGATGAGCTGACCTTATGATCTTTAACATACGAGTCAGATCATCTGCATTTTATATTCATTTTATTTTAGTAAAACATATTGCTGAAAGTTTAGGGGAAGGTAACAGCAGGAAAAATAATTATACTTAAAACTTTCTGTGTTGATTTTTTTTGTATTCTTTTAAAAGTACTGGACTTTTTATTCAATGAAAAAAAGATGTTGAATTATATATGCTTGGTATATAGAGACATCCATCCATCCATTATCGTTATCGCTTATTCCCTATATAGAGACATACAGGACTATCTCAGAAAATTAGAATATTGTGATAAAGTTCTTTATTTTCTTTAATATAGCTGATTATGGCGTACAGCTGAAGAAAACTCAAAAATCCGATATTCTAATATTTTGAGATAGGATATTTGGGTTTCTTAAGCTGTAAGCCATAATCAGCGATATTAAAACAATTGAAGGCTTGCGATATTTCAGTTGATTTGTAATGAATCCAGAATGTATGACATTTCATGTTTTTTAATTGCATTACAGAAAATAAAGAACTTTATCACAATATCCTAATTTTCTCAGACAGTCCTGTATTTGCCATGTTCTATGAAACACTGAATAACATATGGTAATGTTTTGTTATCGTTCTTATTAAACCCAAAATCATACTCTGCAAGAGCAAATGTGTTCTATGCAATCCGTTTCTAGCTTATGGTCGGAGCTGCAGATTAGAGTAATGTCTGAGGGAATAGAGGATGATTTCAAATAGAAAAGAAGATTTGCTAACCCAGCAGCTCATCCAGTTATCTTAAACCTACTAGTAACAAAGCAGAGAACCACTCAGTAGATTGTCAACCAATCCACAAAAACTATTGTCTGGCATCTGTAAGTTTCTAAAGTTTAGAAATTGCTGGTTGGAGGCTGGTCATTAGCCAATGACAAAGCAAATGCAGGGCTGAGACAACAAGTACCATCCAATGAGTAGCCATCTTACCCTTATGAGCTCTGACTGAATGAGTCGTGGCCCTTTATTTGCTGAATGCTTAGTTACTAATGCCTGCTCTCATTCTCCAGGTCTCTTTGTTCCCTGGACTTTGAGGTAAATATGGTTGGTAAATATGGCACTGTGCACTTTGGTTGGTGATATATACTCTAATAATGGCACTTTATTGGATCTGTTTGAGGTTTATAGTTGTTTGACGACTGGTTTCTGTATTCCTGGTGCTTTTCTTTTGAAATGTTAGCCATGCAGGTAGGGGCTGTGATGGCTGTCTAAAGTTTGGGTTTCCCAATAAGTGTGGATACAGAAGAATCAAAATGAACTGGGAAAAGTTTGTATAATGAAAAATGATTTTTATATGGAAGGTTATGACTCAATTAATTGAAAAAGAGAAATTTTACCAGAGCAACAAATGGCTTCTTTTTTTCATTTAAGTAGAGATCTTCTATAATATGCATTTTACAATGTTTTTTGGCTGTTTAACAGTGGGAGAGGTTGGCTGGAAAAAAAACAACCTAATCTGTGATACAACAATCCTTCCTAAGTAGTTTTTGCCATAATATCCAACTATTATAGTTCTCATTCTGACAGAGCCTCCTGCTAGATCTGCTACCTGTATATAGTCCTCCTCCAGTACACAGAGTACCAAGCGATAAAACTTTTTTTTGGCAACTCTCTGCCATTGAGAAATCATAGAAAATGATTCTTAATGGTGTTTTAAAGTCAGTGTCATGGATTGGAGGGTGGTTGATGTGATGGTGATACAGGATTAACTAAACTGAAAAAACAACAATTTAGAAACCAACAAAGCCAAAGAGGGACAAAGGCAAGGGACCAGGACCAGGACCAGGAACAGACACATGGAAATCACGACAGAGATATGGTATTATGACAGGAAGGATGCAGCATAGTGGGAAATGATCAAGAAGTTTTTCTGGAGGGGTGTGTGATTAGTGGAATGGAAGCAAGGTGTGAGAAACACAGGCAAAGGTAGTTGACTGATATCCAGAAATGGGAAGGAAGTAAAGCACACTGAGACACAAGCGGAAAAACACAGGAAGCAAAGAAAGACACCAGAATAAAACAGGAAACTGGAAATCAAGACAAACATAATAAGGCGACTAAAATAAAACAGGAGAACTGAAACAGGACCAAAAATCTAAACTAAACCCCACTCTTGACAGTAAGAGAATGAAAATGTGGATTCACTAAATTCTGAGGAATCTATAAGAGCTCTTTACAACAAACACCTGCATGAGATTGAATGAGCTGATGAATCTTTAGTTAAAAAAAAGTAGGCTCTCACCTTCTAAAGAGCTGTTGTTCAAAGCGCCCGACCATAAGTCATTGCTCCAGCATGAGAGATGTCCGCCGACGCCGAGGGGAGGGTTACAAAAGGCTTTTCAACCAGGTTAGTAATCAGAACGTTGCTAAAGATTTTGGCTGTTTCTGTCAGCTTTGTCCAAAGTCTAGACTAAGTATAAAAGTACAAAATAGGAAGGCTGAAATCAGAAAATACATAACGAAACAAGGCGGAAACTGGAGTCAGTGTCATGACAAACGCCAATCCAAAGGCATCATTAAAACCTAAACAGAAAACTGTTAGAGTGGGCTTCAGAAAAGCACTTCTGTACTGTGGATGACTGGATGAATGTAAAGAATCAAGCACCTAGGCATGCAAATAGTTTTAGTTTGCTACTGCGACATGATGCTCTACTCAAGTCCAGTCCTGAAATCTTCTTGCTTTTTAAACAGTCATCTGTCAGTGGTATTATAACTCATCCACAGAAACTGATATGGGGGCCTAATCTAACGCTAACCTTAACCTGAGATTAAATGAATAGGTCGTCTTTCACTTTATGCCTTTTGAAATTCAAGGTTTGGGCTGTACCATTTACTCCACATGGCACAGAATTTGCAGTGGGTTACTTATCTAGCCTGAGAGTAACAGTAAATGTTTTCGCTTTTCAAATTTTCAGTTCCATTTTTCTGAAGCTTCTCCTGCTATTGAATCTAATGATCTAATAAAGTTATTTCCGGAGCAGCAATAACGTGTGTTAACATTATAGACGTGTAAGAATCTGTAAGAGAAGGTTCAGATTTCCATATTTTAATCACCAGTTATCTAGGCATGTAAAGTTAACAAAATGTCCTCATTTTCCTTCATCCTTTTTAACCAATTTGTTTTTCCAAATATAATGAACATATAGTCGGTACACTGAAAATACCTGGGGACTTTCGCCCCGCAGCCAGGCACCATATGGTCCTCTCATACAGGATCTACCCATGTCCTGACAATTAGGACCACAGGCTAAAGCCCTGCTGGATCTGGAGCACAGCCAGATGAGGGGGGGAGAGAGGGGGAGAGGGGAGAGCAGGAATGAGAACATATAGAAACATAAAAGATCCCATTAAAAGAGGCTGTCATTAAAACATTTGAGAAGAGAAATAGGAGAATTTACCGTGTCAGGAAATTCTGGAGAAGGAAAGGGGAGCGGGATTTGTGTAACAATGATAATGATAATTATTATTCTACACAGAATACATCAGATGACAAAAAGAGGAAGTTTATAGATTTAGGAAGACAGAAAAGACAGAAAACAAATGGGTAGAATAGTTTGTTGTCATAAACTACCTCCCATTTTGTACATTTGTGAAAATGCAGACAACCAGAAAAGAGAAAAATAAGAAATAAGAATGATGTGCAGGAGATTAATTGTAAAGATGACATAAAGCCAGTCTAGGCAGAAGGATCATTTATAAAAACAGAAACTACAAAAGCAATCATCCAGACAACCCCTAAAGTTCTAACATTAATATTTGCAAATATTTCAACCCAAATAAAAATGGTTAAATCTAACATTTATATTTGTAAAAGTATGAAACCTAAACAAAATCAAAGGCTGAAAAATGCAACGCAGACAAAACAAAGACAGAAAATATGCTTATGAAACATAGAGTTCTCCATGTTTGCCCCCATTCCATTTGACTATAGGGTCAAATACACATTTTCACATCCACATTTTTAACCAGACCTTCTCTGGGAAAAAAATTAACTGGCCATTTATTTATCCCTTGAAATATTATCCATGACAGTGTCCTCATAATCCTGCTTTTCTACGGGATGAAGGGGATGGGGAGTACCTGTAAGTTTCCACATCTGAACCATCCTCATTTAAGTCACATGGCAGCCTATCAAACTTGCTGGAACTTTATAAACAGTTCTGAATATTTGGGAGCATCTGAAGACACAGGTAAAGGTTCGATGTGTCCATAAGCAATCACACATCTGATCAGACAACTATGGGATGTGGAGACCCCCCAGGGCTTTATCCTGGGACCTCCTTAATTCAGTGTGTCGAATGCTTTTATGTCCATAGTCAATATACATCTGATCAAAAAGATGATATTGGACCTCCAATCACATTTTTGGAGTGTGTTTTAGTTGTAAGTAAATAGATTTGGTTGGTTGTTTGTTCCCCATTGGATATTTGTCTAAGCAGTTACCACACAAACTCAAGTCTAACAGATATTACATTGTTTAAATGTCCAATTAAATAATGGAATGTATGTTATTAAAAAAATATGTTGTGCTATACTTGATAAGGGTACTTAAAAAGAAGATGGGTAAAGAAAAAGTAAACATCTATTTCAGAAAGTTTATGCAATCATTAACCGAGGCCTAGTGAACCATATGTGGAGCAACTGGGAATAAATAGTTTCCTTTCTACCAGTTAAGAGCTGTTTGAACTTGTCTAATGTTACACATTAAATGTATATTTAGTTCATCTGCTTTATTCATCCATGCATGCAAAGTGGTCATATAAATAATATTGCACATTTGCGTTCATGGTATACATCCCTGTCCACCTGATGTATGAGGCTTGCGTTCCAGTCCACTGGAGGGGAGTGGGAAGGGAGAAACTTCTTCATCTATTTTCTGCTGGGCTGCTTGGCACACATGTTTAGCCCGGGGTGGCGGCAAGCAGGAAGTATTTCTAAAAAACAGGGCAATTCTGGAAAAATCACTGGCAGCGACTCCCCCCCCAACCCGTACCCTCCCTCGATGTCTTTGGCTGGGTCATTGCATAATTTAGTAATCAACTAAATTAAGGTACGGGGAGATGAACTTGCAGCTCGTGAGCATTTGTGTCGAGTTCACCGGCTTTTGCAGGAAAACAACGGCCGCTCTTAAACGAACCTCAGACTGCCTCGGATTTTCATCTGCAGTGATGAGGCGGGGAATTAGCTGGGGCCCTTCACACACACACACACACACACACACACACACACACACTCGCTCGCTCGCACAGGAAACAGGCACCATTTGGTGTTTATGTAAATGCGCAAAAACAAAATGGCTGACTGCCAAATCCTGTCAGTAAACAAAGCTTGTTTGAATGCCAAGTGCGGCGTTGTTAAGGTGGACTGCTGGGGATGGAGTCTGAGCGGCGGGGCGCCCGCCGCAGCCCGGACACCTTAAACCAGGGCGCCGGTGACCACGTAAAGCAGCCATTAAGTCCTGATCAGAGGCAGGAACGCCGGGCTGCATCTCTAAAACAGGAACATTGTTCCCTGGGCCCTTGTTTTTTTGTTTTTTTTTTCCCTTGGGGTGCGGGAGGGGGGTGTTTCGGTTGCCATGGCACCTTAACAGCCAATAATCACTCGGCCCAGAACAGTGGATCTGACCTAGATCAAGCAGCAGGTTCTAACTACAAGTCCACGCATATCCGGCCATCTGAGGGCAGAAAAATCTCCGTCAACAGATTTTACGATCTCTGCACAACACCCTGCAGCCTGTCCCATCTCCATTAGAAAAGCAGGTAGAGGACCAATTTCCAACCAAAATCTACCATATATGTCACTATCACATCTGATAAGGAATTAAAAGTTTGATCAACTCTTAGCTGTTCCATTAAACTAAACCGGCATATTTAGATTTTAATGCAGAAATGGGATCTCTCACAGGACTGTTGCATGACTTATATATAGTATATATTTACACAGTAGATGGCAGAAAGACAAACGTACATGTTCCAGGGGCACTGCAATCTGGAGTTGCGAAAGATACCATTCAAACTGTACAAAAGTCTAAAGCAACACCTCGTTTATTCATATTTTGCACACAAGTAGGCAGGCCTTCAGTCAGTCTTGTAAAAGTGACCTTGAGCAATAGTTCACCCGACTCTGTTTCTCGTTTCCGATCTTGTCCTTGGATTTCTCAGAGGAATTTTTTTTTTGTTTGTTCAGCCACATAATGCGGGCCTAACGCGTAAAAAAAGATACCTAACTCAAAGGTTGAAAGTGTTTTGAAGGATAGGCAAAAAAAAGTGTGAACCCAGCGTTCCGCGCAGTTTATGAAGAAATGAAGGTTTCCCTCAGACCTACTGACCTTTGTTAGTGCTCATAATACCGTAGCTCCTGCTCATGTTTTCTAACTCAATTTTTGTCAATATATATGTTTATCTCATTTGCACTTATTCCTGTCTCTGCTGTGGAGGAATAAACATATCACAAAGAAATGTCATGGGCACGTGGTGAAATGCAAGGGCATTCACAGATTAGCTTTACATAATTTCATAATTGTAACATCAACGTCAATTGTGAGCTGAAAGATCCTGTTAGTGATTTGATCAAATGCGACTGTGCGACTATCTTAACACTCTAATCAACAGCCGTAGTATAACTCTGCATAGATGTCTGTGAACCATTAAGATGTCTCTCTGACATCTTTTCATACAAAAAGCGCCTGTGGTCTGTCATTGATGGATCTCAGTTGCAGGTGTGATGTCTGAATCTTGTCACATCTACAGTATAAGCTGGTTAGCACATTAGCAGCTTAGTGTTAAAACAAATCTGTGTAATCTGTCATCATAACTGTGACTATCAGATCTCGGCGCCTCCCTAAAGGCCTCGCCGCACATATTTAACCGCCTCAGAAGTGCTGAAGTGTGTTCGGAGGCTTAAAGGATCCTGGTGACCTCCTCATCTTCAGGGAGGAGATAATGCGCTCGCTACTTAAGGCAGATAAAAAAGTGTTCATTAGGTATGTGTGTGATTAATTGGTGTCATTGAGTGTGATGTATTTAGGCCATTTCCTGGTACCTCCGAGGCAAAAATAGCTCTATTAACCACAGCCAACAAAGGGACTTACTTTTGGTGCTTTAGTCTGTTTGGGGGTAGGCTCTCAAAGAGAAGTTGACTGTTTGGTGAAGAGAGCTCAACAGGGCAAAAGTAGTCGAAACATAAATCAGTTCATTTTCCTAAAGCTGTCGTGTTTGATAAAAAATATCTGACAAGTAATATTTCTCTTCAATTGAGTTTGTATTAATGAAGAAGCTTGTGAAGTCGTAACTGTTGAGATTTAAAAGACTTTATGGCTCAATAGGGTTCAGAGAATAACTGAAGAAAGCTGTTTTGATTAGTGGGGACATAGTTGCCTTCACTTTTTGAAAGGTGTACTTTAAAGTAAGCAGCTGTGTGTAAAGTTACTTCTCTGAGGGACATTGCTGTTCGGCATTGTGTGAAGTGAAGCTGTAAGACTTAAACAATAAAAAGAAATGGTTCTACTTATGCTAATAATGACACAAGGTTAGAAAATTTATGGATATGGAATTCATTCAGACTTGGTCTCAGCATTCAGATAGACACCTACTGCAAAACAACTCCTTCTCAGATTTTATTTTTTCAATTAGTTGGGTTTGCAAAAATCCAAAAATAATGTTTCACAACTTTAGGTCAGGGATTTTTTAAAAAAGGTCTTCCTTTCAAAGCTTTCTTTTTGAATTTTTTTGTGGAACAGGAGGCGGGCTGGAGCGAAAAAAGTTCAATTTCTACAAATGTGCCCCAGTCTCTTGGTTTGTGTGAGTGCGTGGCGGAGCTGATAGTGATTAGCAGTGCGCCCCCTGCAGCGCTGAACTGTTTGCTCAGTTCATGGACAGACAACAGGGAAAGTAAAACACACCAGCTAATTATTTCGGATAATGCAATTAAGTAATGCATATTTAGCAAAAACTCCACAATCGAAATGTAGATGTCAGCACAAATAGTGTGTGTTTGTGTTTGTGTGTGAGTGTGTATGTGTATGTGTGTGTGTGTGTGTGTGTGTGTGTGTGTGTGTGTTTACCCTGTGCATGGGGGAGTATGAGCAGATGTCTCTGGTGGTACCTTGCAACATTAATCTCCTCTGTTTTGGGTCTCCAGGTTTATATTGTGTATCTGGACACATATTTATGTGTATGTCCATGTGTCTACTATAAATAAGCAGGTTTGAGTTTAAAAAAAAATTATTTATCTCTGTCATCTCCGTTGCAAGTCTCTCACATGTGCACAGACTTAAACATACTCTCAGTAAGCAATAGGCCAGGTGCCTGTCTGTGTACAGCGAGTGCGTTTGTGTGTCTGGGTTTTTACCTGCTACACTAATGATCTGCAGCTGTCAGTAACACACACTCACACACAAGCGGGAGGAGGGCAGGGGAGGAGAGTCAGGACCGGAATAATACAGCAGACAAGAATGGAAGAGAAAGAATCCCCGAAAAGAAGGAAAAGTCAAATTAAAAGGAAACGTGAAATTGAATTTGACAGATTATTATCAGGGAAAGGAGAGATGGGGAAAGATGAGAAACATTAAATAAAGAGAGGAGGTTTCAGACTGGAGGAGAAAAAAACAGAAGGCACAAAAGAGAAACAAAGGAAACGACAAAGGAGAGAGTGATAGAAAATGTGAGCTAAAGGAGGAGTGAGAAGCGCTGGCATCTGGCCAGATAGAGCCTCCTCTCTGCAGATGTTCTGCTTTGAATACTGTTGCACGTCATTAGCGCTGCCAATCAGCAGCCGCCACGGCTCTGCGCCGCGTTTGGCCCCACGCGGGAAGACCACGCCAGCCCACAAACCCTGACCCCCGCGTGCTCCAGGTCTCCAATGTCCTGCACCCACAAACGCCTCAAAGAGATTAAAGGGAACCTGCAGACAGTAATCAGAGAGGTATTTACCCTTTTCAACACCTAACAGTTCACATAATTTGGAATGTTTTTTCCCCCAAAGTCGCCAAATCTACAACATCAATTTGAAATCTTCTGTCTTAACATTTTTACAATAACTTAGTATTAAGAAATAAAAATTGTGACAAAGACAGTTTTCAACAACAGTGTATTTGTTCATCTTTTTTCAGCTTTCCTCTCTCAGTATTCCTCTCTAGGTATTTTGGGTAATCTTATATGTGTGTAGTAGACTTGTATTCCTTCTACATACAGGGATCTAACCCAATTTCTCCATAATATATCTATGCTCCTAAAAAAACAAAAACAAAAAAACAAACAGATCAGACCAAAGGAAATCATCAGAGGAGGGGAAAAAGTAATGGCCGAAAAAACTTATCCAAACAATTCATAGTTCATTTCACTGCAGAATTATGGAAAAAAAGAATATCACATGGAACTAATTTCATATTTCGCTTACATTAATCTGTGTTCTGATCTCAGGAAATCTTTGGAAAACAAGAAATTCGGTTGGTAACTTCAGTATGTGCTGAAACTATCTGACTAATATAAGTAAAAAATTCATGCATAATCAAGGACATTATGGCTAGAAGAGTCCAGACCTTTATTTGAATGAAGAGAATCTAAAGAGCCTTTAGATGTATTTGTATGTAATCCTGACAAAAAGAACTTACATCCTGACATGCCGTGTGCTTCATAAGAATTCACCCTCTCAGGTCCATGAGATGTGCAACAGTCTATTTAGTCGATTAGATATTTTCTTTATGCCGTTCTAGAAGTGTAGAGTTTGCATTTTCAGAGGATTCAGTAAATTGTAATGTGTTGATTTAATATTGCTAAAAAGAACATTAATTGCACAACAGAACATTAAGAATCAAATAATTTATAAAATTACTAAATGGCTGAGCTTAGTTTCCACATATAATTGTTCAATATACTGTGTATTGTTTTCTGTAGATATGAAGACCAGGAGAGCATGACTAAAAAACAACTAAAAACGTTCATTTCTGTGGGAAAATAATTCATATCAGAGTCATAAGACACATTGTGATGGGGCCATCTGTTCCCCTTAGCCCCTGAAATATAACGTCAAAAGGCCTAAACGTTCTTTAAGACAGGCCCATTCTAACTCACAGACTGAGGATGGCTCTGAAGGGCTTGAGTCGGTTAAACACAAACAGGGTGAAGCTGGTTTTTATTTTTAAGGTTGCTAAAATAATCTCTGACTAGGATGGAATCAAATCTGTTTCTGAAAGCATGTTTAAAAGATGTTAAACCGCAGTAGACTTGGATTCACTTCAGTTGGAGACATTAAAGTACCCCATCAATGAGGACATAATGCATGTGTGGGACAAAGTCAGAAAGATCTGGAGATTTGTTCATTGTTGCTGGAAACTAAAATGGAAGTTTATTATGGTATTATGGTTGATTAAAGACAGAAACATTTTCACAACTTTTGTCTCATGAGGTGCCAACCACAACAGCACATTGCAGTCCTAAGCCATTTCCTTAAAATAAGAAAATATAATATTAAAAAAAAGCAAAATAGACCAGTATGGACAAAAATAATGTGATTATTACAGTTTTAAAATATCGTGTCCATTCTCACACCTGTTTAAGACTAAAAGGGAAAAAAGGAGAAATACAATTCTAAAGCCAGACCAAAATGGCACTCACATGGTCAGATTTGAAACAGATTCTGTCTTTTAGCCGTGCAAAGTTTTCCAGACAAGGTAACCCGAAAAGTAAAATACTGGGACTAAAAGAATGTCTGTTGTCATGGCAAGTGGGTAAATATTTATGGACACATTGAGTTTGCACAAGTGGTGAACCGATGGTGAAACGGCTTTTCTCCCCCTTCCAGGCCACTGTTTGGGTTTCCGTCCATCTTCACCTCTGCTGGACCTTTCAGGAAATCTCTATGTCCATCAATTGTCCTCTCTTTGTTTCTTTAATCAACACAAAGCTGCTGTAAATGTAGTTAGTTGTGTTGGTTCAGAAGTATATTGTTGTATGTGGAGTTTAACTTTAGAAAGTGATCAGACTTGAAATTGGGGTGTGGAAAGGGTTCTCTGTTAGTTTTCGGTTTAAAAAATCAGCTTAGTTAAGAATAGATGGCTGTTTAGATCCTGTAAATCTTTCTGTCAATAAATCAGAGGCTCTTAGGCTCAAAGGTTTTGCTCACGGTCACTTCCCCTCTTCTTTTGTTTTGCTCTCACAGTTACTTTGGCTCTGAATGTTTGTCCTCCATTTCTGTTTTTCTAACAGGAAGACCCTCTCATCTCACCTCTGACTCGAGGTTTACTGGCTAGACTGCTACCAGGGATGTCTCGCTTATGACCAATAATAGGTGACATAGTTTTTCATGAATCTCACAGCCATCTTTGATAGTGTAGGTTCTTTCAAACAACCCTACTCATAGCCTGAGTCATTCAAAATGTCTGCACTTTACTCGACTTGCTTTAGTAATTTTCCATTAAAAGCGAGGTCATAACAGCTAGATGGCTCAAAATTCCTGTGATGTAATTTATATGCAACCCAAATGTGATGCTTCACATTTGAACAATGGGGTTGCTGAGGTATGCGTTGGCTTTTAATAATCTACTGCTTTCCTTTTTCTGAAAATGAAAACAGGGCACAGATAAGTCCAACGTGCTTCATACCAATGGAGGATTATTAGGCCAACTAAGCCTCTTCTTTAGACCGCAATTTGGTTTGGGTGTAACCATTTACTCCACATTGCATGTTCTCCTGTCAAGTCCAGCTGAGTCTTTTGTGGAAATGGGCCACATTTAGGACTGTAATGGTAATGACATACCCAACCCTCAACATCAAACGGTCAACGCAGTCAGTGTCGAGAGGCTTAACCCAGAGGAGCATCTAGTGAATAAACAATCACACAAGCCCTGCAGCATTGATGGGTCCAACCAATGTAAGTACAAATCAAGACACTAATCACAAGCCAGCTGAAAGTTTTATTTTCACTCTGAGAGAGAGATGACCGGCATGGAGGTACGAGAACGGAGGCAGCAAGCGACAGGAGGGACGTAGATCCTGATCCAAGATCCTGGAGGGTGGACGGGCAGACGAACAATCCAGGGAGGAATCCAGAAACTGAAAGGAGGACTTAGAGGAAACGCTGAGGATTGAAGGAAGACAAAAGGTTTAGTTCTCTCTCTTGGATTAAGGATATTCCATTACAGCTGTGGAGCTAACTGGTAAGTTACCAACTGCATGGAAAGGAACCAACTGGTCCCAGCCTCGGGGAACACGTCCCTCTGGATGCTCCCTCCTGATTTCAGCAGTTGGTATCCGCTGGAGGTTGGTCCTGCCTGAACACACCCTGGGGAGGACAAAGGTAGGAGGCACTCACGGTTAACGCCGGCCACCCAGTGGCCCCAACACAAATACATTAGTCAGGACCATCAGATGGATTAGATGAGCCACAAAGCGACATTCAACATAATCAATGTTACTCTAAAGTTACCATAGAAGTCAGTGTTTCTCATGTATTTCACTGGGATTGACAGGTGACCGGTCCAGGGGGAAGCCCTCCTCTCAGTCGGTGACAGCCAGGATAGGATCCAATCTGCACATGACCCTTAAAGGAATAAGTTCTATCATAAATAAATGGATGGATGGAATTTCCAATGTTACAGGATTCCATACTTAACTCATTGACTGCCAGCCATTTTCAGAGCAGAGAGTCGCTCACTGCCAGAGTTTTTTGAGAATTTTGACTGATTTTTCAAGAGCCACAGAATAGTTTGTGCTATGACTATGTAAACACCGAACACACCAAAAGAAAGAGTAGACTCTCTTCTATCATCAGGAAAAAAGATTTTGTTTCTACCTTATTCCGTTCTTCCTCCACGTGCGTCTCACCGGCGCCATTTCTCTCATAGCGAACCATTGCGTTTGTTTTTATTTGCCTACAATCTATGCTAATCTCCCATCAAAAGTGGCACAGCTACCTAGAGGGTAAATTTGTTAGTACATACTCTGTCTAGAAGCCCATATTTACGGAAAAACTTTCGCCGATCGTCCCCCAAGCCACTCGCATTGAAAAAAATAAAAGACGTCTATAGACGTCTTTGGCAGTCAGCGGTTGGATTTGAAAAGACGTCTATAGACGTTAATAAGAATAGAAAGGACTACCTCTCACATGGTGGAATTCTCCTATCTGACTTCTAAACAGTTACAAATGAAGGTTCTTTCTATTTGTGTATTACATAAAAAATCACAACATGTAGAATTTACTGAAATTCTGTTTAAAAATGTCATGGTTGAAAATGGTTAAAGATAGACATTAAATGATTTACGAAAAATTATAAATGCAATCTGTATGTTATACAGCTTCAATGAGTTTTTCACTTGAACCTGTTCAAAACTGTTCAATTGTTTGCTTGCCTAATCACTACTTTGTAAGTCAAGAAGCCTGTCTCAGTGTGGCCTCTCTAGAATCGACCTGTAAAGTTACAGTATTAGAAATCACTGACGACTAAATTTAGAGTGGGAAAAAACAGTGCATTTTCATAGATTTATCAGATATTAGGAATACCTTAGCCATTCGACCTGCATGCCAACAAACACAAATGAGAAGTGAGAGCCCTGGGCTGAGCCGGAGAAGGTCTGGACATAGTTTGTTCTTGACTCATCTGGACAGTAATCTTGTTTTTTTGACTCAAGCTGAGTGAAGTCATGGTAAAAGGAAGTTTTGAATTAGAAAAAAAAAAGGAAAGGTCCATTTCTTCCCACAATCAGCAGCATGACTCAATCCACAACAGCTGCTTTAGGTTGTGTGTGTGAGGGGGGAGGACAGAGGGATCATATAGCTCTTCATATTTTCTCACCAGCTGGAAGGGAAATGAATTATCCTGAACACTACAGGTTCACAATTTATCATATTTCCTCCTCAAAATCACAGTATCTCTACACGGTTTAACTCGCTGTCCCAGTTACAATGGAATAAAAACCATGTTTAAGGAAAATGAAAGTAAAGAAATTGATTTATCCCAAATGCTTTTTTTTCTGCAAGTTGAGGCTTGATCTCTACCAAGTAAGAAGATGTGTGTTTGTTTATCCATCCATCCATCCATCCATCCATCCATCCATCCATCCATCCATCCATCCATCCATCCATCCATCCATCCATCCATCCATCCATCCATCCATCCATCCATCCATCCATCCATC
>JABUIW010000061.1:293818-306600 GCA_013363375.1 Menidia beryllina
CGTGCACACGTGTGCACGATGCATATCTATTACACTGTAGCATGCACAAATGCACAGGCATGCAGGTGTCAGTGCAGATGTATGGTTTGCAGATGTGTGATGTGTAAAGATGGATTCCTGAATTGGAGTGTGCGTTGGTTGTGTGTTTTCTGTTTACATGACAGATTGACGTGCGCACAGATGGCAGATGATGAACATATGAATTTCACTTCACACTTTACATGTTGACTTGACAACAGTGTTAAAGCAGATATTATGAGAATTTTTGCCTTCGACAAACTTTATTGACATGTACAGTAGGACCGAACACGCTGAAAAATAGAGTCCTCATAGGAGAATGTGACATCCCGGTCAAGCAGAATCTGTTGGTGTTTACACATTCATTTTAGCATTTAAACTGGAAAGCTTATTGTTCTAGCATCCACAGAAAACCCACCAATCTCTAAATGACTCAAAAGATAAATACAAAAAATGATAAATAAATTATAGGTTCGACTGACAGATTTTTTCTCTTTTTATACGTAGTCCAGTTTTGATACTGAAGAGACTGAACATCTATGAAGCCTGTCATTTTTAAACATGTTTGTAGTACTGAGAGTTTCCAGGAGTTGAATAGCAGGCAGAACCCTCGGTTATTATACTTCCGTAGACTTGACCTCTGGTTCGGATCCTAAATCAGCCTCTTAAGCTCTAAGCTTAGTCTAAGAACCAGCCTTTTAAAATGCAGTTTACAGCTTATGCTGGTTTGGAAGATTCAGAACCTCGTTCAAGCTGTCTGCTCAAAATTAATCTATTATTCGGTTTTGCAATAAGAAATCTTTTCTGTTTTCCCTCTTGGTGACTCAAAGCTGAAAAAGTTTGTATTTCTCTATTGAGACCTCATTTCTAGCCTGAGAGGTAAAAAATATTAAGTTATAGTTCACTGCTTGTATGAATAAATGTTTTTGACAATTTAAAGCATTATTTTAGAAAAAAAACAAAGTTAAATGAGAAAACTAAACATTTTTAAACAGAATTTACTTATCCAAGAAAAATGCTCATTTTTAAATGCAATCTATTTAGGGTGGAATAGCTTGGAATTAATGTCATATTCAACTATTCAAATTTTGAACGTGATTTAAACTGTCTTTGGGGACATATTTCGCCCCTTGGCAACCACAAGCCCTCAGTTTTCCCAAGATATGATGCCTCCTTTTTTCTTCTGGGATCGTGAAGTGCCCCATCGCCACCTTCACGACCCCAATAATCTAAAGAGAAGTCAAATTAAAAGCCTGTTTAACTAGACTGCACAGAGAATTCTCATATAGCGAAAACAGCCTCCCCCTTCTCGCACGGCAAACGCTCATTAATCCCGGTTATAGTGTCATGAATTCATCAACTGATCCCTATCTGAGAGAACTGGGCTATTTTTAGAGCAGCTGCAGAGAAAAGTGTGTGTTTTACATAGAAATGTACATATGTATGCGTATGTGTGTTTGTGGGGGTCGAAGGAGCAGGGTTGTTTTCCCAGAAAATAGTTTTGTAATTACATCTGCGAGGGGGGGAAACTTGTTATCTGTGTTAGTGAGCGGCCACCGGCAAACGCTTTGAAATGTGCCTCTCTTCAATGAGGCAACGCCAAAATACTGGTAATAACTACTGATAAACAAGGCGAGTGTAATTGCATCTATTAGCATTTTTAAATGACGCTGCTGAGAATGAAACGTGTTTCCTGTAGACACTGGCTGCTAGGTGTGCGCTGCAGAAATCCACACACTCACAGAAGAAGCTCCCTCTTTCAGAAATCATTTTACTTGTAATCATTTCAGACTATTTTTCAGCTTTTTAATGAGATATACTGTATTTTCTCACCATTTAAAAGATTACATTTTAACGCCATCGGGACTGACGTTAACAAGGGATGTCCTTCAAATAGTTTTCAGTGCATTCAAATAACAGGAAAACGGGAAAACCCTGACCCATTTTTACTCTCACATCAACAAGCTAGGGTCTTATAAAAGTTGTCAGGAAGTGAAAGCAGCGTTTAATAAGGCAGCTGATACTCTGACTCCTGCCAACAGTGACAAGATGAATGCGGCCTGCACATTTTCACACAAAATGTTTCACTGTGTCCTAAAGCTGACACGTCCAGCCATTTCCTACCAGCCCTTGTTTTTAGGCCATTTTTAGGCCAAAGTATGAGACACAACAGTTTAAAATCACTGCTAAAACCCCGTAGCTGATGTCTTCTTATTAAAATGGTCTGGGCTCCTCTGTAAGGGCTCCTTTTAGAACTCATCAGTGCTCTCCAGCCTGCAGACATTAGTTTTCCTGAAACCCCCGGCACAGTAGGTGCTAAAATGATAATGGATAGCCAAAAAAAAAAAGAAAAGAAAAGGAATTAATCATGTGAAGCTGAGCTGAGGAAGGTACTGGAGTGAGAGGGACGTTGTTATGGGCTTTTTCGACAGACTAGCGTGCGTAAAAACCTTTAATGGGATGTGTCGTGGACACCTGAGAACGACAGCTCCACTGTACCTGTGGCGGTCCAGCATCATTTCTCATCCCGATTCCGTCACCAGTTTGGAATCCATGCTGACAAACCCTACTGAGCCTTCCTCACTGGAAACACCAAGCCAGCCAGTTAGGGCATTGCCCCATATGACCTTTCCACATTGACGCCATTAGTTAAATATTAAATCTTTATAAATCTGTGTGTAGGACCCAGTGGAATAATGATATTATCAATTTGATAAGTGCTATACAATGATGCTATTTAAAACCTGACACATAGCATTGTGCCACTTCTCCCAAATAGAAAAATCTACTTATCATGAAACAGTTTTTTCTATTTTCTTCATCAAAGAGTCTAATTTGAACACTGAATTATAGGGGAAGTAAGAGATGGAAGATTCCCATCACAACCAGTCCAATAAATTTGCGAAAGTTTGTTAAAACTATAACAATACTTACATTTGAAATATATTCAAATAGACTTGAAATACGCCAAAGTCAAATACTTGCAAAAAAAGATAATTTATTATCAGGATAAATGAAAAATCGTATTGCATCTTCAGCAAGAAAAATATTTACAGTGACATTTGTGGTTTTTATCATTTCCTCATGTTCAACTCATGAATGCACTTGTTTTTTTTACATAGCACACATTTCATTTCTGTTTTTCTAAAAAAAAAAACTATCAAGTTTTTTCTGTTAAAAGAAAAAAGTTGCCTCATGTTGCTATTTTCAAGCTGGAGCGCCCCTGTTGGAAACGTGCAGGCTCAGGTAAACCCCCCCCCCACCAACAGGCACTTCCCTTTTTTCTTTTCTTTTTCTCTCTCCTCCCCTCCTTTGTTGATATTGCTTCCTTCTTGTACGTTTGAATCTCTCTCTTTTCTTCCTGCTTCCCTCGTGTGCTTTTTTATATTTCCCCCCCTCTAGATTTTGTCTTCTAACTCATCCTCCCGCTCATGTATGACAGGGGTGAAGATGTGAGCGTTGCTTTAATTAATACCACAGCACATCGCTGCTCTGCTCCCCTCCCTGGCTCCGGACATTAATCAGAGGTATTTTCGGGGGAAGCGAGGCGGCGCAGGTGCAAATTGTTGGGGGCAGAGGGAAGGAGTCAGATGATGTATGGAAATACACAGCAAAACCTGATCCGCTCTTCCAATCATCATCCATCAACATCCAGTCGCTAGGCGGAACAGGCTATTCTCACCAATGGAAAAAAGGTACGCAAAGGATTTATGTCTGGCTTTATCAGAGCAAACAAGGTGGATGCTTTGTAAGTGGGGGAACACTAGGCAAAGTTCCTGCAGGTCCATCCCGACACGCGCACACACACACACACACACACACACACACACACACACATGCATACACACACACAAGCATACACACAATTGTCTGTTTCAGCAAATGGTTACCTTCAACCACAAGCATTACACTAATGGCAAAAACTCAGAAATCAGAGAAATGTTCTGATCGATTCACACACCAAAGAGCTCCTGGAAAAGATTCAACTAGCTGACATAGGTTTCATTTTGAGCACAAAGCTCCTCGTCCCCCGTTGTTACGTGCAGAAACTGCTGGCGTCTGCTGTTAGATGCCAAAATAGATTTTGGTACGTCAAATTGAATTATTACACTCATTACTTCAATCACTTTCTCGGTTCATGGATCATACATGCTGGTTAACAATTAACAATACAGAAACATGGCGAGATACGATTTAACGTGTAAAATCAACCAATCAATGAATACCCATCAGAATATGAGCGTCTTTCATTTCGGAGCAACGAAGTGGACAAACTGCTTTTCCGTCTGCGTTTGTAAATGAATGCTTTTTGGATAAGAGTGAGCCGGGCCTCACTGAAGATGACCTCATCCGCTGGGATGCTGTGGCCCCGCCGACGAAGGCCGAAGCCAACAAATACCCACAACAAGAGTCGTTCGACACAACACCGAACGCCAAGTCGGCACTTTTCCGTTGCACTCCGCCAGCCAGATGTTGGCAGGTGTTACTGGGATTCTGACAAGTGCAAAAACAGGCTCTAAAATAAGCTTCTATGTTGGCCTGAAGAGCGGAGGCTTCAAGTGTGTGATCATATCATGGGAATCTTTTTGTTAGAGCTATCCATAGAAGCAGCATTTACCCGAATTTCAACTACAGACCATTAGGTGCCGTATTGAGAGAAAAAAATGTCACATATCACTGGGATTCTTCAGAGTATAAGAAATTACTTAATACTATTAATTAACATCTTAACAACGATGGTGGTGGTCAGGATTACAGAGACAATGAATGGACTCAGATCAGTAGAGCTTAATTGTTACAACAAAATGCGTTTCTAATTAATAATGATGAAAATCTCCCACCAGGCAAAGACATACTAAACTTCTTCCTCTTCTTCATTCACTAAACATGAACTCTACTTTAATCTAAATCCCACTGGCATTCATTTGACTAATTCTTTGTAATGTGGAATATAAACAGACTAATGTAGACACAGAGTCGGCGACCTGTGTGTGTGTGTGTCTTTGTGTGTCTCAGGTCAGGCTTTGCCAGTGGAGATCAAATAGTTGCAGCTAATTGGGGGCTTTGATTGGTCGGTTGGACTTATCCCACGCAAAGACACACACGTACGCATGCTTAATGTTATTACTTGTCACTCAGGGTGTGTTTTGGCTCGTCGTTATTAGACCCTAATTCCCTTCATTATTAACAGGAAAACTCCTCCTTATCACACACACATGCACACACCCACACAAGCCAGTAAAGTCCCTGTGTTCGGTAGGCTGGACAGGAATGTCAGAGGGTTTTTTTTCTGTTTTTAACCATCTACTGTCTGTCATTTTTGACTTTTGAAAACATTTTAACAAAACATTGCTTCTTTTATTTAAATAGACAAGCTTCCCTTTTCTTAAAACTCTGTTTCTGTGGGATTTCTGTTACAGCCTGTTAGCTTGTGAAGAGCAAGACTTGCCTTCCTCATTAAAGTCCCAATAACCAAATGGCAGACAGAGCTGGATTATGAAGAGTGAATTATAGAAGACAATTTAACAAGGCGGAGCAGAATATATGACCTATTAAACTAATTAAATGAAGCAGCATTCCGTTTATCCACCTATCCGGTTTCTGAATAAACATACGGACTGAATGTTCATGTTTTCTGGAATATTTGAACATAACAAAGATGTAATCAATGTAAATGGACGGAGGAAAAGACGGTTTTCCCTACGGCGATAGACAAGTAATTAAAGAAGGTGAGAAGCTTCTTCCTGACGAGATGACAACTATTTCTATTTGACAGTGAAAAAAAATGAATAATTGTTGGTCTGACCAAGCCAGTAGGAAAAGCTCTAAACAGGACTAAAAAACCAGGATACTGGGTTTGAATCATTCCTCTAATTATAACGTCAAATTGACCATTTCCTCTCTTGCAAATATTTCCACAGTGGATTTTAGGCCGCATCACTGTGGATTTATTTATTTTCTTATATTGTTTTTTTCTTTTTAATTCTGTACCAAAAACTAGTCCCTGTTAGAGGGTTAGGGTTTTTGCATAAAGGATAAAAAAAGGCTATAATAAGCACAGATCATGCTGCATACATTCTAAACTACTCCTTAAAGTCTCTGTGTGAAGCTAAATAACACCGGTTCAAATTCTGCTGCATCAAATCACACAAAATCAAATTCACCAGTCCCCCTCCCCAGCTCAGTGGCTCACCAGAGTCGTGAACTCAGATCTGGCTGTTGTGCGACTGTCGGGTGAAGTGGAGTGTGGCTGAGAACAGTGGCGGGAACCACGAACAACCGAAGGTGAAGATCAGCTCCTGAAAATAACGACTTGACTAATATGCCATAAAAGATTCTTAACAAGTGTTAATTTGATAAAACGGTAACCTCACCTCACTGTTCTGTCACCTGATTTACAGATTAAATGCACTAGATTTCCTCTGCTGCTGGAACACACGCACACACCCTCTGTGGTGACACGTGCTTTGTCTTATACGGTGAAAGAGTGAAAGCAAACTGCAGGCAGGCCTTATCTCCGCACACTAATAAGGCAAAGATGAGGTCTTACGAGGCATCCGAGTTATTTTAATGGGAAAAAACTATCATCTTTAATCTTAATGTGTTACTCTGTGAATAGATTAGTTTTTATTGGCTTAATCGCTGCTCAGAAAAAGGACTTCCAGCTCTCTTGAACCCTCTCAACCTGCAGATTATGGGTCATTCACAGGATATGGTCTTTATTTTCCAATGATTATGCCATGTTAGAGAACTGGAATTATCTTATATTCAACCCATGTGATGGACAGTAAAAAGTCCAATATGCATTTTCCAACAAAACAGGCTCTCTCAAAGAATTTGGGGTATTATAAACCTGTTTGGTTGAATTATAGTTTGATAAATACCTATATACATATTTTGCACCTATGGAGAATATGAATACTTGGCCACTTGGTTTAGTTGCTGGACTTAAAATTGCTGGCAGCTACGATGTTACATTTCATGAAAAGTCAGTTTTAATGAAGTCAAAGCAGCCCAAAGTCCACAAACCTCTGCTTTGGCACAGCTTCTTTATTTCTACCAAAATGATTAGTCTTTAAATAAGAAAGGAATTACCATAAATAACTAACACTCTGAAGATCTGGCCAATACTGAGGAATCCATATGGAGGCTGGATCTGACAGTCAAGCTAACGATAATCGCATCACAAGAACAAGTACTTATCCCAAGAGTGATGGATAGGTCTACCTCATCAGACAGGATTCCAGGTGTAGGTTGTTCAACAAGGAAACTGACACGGCCCAGTCGATAACAGACTGTTCAGTCACGCGGGCAGGTGTGGCAAACATGTCATGCCTCCATGACAAGGCATTGCACGGTCTACAGGAACTACTTAGCTGAGTGCAGGCGAGATGAAAGCCGTCCAGATCCACAGAGATAAAACAGGGATGGCTCTCAAAGTGGACGGCATGGTGCTCTGCAAACAGCAGCTGTCAGTGTTAAATCCTTAGCAACACTTCCACCTTATGACGGAACAACCAAAGCGTGTAAAGTCCTGAAAGTGGACGCGTAAAAGATGAGTGAATAGCACCAGTAGTTGTCAGAGAATTTAGGATTGGGACCTCCTAAACTGTGAGAAGGGCTCTGAAAGATCCTGGCGAAAACTGGAGGAGTCCATTTCAGATCAACCCAGTATGAGATCTGTAAGGTACCATTAAGAACCTCCAGGCTCCCAGGTCTGGAAAAAAAACATACGTTAAGTTAGACGAATCCCGGAAGCGCTGTAGCTGAAGAAGTAACTTCCGTTTTACGCTGGAGACACACGGGAGAGAGATCCGGACCACAGTAACGTCTGCGTTTTTGGTGAAAAATGCATCCTATGGGGAGTTTGAAATTGCATTGAACTTATTCTGTTACACACATAGATGGATTCAGCATATTTTATCGTTAATGAGCACTGAAAATTCACACTCCCCAGTGTCCTCCAGTGTGTGCACAGGTCACACAGACAGAGGATGAGGCCTTGTATATGTCATCATTATAGACCGCTTTGTACTTCCCATAAACAATTCTCATTTAACTGAGGAAACTAGCACTTTTCCTGCCAAAGTTGGATGTACATCTACTCTGGATGTAGTGTCTTAGTTGCAGGTAACAGAAGAGGGTGGAGTTTATTTAATGGACAGTTGTCCAATGACCTCATTGTGCTGTTAGAAAATAAATCTTTCTGCATTGCAAGACCTCTATCCCCCTGTACATTAAAAGCCCTATTGGTGAGGCCAGGCTGGAACCCACGTTTATTCTCTTTAGGGGGGAAAGGTGATTAGATCTTGGGTCTGAATTACCAAAGGCCAGGCTTTAGTAGGGTAGCATGGTATTGGGAAAGAATCCCACCTATCCAAGTCATGTTTAATTTTTATCAAGTAGGGGACAAATTGTTGTTATATACATCTCATTAGCTAAAAAGCCCCATATTTTTTGGGAGTTTATCAAATTTTATCTGATCAAAATTGTTTTACTTTTTATTAACCTGATTCAAAATAGCTACGCTCAGTGCAAATGCAATTATTATTATTTTATTTTTTTTTACCATTGGTGCTTTATCCACATAGAAAACAGTAGTGAATTGTGTTCAGTCACAAATAACAGTTTTGAAAGCTCAACCTTTTTCCTTTCCTTCACTTTTTTCTAATATTGTCAAAGTAATGATAGAATTCTCATATAAAACGCCCTCATATGTGCGGAGCTGCCTTAGTAAATCTGTGTCCACGCTCATTATGAGCCTGATTGTGTGTAACCGCAGAGCAGTTAAGCTAATGCTCGGGTATTAATTTGAGGGGGAGGTTATCCTCCTAAGGTTGTTCTGACATGGCCGCTAATCTCACTGGCGGCTCTCCTTTTAATTTAATTACAGCTAACTGTGTTAATATTTCATTAAAGTATTAGTAAAGAGAATGTGTATCCAGGCCGCTGTGCTGCTGCAGCAGTGTTGGGGGGGGGCCCAGTGTCACGCTCCGTCCCTCCCTTGCCATCATCCGCTGCTCATCCGTCTGTTCTCCTGAGACTTCCTCATCCTTTCATCCCCTCTTCTGACAGAGGCTGACACACATGCACATGTGCAAACACACCCGGACGCAGAAACTTTGGGAGACGCACACACTTACGCTCACTCGCGCAAGTGTCGGATAAATGCCCAGGAATAAATGTAAATGAGAATTTTTTTTGTGTGTGTGTGTGTGTGTGTGTAACCCCCCCCCCTCCGCCCTCCATCCTTATATTGAGCATGCACGCAATCGCGCGCACACACACACAAAGTCTCTCCGTTCCTTCTCTCCACAGGCCACAGCAGATGTCTGTTGTCAAAGTGAACAAGCGTCAAAACACCCGGGCTGTCATATTTTCATATTTAACTATTCATCTCATTCTAATTCATGGACCCAGAAAACACACACACACACGTAGAAATATATATTTATTTATATATACATACATACGCAGGCTGCATTGAATAACATTAAGCGTGAAAGGTTCCTTGCAGGACACAGAATTTCCATTTTGCAGTATGGTGACCTTAAGTGTAGCATCGATCAGCTGCAGACCAGAGATCCCCGGAAAACTGAACCATAATTAATCTGCAAGTTTCAGGTAAGGAAATCTCAGCTTTGTGAAGCAGTACGTTACACAATCAACCGAATTCAGATATTTCTTAGAATGTGTTTATGAAGTTTCCTGAAAGGATAGTTTTTGCTTTTCCTAAACATTTTGTAATCGGACTAATTGAAACATAGCAACGCGGACCAGGCAAACACAGTTGTGGGTTCATTAAACATCTCATTTTTCAGAGGACTGGATGGGAAAAAAAGTCCTTTGTCACAACCGTTAACCACCGGGCATTACACAGTTGTCGTTTTTTACTTCTCCAGAAAACAAGATGACTAATAAACAAATTCTGAACATAGCCATTTGAAAAAAAACTGCATTCGTGTTGAGCCTATATGAAATTGTAAGATCAAGTAACATATAACGAAATGACCAATTGATGGTGATATGGAAGATGCCTCCACTAGCCCATCTGTCTCCATTAGAGTTAGTTGG
Organism: Menidia beryllina; assembly: GCA_013363375.1. NCBI lineage: Eukaryota > Metazoa > Chordata > Actinopteri > Atheriniformes > Atherinopsidae > Menidia > Menidia beryllina. The sequence goes on from JABUIW010000061.1 coordinate 303,911, forward strand.
TTCCATGTCCTGGTTTACAACCCCTAATGGATCATTGCGTCGGCCTTGTTCTTCACAAATGAATATTTCTTTTCCATGTTTCTTTATGGTTAAAAAAATGACCAAACGGTCGTCATAACAGAAAAGCCTACAGCAAGCTAACTGTCAGATACCCAGCTCAATGGCATAGCCCAGGAAATATGTTCCCCAAAAGTCATTAGATGTGTCATTTATCACTTTATTTGCCACCAAATCTCTAAAAGAGAGGTCCCTGGTTAGCCTATAATGTGTTGAGCTTGATGAATGGAGAATTCACCATTTAGCTGAGAATCCTGCTTGAAAAATAATGAATAGTTTACGTTCCAGTTTCTTAGCGAGTGTGCCTTTTCTCACAACTTCCCGTAGAATTAATGAACTCGGAAAAAAATTACACGGAGCAACAAAATGAGGAGAATTTAGAGAAGGTGTGAAATGTGCTTGTGGATAGTTTCAGTTAAGCGTCTTCAGGCTCATTTAGCTTTTACAGAAAAGGAGGGATGATTAAGTGAGACAGACAGAGAGCAGAGGAGTGAGAAGTAAAAGTATTTCTTCATACCTGACAGGAGTATTGATAAGATTCCTACATACATCACACTCCAGCGAAAGCCTGCGCACGTGTGACACATCTATTGAAATATATGTGTGCGTGTCAGTCGTAATCTTAGAAGCTTTGATACACAGATGGTAGCGCTGTCTACACCTGCCCTCCACAGGGACCCGCGCGTGTGTGTGTGTGTGTGTGTGTGTGTGTGTGTGTGTGTGTGAGATAGAGTGTGTGTCAGTCACAGACACTTGAAAGAGACCTGTCAGCATTCCTGTCTGAACTCCCTCCGTTGTCTGTTAATATTACCAATTTCATGATCTCCTTCCTTTCTCTCTCGGTCTTCCTCTCCACCGTAATCCTCATTCAACCTTTTTAGCCTCGTCTTCCCTCCCCATTAATCTGTTATCATCCCTCCTTCCCTGTTGTTTTAACACTCCGGTACAACAAATCTAAAGCAACCGTTTGAAAAGTTGCAAAGACATTCAGAAAAGAAATGATTGAATCCTTAAAAATGTATTGTTTAATATTTGGATTGTAACCTCATGATGTCTGGGAAGACACTTGTAATTCTCATGGTAAACTTTCTCTGTATTCCCCTTATAAATATCATGCCTTCTTCTAAAAAGAGAAATGCTCCTTTGGGCGAATGTATCGATTTTCCTGTTTTTGTGCATAAATGTGTATGCATTTATTCCCCTCCATACTTCTTCTTCTTTCTTTCTTTCCTCTTTTTTATTTCACATTCTATGTTTTGCAGCTTTTGCAATCCAATTGATTTTTGTGTAGAAACACAACCAACCTTGAAAGTGAAAGTTGGGTTTATTGGGTGTTTCTAAGTTCATCCTAGAAGTGGATTTAAATGGTGTTTCTGTTTTTGATTTGACCTGCTGTCTCCATCTTGCCCCATAGCACCTGAGACAGGTTCCAGCTAACCTTCAGCCTTGAATTGGATTAAACCAGTAAAGAAAATGTGTTTAAAGACGGATTACTAATCGGGCACATTTGGCGGCACCTTTACTGTCATTCGGAAAGTAGAGGAGTGAGTTGGAGACATGAGGCAAGTCCCCGCTCTTATTGTCAGGCCCACTGAAGTGGTATTTATTTATTCCATTGAATTTAGTTTGGGTATTTTTGGTATTTTGCTTTTAGCCTCTCTCTCTCCCTCCCTGAGGAGGCTGGAGATCAGGACTCATGGAGGCGGGCCCATGCCTTGGCTGATGAGGACCTGGTGTGTCTAATTTGTTGGCTGGCACTCACCAAGTGGCCTGAGGAGAGAGGGGGGGGGGGCGATTGGTTAAAGAGGTTTGTTTAATTTTCTTTTTGTTTCCTTATTGTTGGTTATTTTTATGGAGTAAAGGGTTGAGGAGTTATGCCACTGTGTATGTGAGTGTGTCTACATTTAATATATACTAAATATTTATGTCTCTGGATTATAGTGGATGAACTCCTGTGGTCTGCCCTGGATGGTTTAACCCATAGTTTTAAATACCTGAAGGACTTGAGATGCTGGAGGTTGTATCAGAAGTGAGTAAACTAAAACGGAGCTCAAACAACAATGTGTTCCTGTGGATGCTGCTGTTTGACATCCAATAAGGTTGGTTTTTCAAGAAGAAACCACAGTTTTTAACATTTCCATCTGTAAATTACTGAAAACAATAAAGACAATTCAGATGCAAACATGCATTTTTCCATTGGATTATTAAACACCTGACACATCCCTGGTTATGTGGAAGCAAAATCCTGAATTTATTAAAGTCAGACAGCTATAGTGATAATTCTAAAAAAAAAAAAAAGGGCTCCCAGGCAGAGCAGCGATGGTGGCGGCACTGATGACTCCAAACATCCCGATGAGATGCTAAATGGAGCAGAAAAGCAGGTGAGAACCAGCGCTGCCTAATAGTGACAGAGGGTGAGCGTAAATGAGTCTTACAGAGTGGTTCACGGGGCCGATTGGTGCACCGGACCGATTACCGGCCTACTGTGTGTGTGGCTTTTAGGAGACGGGCCCAGAGCAGAGGACACACCGGGACTGAGAACCGAGCCACAACCATGTGAGGAATCATCACACTACGCAACCAGGAGAGACCACAACCATGTGAGTAATCATCACACTACACAACCAGGAGAG
>JABUIW010000061.1:317775-361593 GCA_013363375.1 Menidia beryllina
CACACACACACACACACACACACACACACACACACACACACACACACTGACACACGCACACACACACGATAAATAGCTGAAAATGAGAAATTCAGGAACAGGCGTGTTTTTTCTGTCTGCTGGAGCTGACAGTAGGGTTTTTATTGGGCTATATGACCTATCTTTCCCTTTGTCTGCCTCTACCTCTCAACCTCACTGTGTTACTTCCTCTCTTCCCGCCCTCAGTGCAACTGTAGCTGGATAGGGGGGCAAGAAAAAGAAGAGGAGGTGAGATGAAGGCAGGTGAGAGAGAATGGCACGGTGAAGAATGATGGAAAAGGAGGAGGATCAGGTGATCACTGGAAGAGAAGGAAGTTAAAGAGGTACAAATAAGAGGGAGAGAGAGTAAAAAGAAAAAAAGGAAAGGAGACTGAAAGGAGACTCATCCCCAGGGGGCACTGTTTGTCCTTGCAGCAACGCTGAAACACACAAACACAAACAGGGGGAGAGAATAAGATAACGGACTAAATAGAACATTGTGTCTAATTTGCCTGTGAAAACTGGAAAGAGAGGCAAATACATTTTTCCTACATTTGCACAGTAAGTCTGAATGTGACGGCTTTAAAATGAGCACAGGAACTGTCTTAGTGTATTTACACCCTAAAAAATGATACATATGATATCCTGAACTCAAGATATGTAATTAGACACAGTTTTGGGGTTCATATCTATGATTCGTATCAGTCTTTATTAGCTTTGATCATCTCAGTATGACGAGCAGGACACGTTAAATGGTTGATCAGTTCCAATCAGACGACTGTACTGGTCTCACAAATAAAAGTGACCTGTCCAGATAGCACCTAATACCCAACATTAGCTGGAATAATGTACCAGCTGACACTGGGTATTATCTACTACCTGGACAGAACCTTACAGATGTATATACTTGTTGGTGTTCCGTATCCTTCTTTTAAAAATCTAAGATAGCATCCACTGAGGGTGAGAAATGTGGAGAGCTTTCTGTGCACCATCTGGCTACAGGGTACGCAGCCATACTATTCAGTGTGAAGGCACTTCCTCACTTTAAATGCTAAGTGCAAATACACATTATTGCCATTTGGCTACCACAGCATGAAATACTTTTTCTTTGCCGCCCTCTGTTGCCGGTCTCTGTGATAATGCACGACTGTTTGTTACAGAGACAGTTACGATCAGAATCCCGCTCTGGCACATATGCTAACAGACCTCTAAATAGTTCTGTACAGCATGTTTTCATCACGATGGATCTGATCCTGTTTTCATGTCACATCTTTTCAAATAGCATCAAAGGCTTTCCAGTCATTTGGCCATGTCCTCACAGGAAAATTTAGGAAGATCAAGATCAGAAGGCTCCAGTTCGAGAGGAGTTTTAGACAAAATGGCAGCTTGGATGAAAATTATTTCGTTTTTATTTTAGAAATATGCAAAAAAAACTGTTTCAATCATTAGAGTTGAATTATCCAGAAGATTATCAAATTTCCAATTTAAACTGCTCACTATTGTTCTATTGGAGATGAACCTATGGGATTACCAAGCGTTGCTGTTCAGGGTTAAAATAATCATGTAAATATAAAACAAAAGAGTAACATTTCTGTAATGTTAGTAGTTGGTGGGCAGCTAGAGTTATCTGGAGTTGTGACAAACACTCACATGGATTGGTTACAGAAGGCAGAGAAAAATCTGATAAAGCATTTGTTGTTTCTACTTTTTCTTGCAGAACATGTGAACCTTTTGGTCCAACGCTGCAGAATTCTCTTCCTAACAGTACAGCGCGGTACCCATGGCTGGGAGGGTTTTGTGTACTGGGATAAAAAGCTCCGTGTGTCTGCAGCCCCTCCACCGCCGCCCGTACGCGTCCAGTGAGATCAGGTGTGTTTATTCTGTCCACCTTTTCATCCGTCCCCCTGCTGCCCACCTGCGCTGCACCTGACATCACCCCCGCTCACACAGCAGAAAAACCCCCAATGCAAGCTAATAAGCATGCACGCGAAATCATGACCAAACGCACATAAAACCCCCCCAAGCCGCACCGTACAGCGCACCGTCATCATCTCTGCCTCCCGTTTGAATTCTTTCAAAGCAGCTACTCCTTCAAAGAGACATTCATAGCAACTTGTAGCCTACACGCACACACACACACACACTAAACACACCCACTAAACACACATTTTTGTCCCCATCTGGTCACCATTCAGCAGGATGTGTGCTTTCTCTGTTGCTGTTTGTTGGAGCGAACACTCTCACAACCCCGGGCTCTGTCTTAAAAAGGTTCATTTTCCGATCTTTGATCCTTTAAACCTCTTCTGGTATGCAGAAAACAGTGGATTGTATCTAAAAATGAATAAATAGATTTTAAAAAATCCATATAAATGTGTGTCAAAATCCCAATAGAAATCCACCTTGGAGTCTTTCAGGTTTCCTGTATAGCCGTCTATTTAAAAAAAAATAAAAAGAGATTTATTTCAGTGTTACCTAAGTAAATAAACACTTAAAAACCTTTGTGCTGATTACATTTTTGATCAATGGGGTCAAATCTGCCAGTTTGTTAACTCTGGACAGCAGAGTGCAGGATCTGATTTGTACATAACTGAAGCAACTGTATCAACACAGGAGACAAACGCTTATATTTATACCTCATATTGTATTAAAGAAAGAACCAAACCCAATTTGGGAATCCTGGTTTTACTTAAAGTTAAGCAAACAACAGTGTGCTCTGGGGCTGGGCTGCAACACGCTGTGATTAACGGGCCACTGCTCTCGGGGAGTGTGTAGTTACCGTGGTTTTGGTCCAAATACTGAATTCAAAACCGCCACACAGTAGTCCGCAAACCAGTGGATGAAGTAATGGTGTCAACGGCTCTTTCCCTCTGCTTTGTACCCTTCAGTCTCTTTGTGTGCGTTCGTTAAAGTCCCATTGCTGATCAGATTGGTCGAATAGGCAAATAAGAGCACGTTCTAATTAATTTAAAAGCTTTATACTTCTTTAAAAGTCTTTCCTTCCCTCAACTACACAGTTCATTCATGGTTTTCGTGTGGGGATGTACGCATATTTTTCAATGCCGAGGGCCCCAGTTGACAGGCTCTAAAATAGGCAGCTATTTTCTGCCGGTCCCCAGCAGCCACCTGTGGTCAGCCCTGTGGTCAGCCCTGTGGTCAGCCCTGTGTGCGCACATGCGTGTGTGATGTGTGTTGAGGTGGGTGTGCGTTTGTGCGTATGCGTGCGGCGGCGTGTGTTTTCATTTGTCTCGTCGAGTGGTTCGAGAACATTTAACCCCCCCCCCCCCCCCCCCCCCACTCCCACTCCCACTTGAGATACAGAGTTATTGGCCCTCCAGATGTTCTCACACACTGAGCTGTTCCACATGTTGAGTCCAAACCAAAACCAGTGCGAGAGGAGATTTCACACAATACGTCGTGACGGAGGAAAAAAAGCATTAATGTGTAAAAACGTGGATACTTACTCAAATAAAATGAGTTTTTCTGCATCAACTATAAGATGGAAAATTGATATTTGACTGAATTTGTTCAGGCCTTTCTCTAAGACTCAAACTATACGCAGGGTAATGAAAGAAGCAAGACTACTCCAGTAGGAGTGTGGCTGAGTAGATTCCCGGGTCGTCCTCACCTGCTGTACGGTGCGTCCCCCCCCCCCCCACCGGCTGGGTGCTGACGTCAGGACCGGTGGTGAACCACGCCGCGGCGGCCACAGAGGCCTTTGATCCCACTCGCCACTCTATTAGAGCTCCCATATGGACCCGAGATCACATCACACACGCCCACAGCCTGTAATTTGTCTGTGGCCTACTGCTGTTCTCTTTGACTGACCAGCTCTGCCACAAACTGAGCTGTCAGGTGAACAAATCCATGCACACACAAAATGGATCATACTCTAGCACACCAATCTGATGCTTTTATATTATAATGCTATCAACATATTTTATTGTGTCGTAGAAAAGTATTAGTCTCCCTTATTCAGAAAATATTATTCGGTAAAATTGCATTTTCACATTCAACAGAGCGGGTAGATTCACACACGAGTTAGAAATCAAATCTAAACAAATGATTAGGAATCAAAACTAAGCAAATGATTTGTGTGAGGCTTTTTTGCTTTCTGGGCTGAGAGACTTTCTACAGGCGTCAACAAACGGAGCAACAAATCGGTTTATCCACAACCGACTGACTGTGGTCTATTAAAGAGTGAAGCTATTAAGCTAAAACTTAGGGTCGCTTAATGTACGTGTCTGGAATTACAGTTCTCATCAGTCAGAAAATAACTGAAAGAGGGTAGGCGCAGACCCAAACTGCACAATGACCAGTTCAGTGATAGAAATGTGAAGGTGCTCCTGGTTTAGCTGCCAGTTTACCACAAACCTACCAGCCCATGGCTCTAAAACAGTAACCAGATGTGGAGCTTTGTCACTGCTCTCTGGTCTGTATCTTCATTCACGGAATTGTGTCTTTATTTTCTTTTTTTCCGTACAGCTATTTAAATCTTGTAAAGACATAGAGGAGAAATGTTTGTTGGTTGAGTAGCGTGTGCTGGATGGGGGACAGGAAGAAGGTTCAGTGCCCTGACTCCCACGTGAAGCCATTCCTGGGATGATGTTGGGTCCACCGCTGTGCTGACCGCTTTCAAGGTGAGCAGGGACCATTAAGTGTGTGAGAGGGAGGGGGGGGGGGGGGGGGGGGGGGGGAGCGGTGGGGGGGGGGGGGGGGGGGGGGGGGGGTGGCTGAGATCCAGCTGGCTGCAGGCGGGAGGGCAGAGCCCGTTCCGTACCCTCCTGACGCAACCAATCTGAACAAAGACCTGACACATGGAGACAGAGAGTGTTGTCTTTGCATCATCTGGGTAGCAGGCCTGTTTCTCCGGTAGTTTCTCTGCTACAGAGGCTGGTGAGACCAGTTGCTGCTGGTTTTCTGTCAGATTCTTGGTTTATTTAGTCAGGCTTTTTTTAAATCCCTGTTTTAATTGCTTTGGAATATCCTCCAGATTGCAACCCATTCCCTATAAGACTGGCTGTTCTGACCCTCAGATACTTTACATATGCTCAAAATGTTGTTCTTTAGGATTCAACACGTCTTGATTTGCTCTTAACTTGACCAATTTTCTTCAAACATTTCCATTGATTTGTGTGTGAAGCCCTAACCTCTATGGTAGGTTTTCTGTAAGCTACCCAGGACTTGCTAATCGCTTGAGAGATTAATTAGTCCACTTGTTTTTTGGTTTAATCATTTTATAGGTTAGTATTAAGGGGCCTGGTTGGGGGGGGGGGGGGGGGGGGGTTCACAACATCTCTTCACAGCTAGAGCTTCTGCATGTTCTTCTGGGGAATGCTAGGTTTTCTTTTCCCCTGGTACCACAGCTTCCTCCCGTTCTCCAAGGAACATGCACATTTTATTAATTGGAGACAAAGGTGTCTTGAATTGCGGGTATTTTCCTCTCTTGAGTCGTGGATAGCTGTCAGTCTCATTCATCGACTGGTGACCCGTCTTCTCACCACATGACAGCTGGGTCAGGCTCCAGCCCCTCGGCAACCCCGTCTTGGTTCTAAGCAGGTATTTTAAATGGATGGATAGATAGATGCAGAGCTTACAAGTCTTAGGAAGAGATCTGTTTCACCTGAATCAGGTGAGCAGAACCTGGGGAACCTCTAAAACCTGCAGGACAGTGGCCCTTCAGGCCCCCCCGAGTGCCCGCCCCTGCTCCAACTTACTATAAAAATTTCTTCGGTTTTTACTCTACAAGCCTCCAGGGATAACAACTACAAACTGATTCCTAAATGGCAGAAAAGGGAACAACGATTTGAAGGGACTGGGACCCCTTCACCGTCCTATTAGGCTCTGATAAACAGTTTTCCACTTCTGTGAACAGCCTGGACCATTATTGTCTGACACCATCAACACAATAACTGAGAGTAAATATATAATTCCCAAGTTAAGATCAAATTATCAACTCACATCACAGCTTTGGATTGTGCAGGTTCCAGGTTTTCCAGGCACTCACTTCACCTCTCCAACTCCTCCTCTCTTTTTGAGTCGCATCTTCTTCTTTTCTCACCCTCCTCCCTCATCAGAGGTGAAAATATACCCAAAGGGAGTCACTCTCTTTCAGTTCCGCTCTCCTCCTCTCATCTTCACACTTTCCTCATCACTTCTGCCAAGTTTTCTCTCAAAGGTGTGCTGCAGCTCGCTGACTTGCTGCTGGAAATGATAACAGGCTTAGAGGAGGATTTTTATCGCCTGTTCAAACTGTTTATTTTCAGACTCAGATACTGACTAGGTCTGAAGAAACGACTCGTGTAATGTTGCGTCCCTGATTCGTTTTATTTCATGAGTTAGTCTAAAAAGATAATCAGCCTATAATAAATAATGTCATAACACCAGAAACCCATTTTCAGAAATACTCTGGACCTTTTCCATGCAAGATGCTCACATTTTTTAGTACTATGTGCATTTTTTCTTATGTTTTCATGCATCACCAACAATACATGAGATATTTGGTTAATCCAACAGAATTAGAATATCTTTATTTATCTTTAATTGAAAATTTTGTCCACAAACTGCAATACAACTGTAATCAATCCCACAGACATTTTCTCTGTAATTTGCACATTTTTCTTTGTTTTTTGCCTCAATATTACACAGTATGTTATGCCATATGTTATCACTTTGTTATCAATTTGTTCTTTCTTAGTTTTGCATATTATTGCTTTTTGAGGATACCACATTGTCCAACTCCTTTTACCTAACCCCGACCATTTAGCCCAAATGATGGTGGCGAGGCCAAAAATGTCTGACCTGTGAAAAAAGTTTTTAAATTAGCTCATTTCCTGCTTTAAAACATTTTGATGCTCTGCAAAATATGAGTGAAAACGAAATGCAATGAAAATCAATTAAGCTAACATGTTATTTTAATTTAAAAAAAAGACTTTTAGACAGAGTTACATGTTCATTTTGAAATGGGTGGCAGCACAGTTCCGTTAAAAAGCTCACACAGAGCCACTTTTACCACGGAAGATGGATTGATGGAGCTTTGGGAGAGGAGTACTGTAACATTCCTGTCCGATATGTGATTCTTCCATCATATTCTAGCTTTTTAGCAGACGGAAGAAGTAGCTATGCGTTGTCTTTGTGAAGTATGCGAGGCCCTCAGAAATAAATAAATAAAAGCTCCCAGAAAACATCTGGATGGGAACATATGTCGCTGTAAGGACTGCGGCTCCCACTCGGCATCAGTGACCCTTTCCAGATGTGGAGGATGCCAGTTTCATAGACACCAATGCGAGCCCACGCCGTCAGAGATGGAGGCTTTTCAACTGAAGGGCAGCACCGCGACACACCCGGTGAACGTGTGGAAGGCACTGAGGCAGACCCAGGGCACCCACAATCCTTTATTGTTAGTCCTCTGTTGCTATAAATACGCTGATTACACATTATTTTTCTCATTGAGCTTAAATGGAATTTAACATGACACTGTGAAACTCTTTTAACATTCTTTTATTAATCTTTGAATCATCTTGATATAAGGTCGTTCTTTGTTTTTGCTGGAACTTTGTAGTTGTGTGGGCCTGCAGCCACAAAATGATGTAAAACAGTGTGGTGAAACGACAACAAAAGGATCCCTAAAGGAACCCTAACGTAGACCACAGCCAGAAAAAAGTTCTGTATGGAACTCTGTTAATAATCAAATAAATTCCAGGACAAATTCAGTTTGTTATGCTGACTCATCAACCAAGAAATAATCACAAAATAAACATGGGGTGGCTTCCTGTCACTAATAGACTTTAAAAGAGGTCTCTTCATGGTCTAAAGTCCATCTCTGCCATGTTAGAGCCAAATGAACCAGCTGGACTCTGAGAACCAGGTCCTGTTCTCCTGCCGGGGCCCAGAGTCAGAACCAAACACGGAGAGGCTTCATTTCAGTTTTCTGCTCCTAAAAACCTGAAGAGGGGAGACAGAACTCAGCTCTGAACGTTTAAATCCAGGCAGGAAACAGTTCAGTTTAGCTGAAAATTGCTGCTAAATGAACTGCCTTTTAAATAAATTGTGCTATACCAAATACATTTGCCTTCCATTGACTTTGCTAACACAGCAGGGAGATGCCGAATAGTTCAACGCAGCTAGGAATTATCTGGCTTCCAAGATGGACACCTTGTGACATCCCTCACAGGGACTATGTCTTTTATACGCATTAACAAGTAGTTATTAATGAAAAACGACAGTTTTATCAATAAGAATGTAACATGTAATCATACCAAAAAGGACCCATGATAATTAGTATTATACTGTTTAAGTCAGAAATGTAAAACAATTTGAAGCTTATAATGCTCCAAAATGAAAAACTAAACAGAAAGACGCATCGGTGTTTGAGATTGTCCTTTAAATGAGTTTGTCTGTCGTGTCTGTGTGTGTGAGGCGCGTTTGCCTGTCTGTGTGTAACTGTGTGTCCTTAGGCTGTAGCAGGTTGAGGGAAATCTGTATTCCATTAACTGGTTTAGCTCCGACCCAGCCCTCCTCTCACCCTGTTTTTGGTGCACTGATGTTCACAACCTGCCACAAAGCCACATCTGGATGTTCAAAGACCCACGGCGTGTGTGTGTGTGTGTGTGTGTGAGCGTGTGTGTAGGTATTTTCCCAGCAGCTGCCTGCAATCTCTGCAAAGTGCTTTGGTGTGTCTCCCACACCCACCCGCGCAAACACACACACCACTAAAAGCATTAGTCGGTGTGAAACAAGGTTTTTCTTCTGCCTCGGAGCGGTGCGTCCGCTTACAGTATGTGCGTATTAGCGTGTGTGTGTTGTGGCCGGCTGAAAAGGAATGCACATGTGAAGCTATAAAAGTAAAAGGTTAATGAGGAGCAGACTCTTTGTGTTCACGGAGCACATTTAGAGAAAGCAGCTTGTTATTCAAAGCAAGCTTGGAAAAGTCAAAAATAGAAAAAATAAGCATGTTGGGCTGGATGTAGGGCGGCTTCTTTTTTGATGGTGGATCTTTGAATGCTTTGTTGTAAACTGAAATGACTTATCAACCATCTGATGGCTGGCTCACATATCCATCCCATCTTTTGTTCCGTTTTCTGCCTGCATCTCTTATTCATTGTCAGATTTCTCATCATCTTCCAAATGGACTGGGGCCGATTTCTGTGTTTGGATCCATAGTCACAGGATAATGACTTATGCCACTGCACTGTGTTGTGGAACACCAGAACAACCAGACTTGCAGAATTACTCTGATTCTTCATAACAAATTTGAACTTTTTTGGGTGATATCTGTTTTTGCATGCTAATGGGCTTTAAGTGAGAATAATGAGCTGAGAAAATGGCAAACGGTAGACATTAAGATAGCCTTTTAGATAGTTGAATGACACATTTCATATGTTTTATCACAGCTAGTAAGTTATAGTAACTTTCCTCATTGCTGACTGCCATTGGCCTAAAAGTTGTAGTTCCACAAATCTGAAATCAATAGTGTCACACAATTTACGAATTTAGTTCTAGTCCGTCTTTATTTAAAATACCAAATATTTTTTGTAAAAGCTGAATTTCATAATGATGTGAAGGAGCATGTGCCTGTCTTTATTGTGCCATGAATGGAATCCTAATTGTGATCCACACACTAACGGGGATCAAAAGAACCCAAGCCATCTATATCATTACTTCACAAAACTCACTGGCAGGATTTATCCACACAACTCCACATTGTTTAAACTTCTAAAACAGGGACTGGAACACCCTGCTGATAGTATATAATAATATACTAGTATAATATATACTAATATAGTATCATCTCTTTCAATACTTAGGTCTAAGGTACCAACACCAAGTATTAAGATAAATATGGTCTTTGTCAAGTCACAATGGTTCTATTAAAGAATTTTTTTGTACTTTGTATTATTATAACACAATGGCACATAGAAAACATGCCCACAAGGATTTTAGATAAAGGTTTGTTTCGGCCCGTCAATCTGGGATGGGAGGAGTACACCAAAGAGGAAGATCCTCATCAAGAGTAAATCATGAAAAGATCTGCTCAGAAACTGACTTTTGAAATTTTGTATTAGCAAACATTCACAAAAGCTACATTTCTGATCCTTCGGGCTTCAGTTAAGATGTCACAGCAAGCAAAACAACTCTGTCAGAATGCATGAAATCCCTTTTTCCTAGCTGGATGCTGGGGGTTAGGGTTCAGCTTCAGTTGTCTACAGCTCTGAAACGTCCCAGTCCCTGTCAGAATGCTTTAATCTGAGGAGTTCAAACCCACAAATCACAGCTGGAGAACACTACTGACATCCCAATCACATGTAGAAGAAGTTTCCAACCTCAAAAACATTGGAGGTGTTGGACTAAAATGCACACATATATCATCATCAAGTACAGAGGGGAAGGGGCTTTGGGTGGACATGCTGGGTCATGTGACAGGACAAAGATCTACAGAAAGAATGAAGAAGTGGAGAGTCGAGTTGTTCCTCACGCTGATTGAAATCCACCTCTCTCTCAAGGCTGGACACGAAGTTTCTGGCCATGTCCGGTGAACTCAGACGACACAGATATCGGAGTTCTAAAATTCCTAAAAACTTCATAAAGATAAACAATTACTTCAATTTATGGCAGTTAAGAGTGGTTCCACAAGCTGTTGGATCATGGGATGTACTTAGTTTTTCACACGCAACCATCTGCCTTCAGATGGCTGTTAAGCAAGTCAACAGGGTAAAGGAAATGCCTTGATTATGACTGCTGGGGATTCAGAGCTTGCAGGAGTCAGTCATTAATCTTTATTCAGTCTGTCACCATTAGTGCTGTAATGAGAATATCATTTTCCCCCTGTAATGATCAGGCCAAAACACAAGTGCAATGGCACTAGAAGGTTCCACAGTAAAACGTGTTTGGAGTTTTTCTTTTTGTTGAGAGGTTGAAAACAGGCAAAAGTGAATGGAATATTTTCCGAGCTCTGAGTCGGCAGCTGTATTTTGGCGCCATAAAAACATCGTTTTTAGCACAAATGTAGCAAAGGCTTGTACGCAAAGAATGAATGGGCTGATACACAACTCAGTCCTGTTCAAACTGACACCGACAGCTTCAGTTGTGAGCACTTTTTGGCAAGAGTGTCTTTCTGGCCTGGGACACTTGGCCCAAACAGTGGACCTATAACTCATACTCTGACATACAAGGAAGTTCTTCCTCAATTCAGAGCCAGTTTTCCCTTACACTGGTCAGTAGACCAATGGAAAAAAATATTTATCTCATCATATCTCCATCACATTCTCATTAAAAAAAAGAAAAATATTGAGAAAAAAAAAGTCATGAATAGTAAAAACTCATGTTATTTCCCCAAACAATCAATCATGCAATTCTTTTTTTTTTTTTTGCAGAGAACAACTAATACTATTTTTGTTTAATAGCCATTTGAATGATTTGACCAGTGAAAATACAAATCTGCATTGTTGATAACAAAGGAACGAAGACAAGACAGAGCAGTCACTCTGGGATTTTTAAATAAATAAAAATGATCCAAAATTGGGAAATAACTGGCAATAAATTCTTATATTGTTTTGTGTTGTCTGCTGGTTTTCAGCCCCCCCGACGTTCAGTTGCTAATGATTCTCTCTGAGTTCATTCCTAACATCTGGATGCCTGTTATGCGCGCACACATAAACACAAACTATCAGTCTCTGGCTGTTTCTCCCTTATAAAGAGCTGTGTCCCTCTACTCAGCCCACGCCCAGCTAACAGACGCACGGCTTGACCAACTGGAAACAACCCGATCACTCTGCTGCATTCAGGTCCGGGTCCAATGCAAGCAAAACAGTCTTCTTTTGGCCTCCACCCAGTCCAAAATGTCAGTTTGCGCAGCCACTGGATGTTCCACCAGGGAAAAGGGCGGCGACCACATGACTTATTTTGAACTGTAACTAAAGAGGAACAAAGTTTATAGTCCCGACACGTGTATTTTCTAATGCTTTACTCATGAAAGTCAGAGAAAATGATCATCCAGGGTAGGATTTGTCTTGAACTAAGCCCAACAACAGGTGAATGGGGGGGCTTACACCTCTGATCGTGTCTTCTTTGCAGTGTTTATGGCCAAACCCACCATGTTGTGAGGATGTTGCATGTCCCCCATCAGCACCTCATGGAGAATCAGGTGTGTGATGGTGTGAGGTTATGCATGTCACCGGCATTATTTAGAAAAACTTCAGCATGGGAAAAAATCCCTCCACCAACTGTGAAAAACCATGCAGGCTGCATGTTCTGTGTGACCCCTAATAATGACTGAATCTGCAATATTGTTGGTTTTAGTTGGAAAACATTGACAGCCAAGGATAGAATTGCTATTTTTCCACAATGCAACCATTCAGTCACAGTTTTCCAAAGTGAGCTTTAATTCCTAAACTTAACACGCAACTGCTCTCAGAACCATTGTGTCGCATTTACTTCTATTAGACCCACATCTAAATATATATTTAAGATGTGTTTTTTTGTAAAATGATAAATTGTCCCCTGTTAAAATGGAAATCCTGGAAATATAATCTGTGCCGATCGAGGACTTTTGCGTTCTTTCCGCTAAAATCAAAATGCATTATGTTATTGTCCATTATTGGCATACTGGGAAATTTAATTATTTTTAAAAAATTTTCTTTTTAAAGTGTCAAATCAAGTGTATGACATGGTGTGAAGATCACTTATAGAAATAATAGACTAAATTAACGTAGTTGATCTTTTGTCGTCCTATGTGAGACAGAAAATATTTTTTCTTTGCCATTAAGGTTTCCTGTTGTAACCTTGAGTAAAAATGTCGCACTGTCCTACATTTTAAAACATCTCCACCCGGACATCATTTTTATTTCTACTGGTGTTCAACCAACCAACAGTTTCTGGAATTGTGTCACATAATATGCGAATGTTGTGTCTTTTTGTGTGAGTTGCTGACAGTCAGACGGAACGTTCTGGAATCAGACGGAACGACCGTGTTATTTAACGGGTCTCAGCATGTGTGCTCTTTTGTATCTGCCGTCCTTGGACCACTCAGTGTTACAGCATGTAAGAACATACATTATTTGACAAATAAGCACCTAAATCTCAGCTCCACTAGCGGAGTTTGGTGTTTGATACTGATGGAGTGGGATTTAACCCGGTTTAAGCTGCCTCCTGCGTTGACGGACGATGGTGTTATTTGTTCTTTGGACTATAGGATCCAAAAGACATGAAAGCTTCATATTTCACTTTTTACTTTTAACCTATCTTATGTTACATCTGAGGCAATGGGCTTGTGAGGCTTGTTTGAGAGAGCGACTGTGATAGTTGTTAAAAAAATCAAAGTCTCCTCAGTGAGGTTTTAGATTAGGATGAACATGAGTTAGTTAGTTACTGCTTTTTGTGTCACTTTTAGACAGAGGTTGTGATGAATGGGAACCCAAACTATGATCTTTCTTTACAGTAAATTGTTTTTGAGCATTACCAAAAGGCATCTTTAATAATAAAATGAGCAACTGCTGGTTAAAGCACAGTGCTTTTTGACTCAGCCCTTTTTTTTTAACTTCTCAGTTCTGACACTTGAACTATTTCACCAAATGGCCTCATTAGTCTTTCATGGTAAATGCGAGCGCGAAGGACTCAAAGGTTTGGACTTTGCAGAAGAGGTTGAATTGACTTAAGAAGCGACATACTTTTTAAATTAAAATCAGATCGTCTCGTTAAACTAGCAAACAAAGAGCCACTCAAAACAATGCCGGCCTTGTTTTTTGGGGAGTGTAACACCCAAACATATGCTGCAAGGAACAGAAAAAAAGTTTTATTTCCACAGTATGTCATCTCTCTAAAGATGCGAGCCTGTGAGTGGTTTGGAGCATTGACTTAACTACGCGTGTGCCTTTGCCTGAAAATGTCGTAGCATAGCTAATAGGCACTTCATGACGTCAGGCTGCAGAACCACACAGTCCAGTCAGGAACTCTGGACTTTTGTAGATTCATGCTTTGTGATTTTCATGGTTTTGAGTTTTCTTGTGGCTGTGGTGTTAGCTCAGATTTGCTTTTTGCTTTTGATTCTCTAGTGTTTTTTTTGTTTGTCCTGGTTTGCTCTTGATTCTCTTCCTGGTTTCTTTCTTCGCTTGTTGCCATTCCCATCGCTGTTCAGCTCAGTTATCTGGTCATCAGCTCCTCTCCCTTCACCTGTGCCCACTGTCCTCAGCTCCCTCCACCCAGTAAGCTCCCTCCTCTCTACTTAAGCTGTCTGGTTTCTCTAACTCCTGGTCAGATCCTCACTGTGTGTAAAAATAATCCATCGTCTCTGTTGGGCCCCTATTTCCTCCTTTACTCCTTGTTTTTTCGGTTTTGTGGTTTACTATCTGTCACTCCTGGCATCCGGTTTTCAGTTTTGTTTTAGTTATCCTGCTAAGGTGCGTCTGTTATTTTTATGAATAAGTCTGAAGGGAATGAATCTGGTTTGCACCTGAATCCTCCAGAAGTGCTGACTCAGCAACCATGACAGGTTTCCCTGTATGACCTCAGGTGAGGTTTACTTTTGCTATCTTTGTGGCTCAGCGACAAATGAAAATTGATGCTTGTACATTTGCAGACACAAAAAGCACAAAAGTTTGTCAAATTGTTGCATCATCCAACAGCTGAATCAGTTAATCTTGACTTGAAATGCAATATTATATAACATTCTTTTTAACATTTAAGGAACCACGGCGCATATTAACATGGCGGCTCCACAAACATTGAATTTGCAGACAATACCAGGGTGGTGATTTAACAGGCTGACAAAAAGTGGCCCCGACATCTGTGAAAGTCCAAATGTAACGACTGAGAGTGACCTCAGCGTGGGAACCGACAGGAAGAGGGAGCAGGAAGGGATTACGGCGCAATCTGTACGTTTGCAACTTGTTCATATAGCCGCACACACAAGCAGCACACACTTTTGGATAAGCTTTTGGCAGCTAAGATCTCCAACAATAAATGACCTTTTGTTTAAATATCAACAAGCAGAAGGCATTCTGGCTCGTGGCTGCCAAAAATCAGAATCCTCCCCTCATGATTGTGCTTTAATTATCAGACGGGCTAAAAATAATTCTGTTTGACAGTGGAAGTGCAGACTGAACCCAGACAAGGCTCGGCTAAAAATGTTTAAAATGCAGTGTGACACATAGTACAGGATAATGCACAGAATGGATTTCCAGTAACGTAAGAAACCAGTCAAAACAATGTGACCTTTTGTCACCTGTTCCCAAAGCGAATGCTGTACCTTTATAGATAATATCAGAATATTCTGATGATTTTTATCGAAATTGAAATCCAATGGCTTCCTTCGCTTTAAGAGTTTGTATCATTAGTTAAACCAGTAGCTTGTACAACTCCTCAGCTAGCTAGAAAGCTGTCCTCAGTTTTACAGTAACGGAAAGAAAATGTTTAATGATATTTTCCGTGTGTGCAACATGTTGTGTAGTAGAGATAGAAGTTCTGAGAGCGCGTAACTATGACTGAAACGCTGAGAAATGCTGCGACTCTCCATACTGTATCTTTGGATTCTTGACACATCCATTGCCAACATTTTGTCCTGGCAGCCTGTGTGGTGCGCTGTGATGGAGCTCTAGCGTGTGCTCGTATCTGTGACAGAAGTGGTTGTGTTCTTCCTCTGTGAGGGCCTGTTTGGTTACTTTATTTTGATTGGTCCAGACTGCTCTTTCCTCTTTCTTCTATTTCTGGCTTGCTGCCTCCTTTCTCTCTTCCTCTGTACAGTAACCCTTACTCTATCTATCAGAGTATTTTTAGATTTCTCAACTTTTTTTTGCCAACTCAGCACCTCTGCCGTCCTTTGAAACCCTCACAAGACATGCACATGCCCCCCCCCCACACACACACACACACACATGCCGTGTACATCCCCTAGACACTGCACTTAAGCACAATAGTTACATTCTAATGTGCTCCCACACGGTTCCTGTAGGCTGTGCACGTCCAGTCAGCAGAAGCTGGGATCGAACACGGCAACCTACATTTGAAGTTAATAAATCAAAACACAGGAAGAGAAAACTTTTTATTTTTGTAAAAGAAAAAAATATTTGGGGGTATTATTCTTTGGGCTGTATCACATAGGGCTACGCATATGGTCTATGTAGGAAGCAGGAAACTTAGAAAACATAAATAATTAATTTGGTAAAAAATAGTTGAATCGATTGGCAAAAAATATATAAATCAGTATATTTGGCATTTTATCATGGATCATATGAATTAAATGAATCAGAATGATAAAAAAGAAAAATGTCAAAGATGCCGCTGATGATGATGCAGAAACTGGTCATGATTGTGATGATAGAGCATACAGGTGTATATGTGTATGCATACACGTGTGTGTATTATCATATTAATGTATATCCTATACTTGAAATTAGTGCTTATCTACAGTCTAATTTAATGTAATGGAGAAAAAGCCTCCTGACATTTTGGGACCGATGATGAATATACGAGTGAAGTTGATCAATGTCTGGCCAAAGTTGTTGATGGTGGCATTTACCTGAGAGGACAATCGTGAGACAATAATGAAAAAAATACTTTGATTGTGATTGTAACAAAGCTATGCATTATCAGGATGATGTAAACATGATTTGTTAAGTTATGTAGAAGATTCGGGAAAGCATAAAAGTAACAATGACACCTAGAAAAAGAACATACCAACGACAATAATCATGACAATGATGTCAAAAGTTACATGAAAACAGATAAAACTCGTGTACACGCATGATGAAACTCACTGATTTAGGTCTGATGATGACTACATTTGAGAATAAATGGTACCTACAGTCCAGATACTGGCAGTGACCAACAGCTAAGAGTGAAGAAAACTTTAATAGTGACCAAACGATTCTGATGATATTTAAATTTGAATTCTGAGACCTGATGAGGCGTTAGCTCCGATTTTGTTGGAGGGGATGACATGATGGTAGCACGCACAAATGACGACCACATCAAAGAGGAAGATTAAAAGGATATTGCTGACAGAAGATCACCATAAAAAAATCACAGCGGTCATCAGTCTCACCCAGCAGAGGCCTCTTTATTAATGTGGTGAGGGTTAGGGTTAGACGAGGGGGACAGGAAGTGCTGGATAGGGCCGTTGATAATAGCTGATAATGTCTATGATGTAGAAATTAAATTAGAAACGCCCCCCTTTTCTCCTTTATCATCACAGGAAATCCTTTCTCAGATAGCTGCACAACACATAACTGAAGAAAAACATTAATGTTCCCACTCCAGTTTGGTATTTGAAAGCAAAAACTCATGAGGAGATACACCTTCTGTGTTTCACAATAAAAGTATGTTTTTATGTTTACAACGCACAGCTGGTCTTCACATTTATCTTAAAGTGACAAGTGTGGAGAAAAGATTATATGTGTATTGTTTCTGCACAGAAAAGTTATATCTCTTCTCAGAAGAACCTATAGCTGTGTGGTAATCTGTCTGAAAGTAGCTCTCCACACTAATCTGCTCATTTTAAACCGAAGCCTGATTACATTTAAGGACATAGAACGCTAATATCCCCCCGGGAATCTAATGTGAAGATTTCCTATTACCCTTCTTCAGACGGTCACAGGCTGCATTACTCTGACATATGGGCGTTCTTTCAGATGCACGGTGACTTTAGTGAGGCGCCAGTGAGGCAGGACAGGTACCACTGAAGGATGGCAAAGATCTGATAACTTAATATATTCAGCCTGGACTCACTTACCCACTTTTCATGCTTGAAGTTATGTTTTACACCAAAAGAATTTTAAAAATCATCCTCTAACAGTACAATTTTTCTTGATGGCAATTCTTTTTACCTCTTGTTCTACTCTGAAGAACCATGGAGTGTTTTTTAACCCGGATTTTCACCTGCATCTTGTCTGTATTTGATGTTACTCATGGGATCTTATTAAATCCTACCACATCACCAGATCACTTGAGTCTAAACGTGATAATTCTGGGACAAAACCAGCATGTTTTCAGCCCAACAAAACACAATATAACAAGAAAATAAAAATGCTAAAGAAATAAAATGTACACAATCCCAAAGCATGTCCCAGCATACAACACTGAAGACTTCTTCTACTCTATGAAGGGTTCTAAACAAATGACATGAGCATGGTTTCAGTTGGAGGACTTGTTTCTCCAACACTAAATATACAAATTTATAAAGACTGAAATAGAAAAGTGGCATTGCTGAGTAAATTCAACATTACTCACATAGACGTAGGTCAGATTTAGGATAGTGATACTGTTTTTTACTTTGTCGTTTTACTCTTAGTGATTCTTTTAAGGTTTCCCTCTATTTCCCCCTATAATTTAAGTGTTCAGCTATTTTAGATGATTTACGCATTTTTCTGGACAGGTTGATCTGTATCAGCTCAATCTGAACTCTGCATGATTTCCCCATTTTCCATGAGTGACCTGAACTTCACCTCACCAAACTCTGCTGCTCCTTGCTTTTCTTATTTGTTCTAATGGCCGTCTTCTCCCCCCTCACATGCAGAAATACAGTAAATACATGCTGCAGACACCTGTGTAAACCACTGCTGCCATCTGCACGGCACCCGCCTCCTTATCCCCCAAAAAATACCACACCACTCATATCTCACACACACACACACACATGCACAAGTACAGTAAACACACACACACATACACGCACACAAACAGAAACACGAGCATCATGTGCCTTCTAGAAACATCCACCCCCACACTCTCACACTCCAGACTCACACAGACCAGGAATTCTGAGGGGAGAAGTTAAAACACGTGAGATCCGACACCTTCTGAGCTCCTGCACATGAAAAGAGTGACTCTCGCCGTTAATAATCCTGCCTCTCACCTGAGCGAGCAGGTGGGGCCGCTCCCGCTGCCGTCAGAAGTGGGGACTCTGTGTGGCTCATTACTAAAACATCAGCAGAGGTCCGGCTAATAAGAACCAGACCCGGCTGCCTGGGAGGACTTTGAAAAACATGAAGTGCTGTTCACGGTGTTGCAATGACTAATTCATGTGAGACGACTTTTTTTTAATTACACTTGGTGTTTTTTTTTTTAGGGGGGGTCTGATGACATAATCCTGTTATCAGTTCATCAGTAGTTGATGATATTTTTTGAGAGGTTACATCAGAATTTTGAATCAATAACCCAATTTTTTTATAGGTGAAAAGTCGAATATTTATTTGCGCAACGGCCGATTTGTTAGATTCAAATCCGAATTTTGAAATGCATCAGAATATTGAAATCCCCAACGAGAACTGATAGACTCAGAATGTCTTAGATCCTAAATCAGAACTGATCCATGCTAAATCAGGTCTAAACTATGACCCAGAGGTGAGAAAACCTGAGTCCAATTCTTTTATTTAGATATAAAACTTTAGAATCTTAGTTCACCGATTCAGACTTGGAGAAAGTAACTCCTTTGGGAGATTTTTTTCCATTACAGTGGCAGAAATGGCCTTTCACGACTACCTTTTCAAAAGAGTGTGTCTTTTTTGCACACAAAAAGGAAACAATTTGTATTTTTAAAACTTGACAGATTTAAAAACGACTGGCTTTTTCTCTACAGTTGGTTGCCTCAGTAGAAAGAGGGCATTCAGTGATTTCAGCTGGAGGAGGAAGAGGACAGAAGAATGTTCCAGAATGCGTTTAATGGGTACAGATTACACACCAGCACACACGTGCACACACATCGTGACAAAAAAACACCAAAAAAACGACTCCAGCCAAAACTCATCCGCTCATTTTGTCTCCAAAGAAGAACTCGCACTTTTCTAAATACACTTACACACACACACACACACACACACAGAGTGATCCGGGTGGAATCAAAGGGTATTAGCTGTGCAGTGTTCAGTTCCCCGGTCCTTTCCCAGCATTCTCCGCAGCTGTACGATTACACAGGTGTTTGGCAAAAACACACAGCGGAGGACCACAGAGGTCTGAGTGTGCACTTACTGTACGTGTGCGAGTGAGTGTGTTTGTGCACATGTCTGGAATATGCATGTGTGGTTCCATGTGTGTTGTGCGTTTGCTTGCACAGCTTTGCTGCAGGGCCCTGGGACTCGGTGTTTAAAGGCGTACATGTGTGTTTATAGCGTGCGTTCCTCCCGTCGACTTACCCCAGATATTTCTTTGACCGCCACATTTTCTTGTTTCCATCCGTCACTCGGGTCTTTTTTTCAGAGCTGCGAAATAGTTCGGAACAGAGTCCGTCCAGCTGAGGCCGACATCGCTGCAGCGCTCTGCCAAAAATACCAACAGGCTTTCTGAAAGGTTTTAGTAGTTTCTCTTCTGGAGTGTATCCTACATGTCTCTGTTGTTTCCTGAAAAGATTGATAACCCTTCATAATTTTCAATTTTGGATTGAGAACGGGATGAAACTATTTACAAATCATTCCCCGGTATGACAAAAAGTTAGCAATGAATCACAGAGAGAGCACATCAAATGAAAAAGTTCTCCTACATGACCAGGGAAAATTCCCTATGTGCTTCACTTTTTGGGATTTTTGGATTGTTCATTTAACCGAATGTCGATTGTGAGGAATTCCGAGGAATTCCATCCAGCATCTTTAAGACGGAAGCTTAAACGTTTGCTCACTTTCCGGCTGAAGCTCATCTCACACAGATTTTTGAAACTACTCAACTTTGACTAAAGTAAGATGCTTGGACTATCGGTCAAATGCAGTTCAAAAGAGCTCATCATTGTAAAAGAAGAACCTGTGAATTTCCCTGTAAAAAAAAAATAATAATAACATCAGGTTCCTGCTAGGTACCACCAGCCCCATTGTTGTCCTTCATATTTTTGCCTGAACGGTGAGTTTTTCACACATGGACCTCAGTTTTGGATTTTTCTTTAACAACACAATAAAAAAGGTCCGCGTTCTAGAGTGTGAAAAGTTTTGCTTGTGTCTAAACAAGTGAGGTTAAGTGTTTCTGCGGCACATCCCTAGTTCTTTTCCTCAGAAGTCTACCAGCACAGGCCTGCTCCTCTAACCCCATCTGACATTTCGCATCACTACAAGTTTAAGAAAAACAACATTTCTTTGTTCGGGCCCTTTGGCTCGCCTGAATTCCCTCATCTAAATAAAACATAATCACTACCAAATAGATTATTTCACATTCCTTTTTCCACTCAGTCCCCTGACAAAGGGAGCCTTCTGACCAGCACAGAGCCGTTGTACTCAGGTCATTTCATTCATTTTTTTGCTTTCTGTTTTTGCTTTGGACCCAAGCAAGTAGTAATTGCTAGTTGGAGCTGAGTGGTAATTATGAAACACAGTCATATTACCGACTCATCGCATTCCGCTGGCTGGTCAAGAGCCCTTTGTGCAACTCTGCAACATATGGGCTGTCGCTTTATTGCCACGTTTAGATGCATAAGTAGTTGGTGTGCGTATCTTCAGCTGCATCCAAAGGCTGCAGGTAAACTGTCTAGAGCAGTGTTTTTCAACCTCTGTGCCTCGGTACACTAGTGTGCCGTGAGTGATGGTCAGGTGTGCCGTAGAAAATCATCCTATTTCACCTCATTGGTCTAAAAATATGTTTTGATAAGGAATTAATTATCTGCAAATAATTTCTGAGTGTCTGTGCTGTTCTAGTAACTGGTGGAGCAATCATGTAATAATTCATTATGACTAGATTTTGCTTATAATTTTGTATATTGAAGTGGACATGTTAAGTGCAATTTGAAAGAAGAAATATAAAATATGATAAACATACATTTTTGTGTTTATTTGACTCCTATTCAAGACACTTAAGATAAGATAAGAATAAACTAAGAATAACTATAGTGTTACTATAGGCGGCTACAGATTTGTTTAACATTTTTGGTTGGTGGTGTGCCTCGGGATTTTTTCAATGAAAAAATGTACCTTGGGTCAAAAAAGGTTGAAAAACACTGGTCTAGAAAGCTGAGATACCAACGACTGATCTGGATCTTAAGGAAAACGAAGAGAAGCAGGACATTTCCAACTTTAAAGACTGCCAGATGAAATCATGGTAGAAGCTTAAGGTCCAGATAGAGAAAAAGCACTGGACATATGATCACAGTTTGGAACAGTTTGCATTGAGTTTGAGCAGGAAGTCCTCTCGTCGTGCCGTAGCGTGGATCCACCAAGGCTGGCTGACCCAGATGTGAACCACGCGCTGTGTTTTGTGTCAGCCCATAACGGTGCGTTCTCTCTCACTTCCAAGGTTAAGATTCAGACTAAACTCCAGCGTGTTGTGTAAATCTTATGTAACTCTCGCCTCCATTCACACGCTGATAGGGAGGACTGGGCTCTGAGGGGTTGGGACTCAGGACCGAGCACGGGTCGGCCCGAGTTCAGTCCAGGAGGCTCATCAGGAAGTCGATGGAAGAAAAGTAGCGCTTTAAAAAGAGGAAAACACACGTTGTGGACAGTGCAGTGTAACGAGCTCCGAATACATGCTGGCAAAACTTTTCTTTCGGTTCTCTGTCCTCTTTATTCACTCCTTTTTTTTTTCACAGTTTCCAAACAAGATGTGAGGTTAGTGGAGTGGTCGTTGTGTCTCTTTTCAGCTCCTCAGTTAAATGTTTCAATTTTATTTTTTTTTACCCCACATTGAAAGTTCTTGCTGCTTTTATCTCCTAACGTATGCAGGAAGAATAGCTGTCAAATCAAATATATCTAACTTAAAAATGTTAAAAATTAACATGAAATATGTGTTTTAAGAGTTATAAGCACCTCTCCCCAGTGTTTATTCAAAAGTTTTAGAATTTTGGAATGTGTTGTCTGAGATATTAAATGACATCTCAGGTAAAGTTTTAGGACTAAAGAGACTGATACAAGGGAAAAATCATCTTGAGAAGACAGACTACTATCTCAGACACACATAGTGTTTGCAGACTACATCCAATGTATTGCAAGGGGCCTCTCATAAGCCTGAGGGATTGATTACAGCAGGCACAGAGTTGGAGCCTTTCCCACTTTCCTTAAACCTGTGAAGTGATGCGGGCTATACAGTATAGTCTCCTTTTATTTTCTCACTACAGAGGAGAACAACTTCTGAGCCTCTAAGGTGGGCATCGAGCTCCTCCAAACCCTCCAAACGGATCTGGAGTGGACTGATTGTGGAGGTCGAGGCCTTTATGCAAACAACAGGAGACAGTGAGCCCACGTCCCTGCCCCATTTTCACATTTTGCTTATAAAACGCCTCTGTACGAGCACACTCTCTGCTCAGGCACCTCTGGAACATAGAAGAGACGACTGTATCTGACCTTTTGAGTCCTTTTTGTCAAAGGTATTCTCAATTCTCAATTGTTTTGTCATAGTTTTTGCCGCCGCCCCTCTCCATGTGGACCACAATGAATCAAAATGCAAAAGGAGACAGTGATGCGGTCCCCTGCCCCCCCCCTCCCCTTGCTCCGGGCCTGGAGGCAGTCCCTGTGTGCAGCACCTGCTGACAGGTGTGGGGCAACTTTAAAAAAAAAATGCAGAAGAAGGAATATTTCTGTGTTGTTTACTGACTTTGTTTATTTAACAGGTACATTGCAAATTTTACTGTAAGAACGTCAGCATAAACGTCCCTGATTTAAAAAATACCAGGTCTGCCTGCACAGACATTTCCAAACTTTTAACCTCAGCCGTTTGCACACGCTGAAATTCAAGGTCCATCTTCTTGTTTCTCTCTTTTCGGGCACAAACTTTTGCATGGCTTTGGGTTTGTTTAGGCAGGAAGGGCTGTGGAGGGGCAACAGGAGCACTTTCTGCTGCCACAAATGAGCTTTTCAGTCCAGCCTTTTATTTCTGTGAGTAAAGTCCACACGCGTAAAACAGAATTTGCTCATCTAAAAAAAAAACAGGACGGTCACCTTATTCCCGCAGGCTGTGGACTCCTCAAAGCAGGGAGTGAGTTTTACAAAGCATTTCCACAGAGAAGGGGTCCTGACAGTGTTGTAGTTTAAAAGGTGACCCGCAGGGGGGTCACCTCACGGGTCACGTCCACGTGTGTCGGTGGAATCTCCAGTTTCACTATTAAACTATGAAAAAGGGCAAAAAACAAAGATGCAAACTGAGCCGAGAACATCCACACAGGATTAAATATCAATCACCTGACCAGGAAAATAGAGAAGAATACATCAAATGCAAATGAACACGTATGAAAACAATAGTGATTTGACTTTTTTTTAGGTTTATATTAAGGACTGAAGCACCTGGACAGCAGTCTGCTGGAACAATTCAGCCTTTTCTTCCACAATTAGGTCAATTAATCCCAATCGAAGCAGCCAATCAGCGCGCGACGCGGCCAATCAATCAATCAATCTATTTTTCCGGGCAAAAAGTGTTTATTTTTCCGTCGGATCCGCCGCTTCCCCCCCACACCGCTCGCGCCCGCACGCACACGCACACGCGCTCCGTCCTGCCTCCCCGGCCGTCCCTCCCGCACCCGCACCCGCGCGCGACGCACGCTCATCCCGCCGAAGGAGCTCCGCTCCGCCCGCCGGGACTCCGCCGCCGACGCGCGCGCACGCACGCACACACACACAGACACACACACACTCGCGCGCAAACGCCCGGCACGAACGGCGCAGCCACCCGCTCCGGAGGCGACATTCTCCCCTCGCGCACACACACACACACACGCACGGACGCTTATTTATTTATTTATATATTTATATCGCGCGCGAGCCTGACGGGCAGCCGCGGCGCACGAGCTGCGTGTCGGCGGTGCGCGAGGAGGTCGGACCTGTTCGTCTGAGGGGGGGAAAAACGCACCAAAACGCACGCGGAAAGACTCCCGGTCTCTCGCCCCCCCCCCCCTTCTTTTATTTCCTGTCAGTTTCTTTTTTTCTTTCTTTCTTTCTTTTTTTTTCTTCCTTCTCGCGAATTATTTCCTGCTGCCGAACCAGGAACCCGGGACTGAGCTGCGGCTCCAGGATGAGAGAAAACTAGACTCTCCATCGAGGCTGTGAGCTTGTTTGACTGGATTTATCTCGCTGTGGAGGAAAAAGCGACCCGGGAGTGGAGCGGTGCGCAAATTAACAAAAAAAAAAAAAAAAAAAAGAAGAAGAGAGAAAAAAAAAACGAGCCGAGGTCTTCCACCACTCCGCTCCTCTCTCCTCTCCCTCCCTCTGTCTTTCCATCTATCAATCTGCCCCCCTCTCCTCCTCTATCTGTCTGCCCGTCTCTGCGTTTGTTCCCATGTTCGCAGGTCCTAAAATGCAGCACCAGCAGCGCATGGCGGCTCTGGGCACGGACAAGGAGCTGAGCGACCTGCTGGACTTCAGCGCGGTAAGGACCCCCCCCCCCCTCCGCCGGGCTCCCTTCTCACACTGCACAGGCTTAGACAACCGCGCCAGCGCGAGCCGGAGAGGCGCACGGTCAGCCCCGGTCAGCCCCGGTGTCCGTGTCCGGTCAGCCCCGGTGTCCGTGTTCACGCTGCCCGGTCACCGCATCCTGACCCTCCGTGCAGCCCCTTAACTCCTCCGGTAGAAAGTTAGCCTTTCATATAGAGTAACTTGCAGAAAAAAAAAAGTCTGTGCATATTGATGGTTTTGTGTTATTCAATGATTTGCCTGTGTGTGTGTGTGTGTGTGTGTGCAGAGAATTGTGATGCTGCATTAGTAATTTTGTTGTCTTATAGATGCCAAACAGCGATTTGAAAATGTTCCCAACGTCCATGGTAGTATATCTCATTTTAAGTCCTTCTTTTCCTTCATGTGTAGCCTAGTCTGCTGTTTATTCTTGCTTTTTAGTTATTTCTCTGATGATTGTGAATAGACCATGTTTGCTTGTGTTTTAGATGTGCACGCTGCTCCGCGCGCTCTGCGGCGCGCGGGCGCACAAAATGTCAGCTGTCAGTTAGACATTTAAAGGGTGGTTTTTAGAAAGCAGGACTCCCGCGAGCAGGGGGGCTTGAATCGGACCCGTGCACGAGCATTGTGCCACTCTCAGTCCGGACCTTAGATTTATCCCTGCGGGAGGGGGGGGGGGGGGGGGGGGGGGGGGGTCCGTGTCCAAAACGCACGATTCCGCTGTAAAGTTTAGCTTTTTCCATCGCATTTATTTTTTTAGGGGGGAGAATAAAAACTCAGCCTGATTTGTGAACTTGACGGACAGGAAATACGGCCATGTTTTCTCAGCTTCCCCCCCCCCCCCCCTCTGGGAGCAACTTTTGTCAGGGGAGGAGGGAGAGGGAGGAATTAGTAACACCCTACAATACACACACGCGAAAAAACGAAGGTGTATTAATCCTGTTCTGAGACAGTGAGAGGCAGCACCAGCATCAGGACAGCAGCTGTCTGTTTTAAAGACGGACTGGGGTGATGCTGTAGAGAGGAAATAATGGAATCACTCGATTTTACGCGTAACGCGCACGCTAAAAGGAGGTAGCCATACCACAACCAGGGCCAGCCTGTGTACCCAGCGTGGTCATATGGACGTAGCATTAAAATATAGAGTAAAGGTGGCACATTAGAGGCATTAAATGAGATAATATTAGTCTTTTTCAAAAACTAACTGCAGGAAAAATCTAATATATTTTTCCTTTTGGATGGAAAATACACACCAGAGGCCTGCACAATACCTAGACAGCCTTTATTAGCATTTTTAGACAGAAACAGAATGCTAATAACATTAGAACTGGAACACTGAAGCCCTTTAAATCACATTTGACATTACAGGACAGAATGTAGTTAAGAGTTTATGCAGCAGAGTTGTTTTTCTTTTCCATTACTTAAGATCTAAAAAGATATCTTTGTGGGTGAGATGTGAGATGCTGCTGCTCACATTCACAAACCACAGAGCTTATTGGCCGCATAAGCCTGTATTTATGTTTACAATAAATACAGTGGGATCATCGTTAAAGTCTCTATAAATGTTTTATAGGTGGCTAAAGGCCAATAAAGCCACTGTGGACTCTTGACTGTGTGGACACACACGCCACCCACTGTAGGGGAGTTACAGTAACGTCAATCCTAAAAGGCTTACAATAAGATAATTACATTTGTGAATCAGCCTCAGCATAGTTAGTTAATCCTGCACTATTGCAGGATTATTATTTTAATGCTGTAATTCTGACCATATCATTTTGATCCAAATTAACACGTGAATATTCTAATAATTCACACCACTAGGTGATGTAGTTAACATACAAGACACTCGTATGTATTATATTACAGATGAGAGACACTACAATGCCTGATATTTGGTCTCCAGGGAGATATTTAGGTGATATGACAGTTAGATTTTTAATAGATTTTCTGCAGTGTCAGTCAGGTTTTATTAAATAATATGTTTTTTTCCCGAAAAAATCTAATAAGAAGAGGGCAGAGGCAGCTAAAATGTATCTTTTAGCATTGCTGCTACCGGCCAGAATGACACCGTCCCCCCTCAGAATATCTACCTCCTGATTTGCCACAGCTGTGAGACGTATGAAAATAAGCCACCGCTGCGTCTGATCTCCGTCAGGCCCGGGAACGCTGACGTCTCCAGCGTCTGTCGCTCTTAGAGGGCTTCTTTTCCGTCCTATTCCAGCCGATTAACAAGAGACAAAAAAAAGCAAGTCTCCTAAAAACAGAGAGGCTGTTAGCATCAGGGCCTGATAGCACGCGTACGCTCCCTGAGATCTGACAGGTCGCCATATGTAGGCCTAATGCTCCCCCCACTACCCACTACTAGACGACCTGAACAGGGAAAAATGTGAACAATGTGCTGGACGTTAGCGTCCAGCTTCAGGCTGTCTTTAGAGGGGCTTTATATTCAGACAAATGCATAGAGCAGATGCTAACTAGTTATTGGGATTAGATATCTGATGTGTTTATTATCTATATGTCTGAGTCAGATGTGAAGTCAACATGAATTCTTTCATTCCAAAATACACCAATCTCACATTTTGCAAAAGTAAAATTTGAAGGAAAACACCTTTTACTGCTTTTGATTAATCAAAGAGATATTTCTTTCCTTTTTTTTCTTGAAATAATGGAGGACGGTGTAGATGATTAGGACTGGGTGCTCAACACAATGTGACAATAGCATCAAACTCTCAAGCCAATTAATGCCTGTTAAAAGTGGAAAGTTAACCTCAAAGCGTTACCCTGAACAGATATCCTGTAATCCTCTAAAACTCAGAGCTAATGAACAACTTCCTTTAATTCCCATAAAAAACTAGCCACCTTTGTGAGTCTACTATTAAGGCCTATTTAATAATGCCAGTCACACAAAGGCTGAGCTTAGTACATTTTACTTATCGATCCCTGGCAAATATTCAGAGTAGGAGGAAAAAAAGCTGAAATGTTGCCTGTTACTGCCGCACATTAGTATTTAACTGATCCTGTTTCCTATCCTTGTGGCAATAATTCCGCACACTGCCTGTCATAAGGTGTTTGTTACTGCTAGACCCAGTGACTCAGTGTGTCAGACGTCAGTGTGGACTTTTTTAGGTTTGTGGCTAGTTCAGAGCTGCCCTACAACTCTCGGAAAACATTCAAATGAATGCACAGAATGTAGTGCTTAGCTCTATTATTTTAATCAAACATCTTATTTTGGGACAACGCTATTGGCTTTAGTGCTTAAACCCTGGTATGCTAGTCTTAGTTTGGGACTTGACTTTGGACTTGTTGACCTTCACAAGAACTTTTAATTGGACTTAAAGTAAGTGACATAAGTCCGGACCTCTGGGACTAAAACGGGGACCTGGATATGCGGGTTAGAATCTGATCCAGGACTTAAAAAACTGGACTTTGGTATTCGACCCTGTACCAAGTTTTCTTGACTGGGTGATTAATAGCTACAATTTGAGAATGACTTTTAACTTGACCAGAACCTCTTTTTTCCATTAAACATCATACTGAGGCTTGGGTTTATATTTACCTCAATAATTATTCAAACTAGGAATGCGCATTTGTCCCTGATTAGTTAGTTTCCGACTAACGTCTCCATTCTTAGCTGAGAACCTTTGGTTCTTTTATAAAATAGATAACTAAAATGTGTATTTTTTTTTAAGTCAGGTGTCTGTAACCTAAACTTTGTCATATTGATGGTATTAAAGGAATACTAGAGTACCCAGTCCTGATCATGAGGGGTGTTTAGCTACGTCACACCCCTCCCCTACACTGAACCCTCCTGAGGAAGATGCAAATCCTTCTCCAAACAGCAGAAAAACGTGTAGAGGTCGGCTCTAAATTGGTGGCGTTTTGGAATGCAGGCCTTCGTGTGGAACAGTGTTCCCGTAGAGATGTGTCTTCTGTCGGCCCCGCCAGTGCTCTCCGCGCTAACGTGTGCTCTGTTTGTCTCGTAGATGTTTTCCCCTCCTGTTAGCAGTGGAAAGAACGGACCCACGTCCCTGGGGAGCGGACATTTCTCCGGCTCAAGTACGTCAGTGCACGCCCCCCCTTTTTTCTTCCCCCCCCCCCCCCCCGCTCTCAGCCTCCCCCTCTTACACCTGCACACCGCTGGTCGGCTGAATATTCCCGCGCAGATAACCGCGTTTTGAACATGAAGTGGCAGTTTCTGGAGCTCATGTTGTTTGACTGGTCTGATGGTCCGGTGGTTTAGGACCAGGCTGTCACCTGCCCCCCGCCGGGGTTTGGTGATTTCACTCAAACAGTCAATTGCTGGCTTTAATTGTTTGACTTGGATGTCATTTGATGTTTCAGTGCTTTTTCTTTTTTTTGTGTGTGCTGGAGTTTTCCCGCAACATGACGGGGCTGCCATTTTACCAAATGTTATCCAAACAGGAGGAAGTGGTTTATTTGTTGGGAACCGCGCTTGAGTTTGACCAGAGGTCAGAGACCACGGACGGTATGTTTACGTCCAGCCCTGCTGGACTTCAGAGCGAGCGGCCCGTGGAGGCGCTGAGATGAATGATACAGTATGATTGGGTTTTCTTTTTAGACTTTTGCTGGAAGTTTAATTCTGAGGCGCTCGGATTCAATCCCGCTGTGGACTTCCTGTTTTGCTGCTCTCATTCTTTCCTGCCTGCGCGAGTGTGTGTTGTGGAGATGTAAACGTGCACTGTATGGCTTTGAGGCAGTGGTGGACACTATTGATTGGTTGATTGGTTGTGTGATAGTATGCATGTATGTTTGTGTTATGTATGCTTCTATATTGATCAGATTAATAATTTTCTTTTTCCAGTACAGGGGTTTGTGTTTCATAGATTCAGGAATTAAATGAAAATGTTTGGAAAATAAGTCTGTAGATACAGAGGATGCCATTCAGTGATTTGGTCTGTTAATGATGAGATTCTCATATTGTTGTTTTTGATCTTGACGGTTTTTCTGAAGCCCTCTGAACTCTTAGGTTTTAATGAAGACTTACTGTTTTAGTGAGGTGGTTATCTCCGTCGCCTCACAGCAGGAGGGTTCCCGGTTTGAATCCCTGGGGGAACGGGGGCCTCTCTGGGTGGAGTTTGCATGTTTTCTCTCTGTGTCTGTGTGGGTTCTCTCTGGGTACTCCGGCTTCCTCCCAGTGTCCAAAAACATGGATGTTAGGTTAACTGGACACTCTAAATTGCTCCTAGGAGAGAATGTGTGTGGTTGTGTGTCTCTGTGTGGCCCTGTGATGGACTGGTGACCCGTCCGGGGTGAGCCTGCCTCTCACCCGTTGTTAGCTGGGATAGGCTCCCCGTTGGGAATAAGTGGTACAGATTGTGCATGGATGACGAAGACCTTAATACATGTGCCGATGTTCTTCTACATGAGATCTAATCTACTCTGAGAATTGACATACAAAACTACAAAAATCACTATCATATCACTTTGAATTTCTATTTGAAGGGAGCCTCAGGCCCCCATATACTGTTGGCTATATCCACAATACATACTAATTACTGAATTTGTGTCTTTGTATCCATTTGATTGTTGGTTTCAGGGTGGTATTTATATTCACTATGTCTCTATTTCAAATAGCATTTATGATACTCTGGTTGTTTCCGCTGGTCCATCCCTCATAGGAACTTCCTGTAGCCCCGTTGCAAAAAACAAAACAAAAACAAACAAAAAACACAATGATCACCTCATCTCATCTAATGAATCATCACACACAAATGATTTCATTTATCATTTTCCAAAGCTTTGCTCTCACCGGGGCGTGTTCAGTGTAGAACATCTTTCTCTCCAATTTTCTTTTTGACTGATCAGTTGAGCGGTTGCTCAGACTGAGGGAGTCTGTCACTTACAACGGATTCACTCTGAAAAATAACAATCAGACGGACTGGCGTGGAGGTAAAGGCTGCTGTCGAACACCTCCAGGTCCACCAATCCCTTCCTCTGCTGAGATGTAGAGCTGACTCTGATTGGTCTAGATAACCAGCACCTGTTAATTGCAAAAAAAATAAACCAAAAAAACAGAGAAAGTGATGCTGGATTAATCTTGCTGCCCACATATTGATGACATTACAACATGTTTAAATTAATTAACTCATTGACTGCCAGCCATTTTCAGAACAGAGAGTCGCTCACTGCCAGAGTTTTTTGAGAATTTTGACTGATTTTTCAAGAGCCACAGAATAGTTTGTGCTATGACTATGTAAACACCGAACACACCAAAAGAAAGAGTAGACTCTCTTCTATCATCAGGAAAAAAGATTTTGTTTCTACCTTATTCCGTTCTTCTTCGACGTGCGTCTCACCGGCGCCATTTCTCTCATAGCGAACCATTGCGTTTGTTTTTATTTGCTTACAATCTATGCTAATCTCCCATCAAAAGTGGCACAGCTACCTAGAGGGTAAATTTGTTGGTACATACTCTGTCTAGAAGCCGATATTTACGGAAAAACCTTCGCCGATCGTCCCCCCAAGTCACTCGCAATTGAAAAACATAAAAGACCTCTATAGACGTCTTTGGCAGCGAACGGTCGGATTTGAAAAGACGTCTATAGACGTCTTTGGCAGCGAATGAGTTAACATTGAATGCAGATCTATTGGAGGTCAATTTGGAGCTGGCTTTTGATTGGAGGAATGTTTCTAATATTTAGAATCGTCTCTGCCATCACCCCCCGCTCCACATTTCTGTCCCTGTATCCGTAAAGGTGTCGGCAGCAGTAACAGGTTGAGCGTTCCGCGCTCGTCTGAGGTCCTGGCAGAAAACCAGCCGAGTCATTTTGGGTTCTCTCGGCGTCTGCCTCCTAACGGCGCTCGGAGGCCATTTTGTAAGTTGGCTGGAGAACAGAGATGGCGAGGTGTCGCCTTTGTTTACCTCCTGGTTGTGTGGTTGTCGGTGTGTTGTGCTCTGCTCGCTCCCATGCCGTGCATGCAAATGGGAGAAAAAAAACGACCCTTCTCCCAATTTTGGTGGCGGTTTTGAGAAGCGTGCAAGGGGGCTTGGCTTTAGTGGAATCTCGGTGTGGATCTTCATTTTGGGATCGGCGCTTTGCTTTTGATACCGGAGCGCTAGTTGTGTTGCACAGACACAGACTCATCCCTCTACACAAACCCCACTCTGTTTCCCATGCGCATGCATCTAAACACCCACATGTACAAGACGACGCCGCGTGCACGAGCACGCACACACATGCTGGGCTCACCCCTGCTGTGGCTTTCTGCAGGCCTCGGCATTTTGATGAGCCCGCTGCTGTTTGTGAATGCGGCTAATTAGAACTCCATAGAGCCACACAGCCAGGAGAGCGGCGGATTCCAGAGGCCGGGACAGTCCTGCACCAGAACGGGGTTCCGTTAGGAGGCCCCGAAACTCCGACTCTGGTCCACAAATCACAGACATTTAGATCAGACTTATGCGTTTTGAATCTGTGTTCTTACTAGGGGTGGGATGGTTCACAAAATCCACGGTTCGGTTCGATTCACGGTTTCGTGGTCACGGTTTTCGGTTCGGTATGTTGATTGTTAGGAATATCTATTATTTTCTTTTATAGTTAGGTTAAAACTGAAAGAAAAAAGCAGTCTGACACTTGATCCATTATTGTGACAGTCTTAGGTTAAAAGTAGGTGAGATTCTGGCTTTGCCAGAGAGGAAACAGTGCTAATTCCAGCATGTGATTCCCTCTAAATGCAAAGTGGTCCCATACAGCAGACCTAGAAACTGCTGTTGGCGCGTCAGATTTTTATCGGCTACGCTGCTTCGCTTCTTCTTCTTGTTTCCTACTGGTGGTTGGCTTTGGGCGCAGTAGCGCCCCCTTCTGCTCTGGAGTGAACACGCTTCCCTCTGAGAAACACGAGCAGTGCATGAACCGAACGCAACACACGCCAATCCAACCGAGACAGTCCAACCCAACGGTTCGGACGGTTTTCAGAAACCGTCCCATCCCTAGTTCTTACTCTTCTCTTAAATGCCCTGTTCACAAGTGTAAGTCATGGTTGCTTGGACTTTCAGCGGTCGTATCTACACACACCTTTGGTTTGCTTTTCTAAAATGAAGTCAAAATGAACTGTTTAACCTATTCATTTATTTACTAAAATATCAGATTTGACAGCATTCCTAGATTGATTGGGCACGATGTGAAGCAAGCTTGTGTCCTTCTTCCAGGAGCTGGCTTCATATCCTTTGGTCTGTAGCATGTTCCCATGTCAAATATTGCAGAGCCGCAGTACCGCCGTGCCTTATTAAAGCATATATTTACACCTCTGTTCGTAGCAGACGGTTTTAAAGAGGTGTAGCGAGCCGCGACACTCCAAACTGTTTTGACTCAGAAAGCTTTAGTTTGGTGAACTCTGAGCATCTGGGTTTTCCGTTTCCCTCCTCGGCCGTTCAGATCTGAATCCAAATGCCCTCTTAAGTATGGAAATAGTGACTCTTACCATAATATGCCCTTAAAAAAATACAGAAACTAGTGAGAGAATAGCAGTTTATTTGTCCTGTATGGAGCAATGAGGAGTTTGTGATGATGCTCACATTAATAATTGTTTTTGTTGGTTTGAGGCTTTGTGGATTATCCTAAAATAACTATTATGGTGTCACCCCGTCATCCTATGCATCAGCGCTGAGGAGCTGAACTGGAAAGTTGTCCTCTTCTGTTGCTTATCTTGATTAAAGTTGCCACTACTCATCACCGTTGTTGTTTTTTCACATTACTGGAATCTAAACGGACTAAAAAAATGAGATTCTCCGTGCTCGTCCAGAGCAACACAGGTGCTGTTCACAATAATGGTAAAGAAAGCATTATGATGCTGTTCAGCCTAAAGATAATAAGACAGAGGTGTGAATATGTGTTACAGTGATGTGTGTCCATTTAGTCTCAGTATCAGTACCTGGGGGTCTTCATATCACAATTGTTTTAAAAACAGGAAACAAAAAAAAAAAGCTTGGTGTTAAATAATGTCTTGATATTGGTGGGAATAAGTAAAGGAGTGGAGATCAGCATGAGGGAAAGAGAATTAGTCAACAAGCTGTTTGAAGGGAGCATTTAAAGGAATTCAGTAAAAACTGCAAACAGGTTATTGCTGTTATTTATGCCAGTTAACCAAACCTCTCACAGAATAACCAGAAAAAGTGTATTTGATCAATCAAAATCACCACTGATAGATGAACTGATAAGAAAAGTAGCAGGTTCCTGAATCCCTTGTTTTGATATTTCAAAATATGGACGATACAGAAGTGGTTGCATTTCATCTCTTACACTGTGATGGAGTCTTTTTGTTACACAGATGTAAAAGTAGAAATTCACAGATGATCTAAGTGATCCGGTCTAAGACGTGCCTGTCCAGGCTGTGGGAGTCAGGAGGAACCGGGTAATGTGCACGAGATGAAAGCAGGAAACACTCACCTTTTGTGGAAGATCAGGCTTCTGTCAGACAGAGAGACAATGGACTGAAAATACAGTTTCAGATTGTCTCGATTTTTGTGCTTTCACGCACTAAGAGTGGCGTTTTTCTCTTGACGTGTGTGGTGACAGCAGACTGAATCCTGTAACCACGTCCTCCGTACAATCCTGTCAACACAGTTTGGTTTTGAAGCCCTCCCTGTGTTCCCGGTAAACCCTTGTATTTCTGGGCAGAAATTCCCGTGAACACAAAGGGATCTAAACATAAACGCCAGGCAGTCGCGACTGACATCCGCAGCCCACGGTCATCAGCAACCAGGAAGTGGATTAGGCGTTTTAATTATTGAGAGATTTCGCCATCGTTGTTGTTTATTTTGGGATCATCCCTGGAAAGATAAAGCACACTTCAAACTCTGTGTGTTTCTAATCTCCTTTTGGATGAAGCTGTTCGGCAAGCGGCTTCACCCTGCCTGTCAAAACCACCACCGCCACCCTTCTATTTCAGGTCTTGGCTGGCCTCCGTGTTTGTGTCTATTTTCTTTTTTTTTTTCCGATAGAAATGCAGTTAGAAGCTCCGATTTGCTGTTTGTGTCGGTGGTTTTGGACGGGGACTGGTGTGTGTGTGTGTGTGTGTGTGTGTGTGTGTGTGTGTGTGTAAATGTATACAACGCTGCATGCTTACAGCAGAATGACTGTCAGCCACTAAATGTGAGATCTGAAGATGTTTTTTTTTTCTTTTATATTGTATACACACAGCCCAAATATGTGTGGGCGGTGTGTGTGTTTGTATGAGTAGCTGGAACAGAAAGGGGTAACACAGCTGGGGGGGAGGGGGGGGGGGGGAAGGGGGGTTTAGGGGCAGAAGGACTACCTTTGACCTCTGTTGAGCTAGAAGTTAAAGTTGATGCAAAGATGGTGGAAAAGGGAAAGAGAAAAGTAAAGAAACAGAGACGTGTGCTTAAAAAAGAAACAAAGCATTACACAAATAGACACAAAGTGGAAAGCAAAGAGGAATTAAAGCTGGAAATAAACAGAGGAGCTAAAGAAAACATGGACACATGGGGAAAAGGAAGTGAAAAAGAAAAAGGAGGCTGCATCCAGAGCTAAACAGAAGCGAATAAAGGGGGAAAAATGAGTGATTGAAGGGTGAAATAATCTGGAAAAGGAGATGAGAAGTAAGAAAAAGAAAGGAAGGAGGGATAAGGTGAGTCCAAATTACAAGGAAAAAGTAAGAGAAAAAGAAGGAAGAGGTAATGGAGGATTAGGAGGTTTGGGGGTAAGAAAAGGAAGAGTGAAATTAGAGTTTTTAAGAAAATTTAAGGTAATACAGAAAATTGAAATGGAAGAAATGATGTGATGTGTAGAGCGGTAGAGGAATGTAGAGATCATTGGAAAAAGGAAAACGGAGAAGAACCACCGTATTGACCTAAAGAATATGGAAAAGAATAATGGAAAGTTCACGTAAAAGAGAATGGAAACGGCTAATGAGGAACTATTAAAGGAGAAGGAAGGGAGCAGATGACAGATAGATTAAGCAAAATGAGAAAAATCAGGAACAATAACAGAAAGAAAGCAGAAAGTTAGTTGGAATCAAGAGACACAGGCATTAAAACGTCCAAATGAATTAAACGGAGGGAAAATTGAAGAAAGGAAATGTACAAAAATAGAAGGTTTTATGAGGAAGAACCATCAAATAAGGGTGGAAGAGGACACAGAGAAAGAAAAGAAAGTGGCCGGGGAGTGGGAAGATATGTGAGTAAAAGAAAGGTAGAAAAGGGAAATGTAAAGGACAATAGCAGTGTCATTTGTTAACCAATCGGATGGAAAAAAGACGAAAAACACTAAAACAAAGTGTTGATTTGTGGCTCCAGACTGTTGCCCCTCCCTGATGCTTTCACCAGCCCCTCGGGCATAAAAACAAATGTGGAACTTACAAGCACACGTTGAACTCTCAGAAACTTGAGTCAGATGGAAAGAGAGAGATGAGATCAGCTTTTGGTCTCCCTGATAAGAGTTCCCCAGCAGATCCCGGCTATGTCCAGGAATTTAGCCCGTCCAGCTTCAGGTGGAGCTGAAAGCAGCCATTCAGGCTCATCACCTGCTTCTGCAAACCTTCCTAAAGCCAGCCGCGCTCCGTATCTCTGAGCGTTACAATGCAACCCCTGTAGGAGCCCTGGCGGTGGCTGTTACTGGAGGGAACCCGGCGTTGGTGTTCTCCTCTTTGTGGTAAATATATCACACCAGATGATCCCTTTCAAAACCAGCAACTCTTTCCAAATAAACCAGCTTTATCCTGTTTTATTTGATTTTTTTTTTTTTTTAATGCCTTCCACCCCTTCCCCTTCTTCCTTTCTTGTCAGAACCAAAGACAAACAGAGGAGCGCGTCAGCGCCGAGGCCTGTGCCAGCCAGCGTCACGCCTTAGCGGGGAGATTTGGGCGAGGGCAGACACGGCCCCCGATGGCATGCCCCATTTTTGTTCTTCTAATTGGCATATCTTATTAAGCCACAGTTCAGAGCGGAGCGGGCAAAAAAAAAAGGGGGTTGCTTCAATAATATCCCCTCTCCCGTTTTGATTTGATGCACTCGTAGGGAGAAGCGATAAGGACGCCCCCACCGCCGCGCTCTTGTCTTTATTCACTCAAATCTGCCTCCGTTCCGCTCGTCACTCAAGAACGCCCCGGCTGATCACTTTCAAAATAGAGATGGAGAGCAGGAGCCGGTGGCTTAATGCCTCACCCTCCCACCTTCGCTCTGCCTCCCGGGCTGGGAAATTGTCTCGTTTCGCCGGCAAGGCGCCGCCGCGCCGCTCACAAAAACACCCGACCGTGCTCTTAATTGTGGCGCGGATTAGGGATTAATAGGCGTTTTTTTTGCTTATAATTGCAAATATTATTAGCCCCATTTGCTTTTCTAATGCTAATAATGACTGCGGTAATAATGGCAGTGATTTCAAGGTTAGCGCCCGGGAGTGCTCGGCGTGGATTTGCGCGCCGTTTTTCCCTTTTCCCCCCCCCCCCCCCCCCCCGACAAAGCTCGGGAGATTGACGTGCTTCAGCTACCGAGTCGGAGCTCCATATGTCCTCCCTGAAGATGGGGATCCTGAGATGTGCCGGGTTTAGCTGTTAAATTGGGATTAGCCTTTTATTTTCCGGTTTGGACTGAGGGAATAGCGGAATCAGTTTTTGTTTATGGGCTGTTTTCACTTCTACTCTGCAAGGTTAATTATGATGTAAAAGAAGCGCTGCGAGAGCAAATGAAGCCTTCATTTGTCGTCATTTAGGGAAATGAGGTGGTAATCTGGACCTGTTTTGTGTTGAGATTAACTCTGAGACAGATCTGGGTTGTTGTTGTTTTTTTATGAGGTGCAGCAATCAAAATCTGAATAACATAAAATGACCAAATCTTTCTCTAAATGAAACTTTAAACTTTGGTTTTGGTCGTTGCTCGTAATGTTTGATGTTGTTTTGGTCGCATTCGGTGGCTCAGTTCCGTGGTTAAA
Organism: Menidia beryllina; assembly: GCA_013363375.1. Classification (NCBI taxonomy): domain Eukaryota; kingdom Metazoa; phylum Chordata; class Actinopteri; order Atheriniformes; family Atherinopsidae; genus Menidia; species Menidia beryllina. The sequence continues at coordinate 355,970 of JABUIW010000061.1, forward strand.
CCTTACCACCGTTCTGTTATCCATAAAGTCTTGATTGGCTTTGTTTTGTGATTTTTTTTTTTTTTAAACTCTTCTCGCTCAATTATGATTTCAGCTGAGATTTAACTGGAAAAGAAACAAAAAAAAAGAAGCCTGTTATGTTTAGGTTTATTTCAGATAAGAGCCCAGGCGGTGTTTTACTACTTTGTGCGGCATTTAAACTGAGTTAAAAGTCACCAGAAAGCCAGCTTTTAATTGCCGGGCTTTGTTCGCTTTTGGCTGAACGTTTTTAGTAGCATCTGTTGTGCACCTGCAAACGGTTACCTGCCTGATATGCATGCAGAAGGCACAAACCGGCTATTAGCTGTGGAGGGCGGTTCAGCAGACAGGCAGATAAAAATGAACTTTTTTTTTTGTTCTACTTTGTTATGTGGAGATTCGACTATGTAATTGTCAGATAGATTCCCGACATATCTTTGAAATCTGGACTGAACTGGTTTCATCGTCTGTAAGTCACCCATTATTTTGTTGGTGGACAGTTATGTGATTCCATCAGTCTTTTTGATTTGACTCTGTTGCCAGGGGAGACAGCTGTAGGACCCCTGGTTGTTGGCTATAGGAACATACAGCCCAAAGTTTTGCTGCATTATCAAACGTGTGTGGAAAATTAAACGTGAGTTTGCTGATTTGAGTGGAACCGCTCGCCTCAGAATGTGAGCAGACCCACTTTTAGTTCACATCCAAACACTTATTGGTGTAAAAGAAAGGAATTGAGGCCTAAATGTGTTCATCTTGACAGCCTTATTTGTGTATTTGTTCATTTATTTTGGAGACAAGGTTCACTTCTTGTTCATTTTCCCAAAAATCCAGCATCACGCAGGATTTAAAAGGGCTTTTTATTTTATTTTATTCCTTTACATTTGGCATTCAGAAGCCAAAATGTGAAGGGTCTTTTGCTTTCCCAACCTTTAATGCCGCCCCACAATAACGTTTCCTTTCTTCAGTACTCTGTTTGGCAGTGATTTATTTCCAAAATACCCCCAGACTAATTATATCCCCACTCCCCTCAGGTGTACTTTTTTTGTTCAGGGCTGATTAGTGAATGGAAAACATCTTGCTCGCACAGAGGAGTGTTAGCATGGCTGTTTGTGAGCATGCTAGCATCCCATCAAAGCCGCGCTCTGCCTGAAGTGCAGCCTCCCGGCGCCGGAGTGGCGGCACGCTCCCGTCGGGTCGTTAGTTCCATTCACAGGTGTCTTTTCTTCTCCCGATCGGCTCGTTTCCTCTCCTCCAATCGGCTGAAAGCATCCCGGCGACGGTGGCTGCCGGCCCTCCTCGTCTCCGGGTTCTTTTCTGGCTCCGCCGGTGAGCGGCCTCTCTCCTCGCGGCGCCGCGGTCGGTCTACGGCGTTGGCGAGGAGCGTCGCCGCGGCGCCCACACCTGTTCGCTCGTGCCGGGCGACACAATCGCAGTCACCGAGCCTAATTACCCGCTCCTTAAAAAATAAAGAGACAGGCGACGTCAGCCAGCCTGCCTGGCAATTACAGCGGCGCTCAACACCTCTCCGCCGCAAACAGCTCTCCAATTAGAGGCAGCGGCTTATTCCGGGCGCCGCCGGCGTGTGTGTGTGTGTGTGTGTGTGTGTGTTTATACTTGTAAATGCGAGTGTGTGACATGCTAAATTGTTTTGGGAGTTTAATGCCAGCATCAGAACTTGTGTGTTTTGGGTTTGGCAGATGTGGGGGGGGGGAAGTGTGTGTGCGTGTGAGGGATGAAGAGGTGTGTTGTGGGAAAATGGTGGCTGTTAATTGAGAAGTGTGTGTGTGTGTGGGCGGGGGGGGGGATTAGAAAGGGTGAGGTTGGACCAAAAGCCTCCTCCCCAATTTCCTCCCCCTCATCTTTTTTGCATTCACCCCCCTCCTCACGCCTTTTATTTGTTTTCATTAACTCTTCTTTTGTGACTTTCCTTTAAGTTTTCTCATGATACCATTCCTTTCTCCCCCCCCCTCCCTCCATCCCTCCATCTTTCCCGTCACTGTCTTGTTCTGCATCCTCGGGATTGAATACATTTCCTCGTCTGGCAGATTGTCTGTTCTTCCTTGTTCCGTTTAGTCTTCCCCTCTTCCCATCACCATCCTCTCTGCTCCCTCCATAGCGTGGGAGGCCGGTTTGTCATATTGCTTTTCTTTTGTGTTGTTTCTTTCTTTCCACCCGTTTTAATCATCGTGTGTCCATTTAGCTTTCCTGCTCCTGTAACTCTGCATCCTTCCTCTTCCTGTACCTTTCGTTTCCTCCTCCTTCTCCCTCACAGTTCCAGGTCTTCCTCTCTGAATTGTTGTCTTCTAACGTCCAACTTCTCTTTTCATTTTTCAGTTCATCTTCACCTTCTTTTTACTTTACGTCCCTTCCCCGTCATTACTTTTCTTTTCCACCTCGTACTTTCTACATCTATTGTTACTTTTTCAGAGTTTGTCGTTCTTTTTGCCATTTCTCCCCTTTTTACTTTTGCCAGACATACTCATTTTTATCTTGCTTTCATCCTTTTCTTTTAACTTTTCATTCATTTTCCCAATAGTGTTTTTCAGTAATTACATTTGTTCCTTTTTCTGTGTCCATCCAGTAGCTGAACTGGTTAAATATGTTGACTTAGTTATTGTCCTTGCTGTTACAGGAGGCTTTTGTTTCTCTCTGGCAACACACGCGTGTCGTGACTCTTTTTGGTATTTTTAGTGCAAAACATCCTGTTGTCATGTGATGGGTTTGTTTTGAGTTTTCTTTGAGTTCCCTCTGTTTCTTCCAGCTCTTATTCGGCTGAACACAGCAGTGCTCGAAGTCCAGTCTGACCTGCAGTCGTTGGGATGGGTCTAAAAGCCAGTGTAGCTGTTTAACCCGTAAGCTAATGGAGGAGAAATGAGAAGGAGAGAGGTTGAACAATGTAATGCTTTGAAAGCACACTCATTTTAAAGCAAGTAATCTGCTTTAAAACACGGAACACGCATTTGTTTTCTATACTGAGTCAGATAAAGCATGGACATAAAAGTGTTGCATTCATATTTATAGCCAGCACTCAGGCCTTTTAGACTGAGAGCAACACTCTTTATTTTTGACAAAGCCAATAAAACATGAAATATGTGCATTTTTATTTCTTGAAATGTGCAAATATAGATGTGAGTGCTGTGGAATACAGTTTGAAAATGGTACAATTTATTCAATTAGTTTGTACAGTTAAATGTTCTTTATTATAATTTCTTTATTACAATTTTTCCGTCATGATGATTCCAGGCTGCTTCCTTGTTGTGGAGGTCTGAGCTCTGGGATGGATTCCTGCTCCAGTCCAAACCCGTTGATACTAGTTTTCAGTCAGTTCCTTGAGTCATGTGGGTTTTTTTCTATGAAAACCATCCATGATGGGGCTTCAGTGAAGAGTAGAGGGATCAACGGAAGGTCAAGATGCAGAAACAAGGTGTTCCGTGTGTTCTTTCTGTCTTAATATCATCACTTATAGATACAGTTTATCTGCTGTAGATAGTTTTTTTCATACGTTTCAAGTTTGCTCAAATACTTTGATCTAGGGTCCAAGCTTATTTCGGGTAATCTGCACAAAAATATCTACTATAACCACGTTCAGCATGCTGTTTTCATCGAGACTTCAACTTTATTATTTGATCCCATACATCGTCAAATCTGTCATAGATCCAAGTAAAGAAGTTGGAACTTGATGATGTCTCTTTTTGAAGGAAAACACAGAACAGAAAGGTGACATAATCAGCATGAAAGACACTAATAAACTACAGACTATAGGGATGACTACTATAACATTACCAACATGGAGAGGAAATCCTGTCATAGAATTTTATAATCCTTTTTATTTTTCAAATAAGGCCTTTTTAAAACGGATTCCTCCTCATCCAAGACCACTTTACTGTTTAAAACGACACCCATTAGATACAGCATTGCATCAAGGTTATCGTAGTTCTAAATTCGACTTTAAAAACATCCTGTTTCCTTCCCGTTCCTCATCCCGATGCTTCCTGCTTTTCTTCCATTTCTTTTTCTGCCATTCATACCCCGAAGGTGTTCTCCTCAAACAAAGCTCCACCAGAAGAGTTTGGTATGTTTCGGGACCCCGTGTCTAAATTGGATGGAGAAATGTGACTGAGCTGCTTTGCCTGAGATACGTAGAACCCTGGGAGATCAGTGGGTCAGACCATCTGCCTCAGAGAGAGGGGTGGGATGAAGGAGGGTAGCAGCAGGATGGTTCCTCCCAGCTTTTGTTTTATTCTCAGTTTTTGGCAGCGCTGGCACCATAGTGGCACTGCCAAGTCCCTCTGCGTGCGCACGAGTGTGTGCGCGTTTGTGTGTGGACCAGCTTTGTGTTCCTCCCAACCCCCCTCTTCCACACACACACACACGCACTGACATACATGCACAAATGCACACACACAAACACAGACTGTAAATTGTCTGGAACACCCCTCGTGCCATCTGGTCCTGTGACGGGCCAGACACAGTATATGAGCGCGCGTGCGCGTGTGCGTGCACGAGGAGAGGCAAAAAGCAGAAAGGTGTATGCACTTTAAGGTTTTGTGTTGTGTGTGTGTGTGTGTGTCTGTGCATGTGTTTGTATATAAGAACGAACAATACCTTTCTAAGACAAACACATGTTCACACATTGGAATCTTAGCTGTTGCCTTTTGCCACAATCCTCGATCTTATTTTTATTCAGCTGATTTTTGACGTGCCCTTTAGTCCCAAAATACTATTTTAGATATTTTTCCAACTGGTTCAGCAAAACAGGTGCTTGGTTTAAAAAAAAAAAAAATTCCTAATTGTAATTGTTGGGCTTTTTTTCTTACTGTGGCATTGAATTTATATATAGTCTTTATGTTTTGTCTTTTTTCACTAATACGTTAAACTAGTTTACTCAAGGTACTTTATGGGATTGGTATTCCTCAAGAGGAAAATCATAGTAAGGAAAAGATTAGGAACAACAGTTTTTACCATATTTGCTGCAATGAGACCAGTGAAAGGGACACACATCTAACTATGTTACTGGCCTCCATCTGACTTAGGTTGTTTACCCTGGCATTTTTCATTTGCATTTAGAAACTTTTACCTTAATAAGATGAATGCAAACTGCAAAAAAAAAGAAAAACTTCAATAAAAGACGATTAAAAAATGGAGAGTGTAATTCTGGCTTAAAAAAAAAAAAGATTTAATGTAGATTTCCAGAAAGCAAAACACTGTGTTTTAGGTCTGATTTCATGAGAGTTAGCAGTGTCCCAAGAGCAATAATGTGATTTCAAAGATATTCCAAGGAATAAAAAGTATTCCCTGAAGATGCTCTTATTTTGAAGGGGGCTCGTGGCCGTTTGTTCTGCAGCATAAGTTCAGATCAGTTTGCTATGAGGTCCGAATCAGTGGCTGGACATCGGCGTGCACCTGTATTTTCCACCTCCTGAGAATTCCTGAGGAGAACTGAGCTGTGAACTTTGAGAGGTTTGTTGATAAAATATAGAATTTTGGCAAATTCCCTCATGATGAATGCAGGAGGGGAAATTAGGGGGAAAGATGGGTCACATTTTACCTTTAGTATGAGTGTGTGTGTGTGTGTGTGTGTGTGTGTGTGTGTGTGTGTGTGTGTG